>LR990007.1:3637187-4241718 GCA_905147175.2 Nymphalis urticae
TCGGGAACAGAAGCCTGGGTCGAATCTGCTCCAGCACCGTTATGGTCGTCAGGTGGCGGCGCCCTTGTAACATTGGCCCCAGTGCGAGATGGCCCGGCTGGACTCTTCCGACATGTAGTGCGCGCCGAACACAATGCACACGGACCAAGAGCATTACCACTCACACATGGAAGTTTTGATGTAGTTAAACTATTGGCATGGGACCACGCGAACCAACATATGTAAGTTATGCGTGCTTAGTACTTTTCTGAAGTAAACTCGAAATTTAAACATACCTAAAAAGTGAGTTGGAGTGCCAGCCGTCCGAGTAAAAATGTAGTGCCCGTTATTAATTTGTTGTTTAATTTTAATTATATGCTGAGATTATAAATAATTACACAACCGGGTGGTTAAGACTTGATGTCATAGTTATTTCTTTCATTAAATAAAGACTATTTTTTTTAATATTTCTACTTATACTTTCTTCTTAGTACATACTACTTTTAATAAACTAAAAAACACTTTACGTAGGCAACTTGTGAAATATCAGTTGTTTTTATTTTTATTTTGTAATTATCTAGAGACAGGATTTTTAAATTAAATGGAAATACTATGACAATATTATGAAATTATTTTTTTGATTTTGAAAATAGTTAATCGGACGTTTTGAAGATGGCGAAAATTACATTGAAAGATATTGTTACATAGATACATACAGCTCAAGCTTACAAAAGTGTGTTAAAAAGTTATTTTTATAAAAAATGACAATTTGTTCCCTACATATAAGGACCGCCTTATTATCATCTCAGCTTATCTTTGAGGTTTTTGGACCGTTAAATTAAGCAGAAAAGGCCTTAAAATGTTATGTACACATTGCCGTTCTTCTTGCTGATTTTTTTATGATATCCTGGTACATTATTCACACACGACCATCTGATCCCATACTAAGCAGAGCTTGTACTATGCAAATCAGACAACTGATATACTAAATATACTACTTTTCTTTTGTAAATACATACTTATATAGATAATTTCACCCAGATTCACGACAAACAGACATTTTTTCGAAATATTTGAATTACAAACGAGAAATATTCGAAATTCATAGGCATCGTTGTTTTCCTGTATCTATATCATAAGATAAGGTAGCTATAATGCTTCCCGTCTCAAATATCGTTCCTGTATATTGCTCAGGTAAATAGCAACATTTTTCTCGGCTCGCTTTATCGCCTATGATAAATATTAACCCTCCATTTCCATAATAAGATATTTACATTAAATTACGATACAATCATCCAGTTAAATTAAGCTTTAACATCTTGTATTTTCCTCTTTTCGATTTTATTTATATTACTAGTTAACTTTTGCTAAAAACATAATTTGCTTACTTGTGTTCGACTGTCCTTATAAAAAAATACTACATAACGATTGTGCAATAACTCTAAAGGCGTCTTTACAGTTTGCGATATTATATCGTATAAAAATCGTAGACGGTAATGTTTATAAAACTATCATTATATTCAACATATAGTGTACTGAAGTATAAACAGGATTCAGTTGAAACTGAATCCCCATTATACGCCTGACCGATTACGGCTCGGCTGTTATTCCCAATTGACAGAAAATGTTATAGAAAAACAATTGCAAAAACAAACTAACAAAAACTCACATACACATTTAAAGCGCACATAGCACCAAACTTTCCTACACACGGAGGTATCATAAATTAAATTCCGAACTGCTACTGTGCATTTCTTGACAAAAAAAAAAACAATACCTATGTAATAATGTTAATAAGTGCCCTAGCACCTCGGGATTTGCAGACTTTGCAGTTAGTATAATACGAGTAGGGATGTTTTTGTGCCCCCATATAGTAAAAAATACATTACGAACAAAAAATAATTTAACATCGTTAATTTTTTGTCCTATTATTGGATCAGCGACTGAAACGATATAGTATCACATAATGTCACGTGGCGTGGTACCACCTTTTCAAAACCTTATAAAAAATTATCATTGACCACCAAAACTAATTTCACAAGTTTATTTGACTTATAAAATATTTTATTATGCTTTTATTATTTTATCCATTTCACTTGTTTATAGGCAATAGAAATCGATGACATTACTTCAAAAACCAAACTCAATTAACGAAATAGTAAGGACTTATCTTATTTGCAGATATTATTTAGGCATACCAGAAGGTAAGCCAGGGCAGCAGCACTTGTATAGAGTGTCATCGGAGGCGCCTCGGCCGGGCACGCCGCAGAAATTACCATATTGTGTGACTTGTAATTCACAGGTATATTTTTAATAATCTTTTTTATCTTAGTCAAATTTCAAGCTAAAATACAATGTTGCCGGTGCGCCTTTGTGTTGGCTCGTCTTTGTTGCCTTTGTTGTTTACCTTCGCAGATGATGATGAGAAATATTTTGTATTGATGTGTTCTGGCTTGAAGAATAAGTAAAGCAGTGTAATTTTACTTAAGAGACATAACATCTTAGATACCATTAAATAACTGTTTAAGAAAAGGTTTTCTTAAAGAGACCATGTTTATTCGCAATATTACTCACCATCAGATGATTATCTGATACTTCAAAATAAATTTATAAAAGTATTTTGTGGAATCTATTGTACAAAGAATTTTGCTTCGTATTAATAACATCTTCCTAGCATTGCTTCCGAATTTAAATATTTCCTACATTTATTTTTCATTTCTGTTCAATACCAAAAAGGTTGTATTTTTAAAAAGCATTTTTCAAATTGATATTTATGAATTTCCATTATTGTCCCATTGTATTATTGATATTCTTTATATACTTAACCGTCTTTGTATTTGCCAATAATAATTTAAATACATAACCCAATATTTTTAATAGAAATAGTTTTATAACAAATATCCAATCAACGGTTATTATATAGATATATGCAGTCTCTTCTATCCTTTCTAATTGTAATTTTTCTATAAAAGTACAAATTAAACCCAAATAACGATATCATAGCCGTGTGAGTAATGAATTCAAACCATATAATCTATCCTATAGCCGTCGCCTGCAATCAATCTAGAGTTTTACGGGAACCTCGCATCATCAGGCGACAGTACTTGGGACAACGACTGGGACGAGGAACTTCCAGCTACGTCTCCAGCTCCATCGAAGAAGAAGAAGAAAAAACAACCTGGCAAGTCAAATTGATATTAAAGTCAAATCATACAATTTACAAGTAGGCTCTCAAAAGCACTTTTGAATCGCCATTTTACAATTTAAATATAAAGCTGCCACCGGCTTGGAATTCAGATTCTATCTAAAATAAAAAGCAAGAAACTTAGTAGTTATTCTTTTTAACAGTCAAAAATATTACGTGTAATAATCGTATACAATTATATTTATATATCATGTATAAACATCGAAGCATACAACTGCAAACTCTTCTATCATTTATAATATAATCCTGTACAGTATAATAGTCCCTTATCTTGCATTATTTGGAAGACATATTTTTCTTTACAATATATGCAGGCCAACAAGTAGGTTAGCCACGGGATTTTAAGTGGTTACCACTTACCATCAGGCATAGATATTAATGCTATAACGAATACTAACCATTCCTTATATCATCAATCTACCTTGGGAACTGAGATGGCATATCAATTGTGCCCTTCTGGCTCACTCAACCTTTCAACCGACAACAATACTATACCCTATTCCAATCAACGAAGGAGTAAAGATAAACAAATCTTAGATTTGAATATTCCATGCAATTTGCTAATAGCTCTGCTGTATTATGCATTACAAACAGGTCGTGATTAATTTACCTTTATTTATAATACAACACTATTCCATTTAACTTGTTATTACCACGTTAATATTAACTTCCAAGGTTCCGATTACAACTTCTCTGATATTGAAAACGCCCTTTTTTCGCGAATCCATAGTGAATATTATAAATTATTGACGATCTCGACCAATGATATTGCGTCAATTCTATGTCAAAGTTGTTTATTTTTTAATTTATTCTCCTCCTGTGGTTGGAAAAGGCTATACATTTTTATGTTTGGAGGAATAATATAACAAATTCGAACATCATCCGTAACAGCCTGTGAATATCCCACTGCTGAGCTTAAGGCCTCTCTCTTTTTGAGGAGAAGGTTTGGAGCTTATTCCACCACGCTGGTCCAATGCGGGTTGGTTGAATACACATGTGGCAGAATTTCAGTGAAATTAGACACATGCAGGTTTCCTTACGATGTGTCCCTTACCGTAAAGCACGAGATGAATTATAATCACAAATTAAGCACATGAAAATTCAGTGGTGCTTGCCCGGGTTTGATAATTGATAATCGGTTGAGATTCACGCGTTCTTACCACTGGACCATCTCGGCTCTTAACATCATAAATAAATCGAAAAGTGGTAACGCGTGCACTTAATTAGTAAGATAAGTTTGTGCAAGCCCAATTGGGTAGAAACCAGTCATCAGTTATTTTATTGAAAAAATGCAATAATTTGTACTACTGGGTTCCGTTGTGAAGATTAAGTGAGCCGGTGTAATTCCTGAATAGCGTATTTTTTTTTTATTAACTTAAACTTGACATACCCTTCATATATCAAATTTGTTTGACGAACATATGCACAAGCACAAGGAACATAGAATTAAGTTCCCATTAATTGTGACTCATTGGCGTTATATAGAATGATTAATGTGATTTACACAACCGATACCCATAAAGGGGTGAATACATGGCATCAGCGGACTCAAGTGCTTATCTACCTACATTTTATAATAAAAAAACTCTAGTAAAATTACGTTTATTTTCAAATAGAATGAAACTCAACGATAATAACGTAAGTGAATGCACGTCATTTCTGTTGCTTTGAACAATCGTCACGGACTGCTACTAGTTCTTAATTTCAAGGAATTTTGACGCGGATCAATGCATTTATACCATGCAAACAGGTGCAGGACGATATTGTATCAGTGCCCTGAGTCTGTCACGTACCCGAAACTCTATTTAATAAAGTTGTCACGACAAAGTTCAGCACGCTTTAGATAAAGCAGTCGAATTTATTGAGGAACTTCAGCGTTATTTTAAAGGATTATTGTATTAGAAACCATTCAATTCATTCATTCAATTTTCATTCATTTACGAAGTATTTATTTATATATGTGTTAGAGTGGAGACCACGCTTAGGGAAACGTAGTGTAGGACGCCCTGTGACAAGATGGACCGACGATTTGAAAAAGGTGGCAGGTACGGGATGGATGCGGACTGCCCAAGATCGGGATGGTTGGCGTTCTATGGGGGAGGCTTTCGTCCAGCAGTCGACGGCAAAAGGCTGAAAAAAAAAAGAATGAATTTACTATATAACATTAAATTTGTAATTTAAATAAAATACAAAATGACTGCGTGGGAAAGATGCAATAATAGATTTTAAATAATTGAGATTTTACTATTACACCAAATTCCAAATATGAAAAAGGAAAGAACTCCAATATATAATTTTAAGCTAGAAACCTATATTTGCACCGCTTGCTCTCTTAAGCATCTTCAACCACAACTCCCAACCTCTCCCTTAAAGCCGTTTCTCTGACGTAGTCAAAGCATTCGATAGTGACAAAAGCTACAGTGTACATTACGACACTATAAATAATACTTACGAGGAATAATTATGAAAATAAATAATAACACATTGTAACCGTATTAAAGACTTAACTCGTAGTTAACATCGTGTAAATTACATATTTAAATTTTAACCCAATTTACTGATTTATCATTTCCACATAATTTAATTTAAGTGTTATTTTTAGTCATGGACAAACTTTTATTTTTGTATTATATAATTATAAAATACAAATGTAATTATAAATTTCCCGGGGACCAGGACGGATTTATCAAAACCGATTTAAACGTTGAGAAAATACAAACGTAATATAACATACAATACAATAAGTAAATATAATATAAATAATAATATATAGTTAACGATATTTTTTTTCTTGACCTCGTTGTGGAACTATTACTTCTTTTTAGTATATTTTATCAATGGATGTGCTACAGAGGTATATTTTATAATCTGGTTTATATTTTTTAACGCTGATGTTTATTTGTAGAAAATATACCTCAAAATCTACCATGCCTGTTCCACGACGCTCACTTCAGTCCGTCTTCAACGTACTTCGTGCTCGAATGTTTGGGCCCAGGTGTACCGACGTCTAGCTTACACAAGATCTCATTACCAGAGCCTCGTCTCTTGATGCATCTGGAAAATAACACAGCAGTAAAGGTACCAGTTTTCTTATTTTAAAATATTCAAAATTCATTTTTACAAGACAAACGTTATATTTGTGTGATTAATTGGTTTTTTTGTGCTCGTATTTTGTATTACTTTTAATATTTATATATTTTCGATTAGATATTTATGAAAAGGATATAATATTGTTTTCGCTTATATATTATTTGAACTTCGAACGAAATTACTAAATTTAAACATAAAAATTTTTGTCCAAACAATACATTCAATATTTAAACGTCGCAAATGTTGAAACGCTTTAAATAAATCCGTCTAAATCTTTTTTATTCTTGTATAAAAATAAATTCAACAATTTGATATTTCGAAAATTGGCGTTACATCCACTATGTATTCACGGCTTGATCGATATGCATTCTGATTCTAAATTTTATTCCCTTTGTGGGGAACGTTTTACTGATGGAACAATTTAAATAGCGTCGACAGATTGACGTTTTATGGTTTCGCGTTTTGATATTCTCGTTTGAACTTGTAAATGGTTCTTTCATTTTACTTGTGTTAAAAAGCAACTTGATCTTGCGATTACGTCTATTTCGTTATTTGATTTTGCATTATAATTTTTTATTTTGTTAGAAATGAATAAGTTTCTAATCTAAGATTAAATATGGTTTGATTATAGTATGTTCCTTTTATAAGCCGACTTCAATAGAAGATATTATTTTCTCGTTCTTTTAGATTAGACGGTAAATTCAGTATAAGTGATCCCATCTCCAAGACAAGTAAACATTTATAGCATACATGAAGATATTTTTTTTATTAAGACTACTGATAACATCTATAATATATTAATATAAAAAAAAAACTTTTTTTTTAGATAAGGATGTATATTGTTATAGACCAATATCAACCTAATAACTTAGTTTTAGTTAGCTTGACTTTATTAAACGATCCCTTTTTCTTCTATAGGAAAAGCTATCAGTCATAGCATTGCCAACACCACGAACATTTTCCGTGCAACTGTCAAGTGGTCAAGCAGCTCGAGTACGTCTACTCCTTCCTCCTGGCTTGAGGGAGGATGAAGTAACAAAATATCCATTAGTTATGAAAGTGTAAGTTTCAATTTAAAGGAAATATACTTTAGTGCTTGTTGATTTATTTATTGAGTTAGAATTGAAAAATAGTAACGATTTTGACACAAAAATACGTCTATTAACTACACAGTGTTTGCTGATAAATCTCTATGTAGGTTGCTTTAGACAAAACTGTGTAGGAAATTTATAAAATCTTTATCAATTCATAAAACCATGCCAATTTGTAAGCTAATTAATTCGCGACCTACATTTATGTGACAGGATTATTGAGGTGGTCCAAGTTTTTCACTAATAATTCCTGAACGATGCACTTTCGGAAAATATAATTTGAAGGTGAAGGTTATTATTTTATTACATTTAGAAACGGAGCGCCAGGAACTCAGCTAGTAACAGAGCAGTGGTCCCTCGACTGGGGCTCACTAGCAGCAGGCGCTGGGGCTATATTGGCTTCAGTAGACGCAAGAGGTGCGGGCGGACGAGGCCTTGCAGCTCATCATACACTGCATAGGCGTCTGGGAACTGTTGAACTAAAAGACCAGTTGGAAGTTGCAGAGTATGTCCTTAGAATTCACTTTATATACTTAAATTATTACATAATATTTCTAAAATTATGTACAATGTATATTCTTTACTAATTAATAAATTCATTTTTATCACGTTTATAAAAAAAAAATTGAAGGATATGAGAAAAAGCTACGACATTGAATCTACATTAGTAGATTCAATGTCATTTAACCAAATTAAATATATAGTCATATTTTTCATACAATAAATTGGCGTACATTAACAAAAAAATAGTTTTGTTTTCTCAATTTATTTTGTCAATCATATTCGAAACCACTGTTTTTTTCTTGAAATACCTGATGTTATTTCAGACCTTCTTCCTGATTAAATGCAAGGGATTTTTAAACAATATAAATATAAATACTATAACTTATAGATATCTCCGCGACTCGCTACATTTTATTGACGCGCGTCGGGTAGCGGTGTGGGGTCGCGCGCACGGCGGGTTCCTTGCGGCGTTGGCGCTTGCAAGTCCGCTGCGTGTTTTCCACTGCGGGGTCGCAATCACACCCATCATTAGGTGGCGGTACTATGGTAAATATGGAAAACGAGTTCAAATGATTATTCCTTCTTTATTTAACAATGTTTGAATATTGTTATGATATAGTATTATATAACGTGGCGGGACCACGCAACGAATCAGAAAAACTGCGATACAAAGCAGCTTTGACGCATATAAAGTTTTTAATCATACCAGTTGCTTACACCCATATTGTTAATATTTAATAATAAATTTAAATTGCCTATTCATATTCAATGTTATGTTGGCAACATTACTTGGTGGTTGGGCTTTACGCAAGCTCGTCTTTATAGCACCCACTCATCAGATATTCTTTCGCAAAACAACAGTACTTAGTATCCCGGTTGTGTTCCGGTTTGAAGGATGAGAGAGATATTGTAACTACAGGCACGACGGATATAACACCATTGGCGACGATAATTATGACACGAAAATATAGATTGCTAACTTTTTTATCACAGCATCAGCTTATTCAGAACGCTACATGGGCTTCCCGAACGCAACTGGTAATTACCGAGGTTACGCGGACGCTGACGTTACCAAGCAAGCCGCAGCACTTCAAGATAAAATGTTGCTATTGGTACACGGCACTGCAGACGATAATGTGCACGTACAGCAGACGATGGCGCTAGCGAGAGCCTTGTCTGACCAGGGAAGCACATTTAGACAGCAGGTAATATTCAGTCAGTATACTTTTAAAATTCCATTTAAATTCCATTAAACGTCATTGTTAAATATTGTGGTGTATAAAATCAGGAGCTATGTATTATATATATAGCATAAAGAAATAACCTAATAAATCTACATTAGTAAATATATTATTCAATATTATTGTAATACGACATTTATAATATTATTTCTTTGTCAGACAAACAATGTTTTTTGTACATTATTCACGACTCAATAATAATGAAATATTATATAAGATAATAATAATTTATTTGTCTTCGATTACAATTTTAATTACAACGTAACCAAATAAGAATATTTTAAATTATACAGAAAAGAAGCCTTCTAGGATAAATTTCTTAAGATATGTATATTGTACATATATAAAAGATATTTTATATTTAGAGTCCCAATAAGTTAGGCCAATGCTTCATCAAAATTGGTATTTAAATTTCTTTTACTCGTTAGATTATTCACTCATACAACACGGCAATACAAGCCATTGTTTCAGAGCTACAAAATTACTTAATAGACGGTACTTACCTTGACAGACCCCTCAGAATTAACTATAAACTTAATTATTGTCTATTCTGGTTTTATTCAGACAACAATTAGCAAGGAATGCGCGATACAGATGATATTTATTTGGATTTAGAAGTTTTCATGGCACTTGATGATAATATGAATCATAGTTTGTAAAATAAAAATAAAAACTTTATTTATTAATATCGTGTTCTTTAGATTTACCCAGACGAAGGTCATAGCCTAGAGGGCGTTAAGAAACACCTATACCGCACAATGTCCTCGTTCCTGGACGACTGTTTCAAGAAACAAGTGCCACCAGAGACAAAGGCCGGACTGCGAAATGGCGGTAACCTCGACTGAGACTCGTGGAGGGATGAGGAGTTGTACTCTTGGTATATTTCAAATTTTTTTTTATTCAATAATAATGATTTCACTATTGGAAGTAAATCGTAAAGTGGTTTACCTGATGGTAAACCTTGACCTTTGTTCATAGACGTTAGCAAAGAAATACCAACATCGCCCTTTATTAATGGCACAATACTGTACTGTACGTGTAGAAAAAAAAATTAGACATAACGATGATGTTAGTATATCATTAAAAGAAAGGAAAAACTCATTGGTTGGCGATGAGTGAGAGTAAATATTATTGTTAATATAAGTCCTTTGACTTTTTTGTTTAACTATCCACTATTTACGTGTTAATTATTACAGATTTATCCGGCATAGACACGGCACATACGTAGCCTTGTGGCGCATTGTAATCTAATCTAAAATAGGATGAAACCATAGACAATTTAGTCCTTTTTAATTATTTGACATATTCCTAACGTTACCCTCAAAACCATTTTCCCGGCTGTCGTTCTTCCCTAGATTAAATTTGAAAATATAATACTGTATATGTTTTTACAGGTAATTACAATGAAGTAGAAACCGACAGAGAAGAGTTTATTAAAATCTGTAGTACAATTATTTCCATATCCCATTCGATATTTACTGCCAAATGGACAATTTCATACACATCAAATATGCATGTGATACGTAGTTATAAATAATTGTGATTGTGTAAATTGTATGATTGAATTCTATTAAATGCTTTTAATTAACGGACCCCTATGCGAAAGTATTTTTGATGTGATTGTGTGTGATTGATATATAGAAACGCACAAGAAACAGTTACATATAAATGCAAACAATAATTGTGATCAAAGGAACACTGTGTTGTGTGAAATCGCGAA
This sequence comes from Nymphalis urticae, assembly GCA_905147175.2. Taxonomy (NCBI): domain Eukaryota; kingdom Metazoa; phylum Arthropoda; class Insecta; order Lepidoptera; family Nymphalidae; genus Nymphalis; species Nymphalis urticae. The sequence continues at coordinate 3,648,018 of LR990007.1, forward strand.
TGATGTTGAAAATTGAAAGAAAAAATGATTACTTTAGTAATAAGGATTACATTTCTACCGATCGTTGCTAATATTGTCTTCTTAAAATGATATATGCAATGGTCAATTCAGTTATATGCTTCGAAATTATTTAATCGATAATTATGAAGTTTCTATTATCTGTATCAAGTATTCGATGACGCAGAACACTCTAGAAATAATTAAAATACAATTCGAATTTCGAACGCACAAACTTCGTATATAAAATATGCGTTTGTTTTGTTTTTTGTTAAAAGAAAATAAATATATATATATATATATATATATGTTGTAATAAATGTTGTTATAAATGTATATATATATATATATATATATATATATATATATATATATATATATATATACATTTATTAAAATTCGACATAAAAATATTATTTTAAGTTATCATTACTTTTTTAATGCTGAAATTCATCAAAACCAGATATGAACTGTCAAACAAATTATAATGGGTTTTGTTTTTTTCAAGTGTAATTAATCTTGTAAATTAACAAATGAAAGGGTCTTGTGGCCGTGACGCCCTAATGATTTTTTACCACTTTTTATTTGAATCTCTATTTTAGAAATTTAGATACTGGGCCAATTCTTTCTTTTTTTCAAAATCGTTGATATTTCATTTAAAATTAAAATTAAAAAAAAAACAACCAAATAGCCGCCAAACACTAACATACAACTAGAAACGTAGAATTTTGTTTGAATAATTAAAAATGATGTTACTTTAATAATGTAACTTTAGTTTAGAAAATAAATCGCATGTATTATATTCGCATTTTTAATCGCCGACAATTCGTTTTAGTAATTATTTTCATATTAAAAAAAACATTTGCATTTTTCCGCAATGAATGATATTTTTTTTATAATAATCATTATATTTGCCGAATAACGCAAATTATCTACACATGCATGAAACTTAAAATTTTTGCGATGTATATTGTACATTTTAAATGTTATAAATCGGGTTTTGACCACTTTTATAACTTTAGCACGCTTCGAATGCGAAGCGGTGTGATTGTGCTTCATTTAAATAAATATCCGCGATTCACTCTGCTTTAATTTTGAATTCCTTTGTCCATAGTTTCGGTAAAGTTGCCTTAATCGTGGTCTCAAGCTATGAATGTAATGTATAAAATGTACAATTTTAATCGGATTTTCTAAAATGATATCACACGGCCATTATTTAGTGACTAATAAAGGAATTGATAGTTGCTCTTTAGTCAATGAGTTTTGTGATCTTAGGACTTAAGTTGTTATATGTAGTAGGCGATAGTACGTTAAGGTCGTCACTGTAATCAAAAACGACAATTAGTTTTACGTTGAGCTCATGTATATTTACAAGATAAATATATAATTGTAAAGAAATGTAATTTTGAGTGTGTGGGCGAATAAAAACAAAACAATATCTGTGTATAATATGATTTCAATTGTAATTAACACTTTTAGGGAAAGTACACTGGAGATAATAGGCTAATAAATAATTGTTGACATCTATAGGCGGGTACTGTCCCAGGAAGTGTTACACGAAGATATTAATTGATTGTAAAATGTTTACATTTCTATATATAGTAATATTGGGTTTTATGTAATGAAAGTTAAGCGAGCATAATTATTGTGCTTCTAATTATGTATCCGAATTGGGCTTAATAGAAGTGCTGAAGTGTTGTTTTTTATAAAAATTTGTGAACAATAAGTATAGGAATATTTATTGAAACAAATAACGAAATCAATTTCAGAACGTAACTAAATAAGTTTTTTTAAAAAAAAAAAACTATTTCACTTCCGGAAACGTAGATAAATCTTTAAACTAAATGTTGGAATTTAAACTAAATTTAAATAAATCGAAACAATTATATCATCGATAGCGTCATTACGAAAAGGTAAAGTGTAATTTCTAAATGACAAATAATTGTACAGATATTTATTACGAAATTTTAAATACTTTAGATTAAAGTAATGCCTTCTAGTGTATCTTACAAAAATGTAGGAAATGTTTGCAAGCAAGTTTGGGTTTAATATATTATTTACTTATCGGTATTTGATTTTTTAACACATTATATTTTTCTGGGTTAAGTTGCTTCACTTATCACATTCGAAATAGACAAAGGTATATGGTTATACATCTATTATTTTTTCGTTACAATTCATTCCAAAATAATAATAACATATAATATTGAATTGATATTTTAAACGTATATTTATTAAAGTGAATTTATTTAAATAGTGAAGCGTAAATATATTTGATAATAAGTCTTTTTATTAATGGTCCTACGTTTTTGTAAGACACGTATTTTATATAGATTAAAATTCAATCGTTGAAAATTGCTCAGTCTCGTTTCCAAATTTTGCATGTTTCTAGACACTTCATTTAAACATTAACTATTTATAGTGTCAAGTTAAACTTTAGTAAAGACCAATAGTATTAAAATATTTATTAAAAGAATAAAATTTTAAAATATTAGATTTGAAATTAGTAAAAGTCATTAGTGCTTTAATAAATTTTAGTCACGTTCGAATCGTGAAATTTAAGGCGAAAATAACTTTAATAGCAATAAATTATAGTGAAAATACCTCTTTTTAATAAATATTCTTAAGTAATCACATTTCTTCCGTAGGCACAGTTTTGAAAAATTAAAAATTTTGAATAAATTAAATAGTAAAAAACAATGAAAAATTCCAGTTTTCTTTAAAACACCAATTTACACGTAAATAGGTTTATAAGAATATATTCATGCATTGACATATTAATTTTTTACGTCAGTTTTAATGATAACAAAAATATTTTGTTACGTACTTATTTCCGAACGAAATTCAGCACACAGGATGAACGGCAAAAGATGGTAATGATTAAATGCGTACCTATTATAACTTTATTGCAGTCTTCGTTTAATGAATATTTTAGGTAGAATAGTTTAGTAGAAAAATTAGGTTTTTCGTAGAAATTATTAAAATTATGCCATTAAATTAAGTTATCAAACGAAGGTAACGGAATATTTTTTAATTATCCTCATTACTATTAAATACTAAATTATAAAAAATCTGACGTTTATTAATATTCAATATATTTTTTAAATATTATAACATCATTATTTTTTATGTTAATGTATGTAATTGGATCATAATTTTGATCTAAAAATATTTTAAACAAAACCTAAAGTGAGTAAGACCTAAGTGCCAAAGTGTCAATGTTTCTTGTAATTTTCATAATAATTATAATTAGGATAAGAATTTAATATAAAATCATATTTCATATTCGCTTTAAACATATTTTCAATAATATAAGATTTTTTTGTTAAGTATTGTTGAAATAAATTCGATGAAAAATACAACAAAAATCCTTTGTCTTAACATTGTATCTTAATTAACGCGTATCATATTGTTATTTTGTCTATTATGATTTAATATATAATATTATAATTATTATTTTATTTTAAATCATTAATACTATTAATTTATTATACTTAGTACGAACTTAGCTATATAGGTATTTCCAATGTATTTTATTATAGGTAATTACGAATGTTTTTTAATCATTTGATAGTAATCAATACAAATTTTTGATCTGACAACGTAGCTATTTCTTCGATCAACACAGGAATAAAAATGATTAGTTATCAATTCATGTGAAATTATATACAAATAATAAAGAATGTAAAGTTTTAAATATACGTTTCAAGATCTCTAATCACTTTTTAATGACCTGATCATCTGTTTCTTACAAACACGTCACGTTGTCACGTCCAAAATTTCCTTTTGACCCCGGTCTTGTTACAATGACAGCACGAAACAAAATGGCGCTTATGTTACGCGTCATAAATCTAATTAATATTAAAAATGCGGTAAATAGTACAATAGCCAGTGGATAGTTCAATGGTCAGTTTGAAATTAGACCACATCTGGTGCTTCGCCGTTACAGGATGTGCAACCAGACAACATATGAAAATATATATATTAAAATGCCACTAAATTTGCGCCATTTTCTCGAACTTACCGTGACGTCAATGCTGCAAGATAAGGATCCATTTATAAATGAAAACATACAAAATTCGTAATCATAATTATTTTTATTTATTTTCACAAAATTTAATTATAAGTAATTTGTTTTACATCCATGATATTCAATAATTAAAATTGCTATGCAATATGCAAGAGATTTTTCTCTCTAAACTTGTAAATACGTTAAAATGGAATTCGATAAAAATGTTGAAATTAAAAAGTGTAACGTTATCAAAGAAAATCATGGAACAATGATTGTGAGTACTGCCTTCTGAAATGTTTTTGTGCTTAACTTAAAAGCTTCTTAAGTATTTTATTTTACATAACTCATAGGATGCATTTTATATTTATAATAAAGTATTATTTTCGTCTATGTTTTTTTAAATGTTAGAATAATGGTTGTAATAATTTAAGTTGCTGACGTACTTACTAAAAACAGATTATAATTTTGATTTTAGAATCACTTTGTGTGTTTTAAATAGATAAAAATATGTTTAGTTAATTCCATTATTTACATAGTTGATTTTTTATAATTTACAATCACTAGTTATGAATGATTAATTGCAGTCTGTATTTCTGAATAATAGGTAACTATTTTGATTATTAATAATGAATGATGAATGAATGAAACGGATGCTTTATTTCATCATTTTGTGATTACTTTTTGTGATGCCATTGATAACCTGGTACCACCTTACTTACCATACCTCTACATAGGTCTTCTAAAATTTACTTCGGGCATTTCAGAAGTTGCCTTTCGGTAGTAAAACCGAAGATATGCTTGATACTTGATAATTAAAGCCAGTATAGTAACAATACAATACTTTAAAAAAAAGATTCGCTTTGCTTACGGGTAGTAGAATTGTCTAATCAACATTCATCATCTTACATTTATCCTACTATAGCCTATTCCAATCAAAAGACAAATAAACAATTTTGACATCGAATTGACGCGATATCATTGGTGGAGATCTTCAATAACCTATGATATTCACTATGGATTCACGAAAAAATGGCGTTTTCAATATCAGATAAGTTGTAATCGGAACTTTGAACATTAAATTAATTATATAACTAGTTAAGTGCAGTAGTGTTGTATTATAAATAAATGTAAATTGATCAAGAACTGTTTTTTGTGCATAATACAGCAGACGTTTAGTAAATCGCATGGAATTTATAAATCTATGGTCTGTCTTAACTTCTTCTTCGATTGGAATAGGGCATATGTTATTCTTAGCCGTCTGATCCGTAATTAACAAGGAAGTAGCTTCTGAATTACGCCACGTACATGATTCTTCTATCCGTAAACGAAATAAATTGTTTATTGTATATTATATATTAACAGGAAATAAAATGATAAATGAAAAAAGTCTCACAATTTCCGCTCAACTCAATTTTTATATCTTCGTAATTTATTCTTCTTTATGCCGATTCGTTCAATATATTCTATATTTTATTTAAATTTTAAAATGACTAAAATAGGAGTGAATATTTATTTAAAAGAGCTTATCAAAATCTATATAAATTAGCTATTTGATTGTATTATAATTAATATTAATGTATAATTTCGCGTTAACTATTAAATCCTTTTATCTCTAAGCTGTTATCACTATAAAATTTTATTTATTGTTATTGTTACTGTGAATACTTCACTAAACTCACTAAGTATAGTTACTATTGTATTGTGAGATTCAATAAACACATACTTACTACATAAATATTAACTGTTTTATTTATCTCTTCCCTCAAACGAGAAATTTAATTCAAATATAGTAAATCTTGTGATGCGCATTATAATAATTATTTCCCGGTGCAATGAGCCAGTTTCAGTTTAGGAGAAGATCTTGAACGTAACTTGTTATTATCTGTATTAAAAGAAAAACAAAGCCAACTGTTTATGAAAAATATAACTGGCTATCTGATTTTATATATTATGTTAAGATATAGAAATTATTTAACGGATTAAATTATGGTTTTCGAAAATTAATTACCTCAATTTTCTAACCTTTTAACCCTTGATAGGGTTCTGTGCAGGCTAATCTATGTTACCAACCATTATATCAGTTATTGTACTACCACGCAGTAATATTTCTATTGTTGTTCTAGTTTGAATGACGACATAAAACAACTACAACATATTGTCAAAGATTGCCATCAGAGTCATTCAGGTTCGTTCACTTTACTACCTTCCCACATAAAAAAAGTACAATTCTTTATTCAAATTAAGGTAAAAAACAGCCGCTATTCGGAAAGAGCAGGCCATATTTCCAAGTCTGTTTGATGAATGTGACGTGCGTAGAGTCGCTCCGTTGCTGGATAAAGAAAAAAAAACAATTGTAATACTTAACTGAATGGGTTCCTCAAATATCACTGAAAAAGGTTGAGCCAATGAATTCTGGCTTCGTGTCCGTGATATACGCCGAGAATAAAACTAACTAATGGATTTCATACAAATACAGAAACGTCTGAATTGTAAAGACAATAAAACGAGGGCCCACATTCTACATACCAACACAAGAAATTTACTCTTTTTATGCAAGTGTTTTCACGCTTCCTATAAATAAAATATACATCAGGTAAGTTTCCACTTATAATAATTACAATATCACTAAAAATGTATCAAAGAAAAAACATACATAAAATGGCACAGGTAAAACATTAATGAGATCAATAGAAGTAAACTAATGGTATTGACTCTTTCTTTCCGTGACAGAGGAAAAAGAAGGCACACAAATAATTATAAAACTAAATACAGACTGTAAACAGAAATATTATATCTTCTGTTTCTGAAACGCTGATTACTTTTGAATGTGAATAGCCATTTGTCGGTGCCAGATAACGCAAAAGTTAATAGTGATTAGTATTCATTCTTTTTTTTAATTCGACTCAAGTAAAAAAACCAAAAATTAAAAATTTTAAACCATTCAAAACTAAATACTATTATTGTTTTTGTAACTGTACAAAGATTTATCACACGTTGAATAAAGTTCAAGGTCATCCCAATATAACGCGAAACTGACATTTGTTTCCCTACGGAGTTTATATTTGACCGTCAACGCTGACCTTGTATTTAAATAGAACCGCAATATTTTTAACTTAAATCTCAAAACGGAGCTTTGTACTTAAAATATTTAATAGGCAATTACAACGGATTATTGTTATAACTATATTCATAGTAAAGTTTAGATAACATTTATATTTTATATAAAGATCAGAAGATGAAAAAAAGAAATACATGGGCTTGAAACGTCACGTTACATTTTTACTTCAGTTAGAAGAACTGAGTTCTTTAATTGATAATACGTCTAATACTCGAAAAATCTAATATAGTCAGTAAATTAAGTTCCGAATTTCGGTAAATTAGGAAAATCTAAAATCAATCATATTTATAATTGAATTCAATATAATCTCAAACGAAGTAAACGGCGCTCTTAATAAACATCTTTCTTTCATTCACATAAAAAAAAAATCGAAAAACGAATTACAAGCGCTTTGCTTGATATGCGCACGTCCTGTTGTATCTTACAAGAGACGAAATGTGCAAATAAACTTTATTTTTAAAATAAATTTAACTGTTTATACGAAGACTAGCACACAATCACAAGCTATGCTAATAACAGTCCACACACATACTTGTTAATATATATCGACACAATGCTACGATATCTAATTATTCAAATAATCCTGGGGTTTTGTTTACGTATCAAGATATACTTTATTGTTATTTTATTTTTTTAAGAATTGTGAAGCTAACACAAAGTGGTAGGAGTCCAGCGGTGGCGGAGTGGCACCTGTGGGCTCCTGCGCTTCAGACAGTGACAACAAGATGATGGCACAAGGAACTGATTGACACATTCAGTCGAACATTGTTAAGAATAATTTATTTACTGTTTCACACGCTTGGATGTTGAGCGATACACACTCGTTGCCGTCACTCTTCCTGACAGTTATACACTCCCTAATATTTTAGTTCAATATTTTTTTTAAAGCAAACAAACTCTCAACAAGATCCATTGATTTATCCCATTAATGAACGATGTGTTATCGTTTCTGAAAAAATCGTTGTATTTTATTTTTAAATGAACAGTCAATGTTTACTTGGTAGCTCCTACCTCATCTTATGGTAAGTGGTCATCGCTATCATAGACATTGTGGCATTGTAAGAAACACAAAACTTTTGTTCCTATATTCACATTGACTCACTCACCCTTCAAACCGGAACACTAACTAACCGCAGAATAATTGATGAGTGAAGCCCTACCACTAAGTAATGTCTTTTAAATATAAAATAATTCTTTATGCATATATATAAATAAGTACCATGTGCGACTTATATTTTTTAAGATGTTTTTCGGCCCTTTTTATTATATCGTATTATGTCACATAGTTCAATTTGAACAATATTCTATTTATTAAATAGTAATAAAAGTAAACCAATTTTCATTTGGGTATTAATTTATATTAATTAGGCAAATAATAACAAAATTCGATTCAGTACGTTTATTCGTCACAATTATCAAATTTATTTTACAAATTAAACTACATTATTACATTCACAATTTTATCATTTCATATACACAATATGAAAACAATCGAAAATTAAGTGTCAAAAAATAATATTTATCATTGTAAAAATATAATATTCTATGATGAAAAAAATGACGGACTTTTTTACTTGAATATTAATTATATAATTATTATTAATGATATGAAAACAATTTTATTATTATCATTTTATAGTTACACAAAATGCTTCTGAAATCCATTTGTACAAAATATTCATTTTGAAAACATTTTAATTATATAGAAATAAATATAATATTGACATAATTAGATAAGGAATATTCGAACCAATCCATATTGACAATTTAGAATTAAATGCATTGAACTAAATGGTTGAGCGATTTCTTAGATTATTGCTAGTGCAAACACGGAACGGTATGTGAGAAATAAATTAAAATTTTAAAGTGCAAAAAGTCGACAAAGAGAGTCCACTTTTTTATTATTTTTTTATTTTAGTACTTTACATCATAAGGTAGAACCGATGTTGCAAATATACCAAGTAGTAAATACACAATTCTATTGTTATTTAATCTCTGTCCTTTGAGTATAAAATAATCACTCAATTTATTTCTTGTAAAATTTCAAAACTAAGTAATAACAATATATAGCGAGATTATGGATTACAGATAATCTAATTATTGTCTTGTTTATTTTGGAGTAATTTTATATCATTAATACATAAAAGTAACTAAGTAACATTACATAAAAGTATTAATAAAATTTGTCCGTCAGTTTTTCATAGCTATAAATGTACATGATCAAATCCATAATTTTCATTTGCGTTTCAACGTTGACATAATTATATAATAAAACGTCGTTGGGTTCTTATAAAGTTCTCTGTGTGAACTGAAACAAAAAAATAATTTTAAATTTTAATCGTAAAGTAGCGTCGTCTTATTTGTCTATTGTTAGAACAATAGACAAATAATAGAGATAGAGAGAGGATAACCACAAGATATATATACTGATATACCGTAAGAGTAAGGGAATAGTTCCTTCACTCTCACTTCAATCCGACACGACCAAAACTAAAATTCAAGCAAACATTCATTGACTTCACATGTTTTCCGGGACACGGAAGTGAAAACACTTCCAAATTACCAGCTGCTAATGAAAATTTCTTGACATTCCAAAACAAGATTTTACGCTCTCCTTTTAACCGGTTAAACATAAATATATCATGAAACGTGTCTATTTGAGTTTTTTCGCCAAGTATACTTTTATTTGAATAATGCATTATTCATGCGATAAGACGTTTTTATAATTTATCACCAGGACTTATATTTAATAATAATAATATTAATAATTTTAAGACACGACAAGATTTAATCGGCACGAATCACGACACAATGGGAAAGCAATACGTAGTATAGAGTTCTATGAAGACGCTTTCAATTCTCTTACACAACACTTGACACCGACAGTCCATTCCAGTGAAAGGAAATTAACAAACCTTTAATATAAACCAATAACGGGTACGATATTATGTAAAATATATACAGATTGAGATATCGTATGAGTTCCGAATAACACCGTGCTGGCGTGCTGATGTAAATTGTATATGGGTCTATTAAGAATATTACCATGACCGTAAACACGAATTTACCCCCAGGTCTAATAGGGGCTATACGTGTTCGTGGCAGCAGGTATTGTTTGGGTGATGGAATCGTTACCCTTTTATTGTTAAATTTTAATTTCAAGACTTCTATAACTCATTTTTACCTCCATTTTTGTCACCTACCTACTCTTAATTATCTATAAATAATTTACAAATCGAAAAGTATTTCTTCTTTAAATTTAACGGATAGATTATTATTTTGTTCCCGGAATGCCAAATCTTAAAATACGCTGCTGGATTTTGAGTAATCTATCAAAACTGTACCTGTAAACGCTAGCTGGCCGCCGTTGAAGAACTTTTGCTCATAAGCTTGGCTACCATCTCTTGTACCCGCTTCATTTCTTCCAACTGCGTCGTCACTTGATACAATCGGTTCTCGCGCTCAACCACTGTTTTTTCTAACTGTTTTATCATCTGTGGATATAAAGGAAACGCTTTATGTCGTCACTATAATAAAAACATTAATCCTACCTAATCATATTATAAATGCAAAATGAGTTTGTTTATATATCACACCTCATTTCCTATATATAATCTCTCTTATAAAATTTGCATACACTTTGTACAGTGGACGAAAACAGACATGGGGTACTTTTTTTTAATATTTATTTATTTAGGTTTACCAACAGTTGTTTACACTGAATATAACACATAATACATTAAAAACATATGTATATACATAAAATAGGTAAGACAAAAACAACAACAACAACAAATTTTAGGTAAACACCGCTTGTAATTATACATAAAAAGAAAAAAGTAACTACTAATATAGATAAACTAAAACATAATTACAACTATAGACACGAAAAAAATATGTATATCTGAACAGTATACTTAATAGCTAAACCACCTAAAACCACGCGACCGAAGCTACGTGCGGAAGTCTTCATCAAGAGATAGCAAAACTATTCAAAAGTTCCAATATCATAGAATATAAACGTTTCGTAGAGTTACGTTAGATAACAGAATCAAATTCATAATATACTTCAATATGTAAAGCCTATTCCAAGTCACAAGAGGAGTAAAGATCGTCGATATTTGCCAACCAAGACCAAGGGAGCCGACAAAGCAATGAATATTTAGTGTGCTCACATTATCCCGATGTTCCAGCTCTCTCCTCAGCCCGCTGTCGGCTGCGGCCGCTTCTTCCAACTTCTTGTCACGCTGTTTAACGCGCTCCTCAAACTTTATCAATACACCCGCTAGCTCGCTGTTTTTGTTCGTCTGAAAACAATTCATACAATCTACATTTAATTTATAATCGAATTATATGAAGCATAAATAGACGGCAAAATGGTAAGTGGTCACCACCGCCCTTATACATTGGTGCGAAAAATTATTACGAATCCCTTACATCGCCAATGCGTCACCAACGTTGGAAACTAAGATGTTATGTACCTTGTGCCTGTAATTACACTGGCTCGCTCATCCATCAAACCGGAAGTAAACGATACTAAGTATTGCTGTTTGGCGGTAGAATACATGATGAGTGGGTGATAACACCAGAAGAGCTTTCACAGATTTACAAACAACTATTATTACATATCAGATAGTTAACCTGTTGCTCCAACTTCTTTTGCAATGACTTATTATCTGAATCCAGTTGCTTGAGTCGTTCCTCTGCTTCTCTTTCTCGTACTCTCATTTCGTTTTCAATATTCTGAAAAGAATAACATCATCAATACTATTCCTAAAATGTGTATTTATTTCAATAAATCTTAATTACTACTGGTGACAGGTGCTGGTTCATTTTTCACCCATAGAATCGGAATTGCGATTCAAACGAGCCAATCCGCTAGCATTCTTGTCACGATTCAACACGATTTGATGAGTACTGTACACATTTTAATTTTTATGTTTTGTATATATTTAATATTATATACATTATTTTTATTCAAAAATTATGTTTATGTATCAAACATACACATTTTAAATTTAATAATTCCATTTAATAATCTCGATACTGGAATTATTAAATGAAAAAAATAATAATGTAAATTTAAATAGTATCTCGATACTATTAGATACATTGGCGGACATTTGCCTCAAAAATATTTTAACAGAACATAACAAGTTAGTACGATATTCGTACAACGGATGGCATTGGTAATTAAAATTAAATGAAATACAAATACAATGGTACTGACAGTTAACTGTGTTCTGAATTCCTTTTGTAAAATTTCCTTTTGATTTTCCTTATCCAATCTCTCTGCAGCCAACTTCGCTCTGAAACCTCGTAACGTCGTTTCAGCATCTTCAAGTTGTTTATGAAGATCTTCTATGGATTTTTTGTGCCTAGAAATAAATAATATTATTTTTAAAAGTTTCAGCCTGTTTCCTTTATTTTAAATAGGCAGACAGACTGGCAAACGGACCACCTGAACGACGATACATAGACATTGGCACTGTGAGAAATATTACCCATCTCTGACGTCGGCAATGCGCAACCAACCTTGGGGACTAAGATGTAATGTCCCTTGTGCATGTAGTTACACCGGCTCACTCACCCTTATAATCGAAACACAACAACACAAGTATTGGCAAATATTCATCCGACACATGAACCTCACGATGTTTTCCTTCACAACACAAATTGAGCTAAAGTTCAGTGATGCTTGTCTGGATTTGAACCGGGAACCTTCGCCTAAGATTTACATACTTAACTTTCACATACTCGCCCACCATGCTCTTTAATAATGTATATATTATATTTAAAAAAATTAAGACAAATACCACTACTAACATAAACATATATATATTAAATCAGTTATTGTCATTCAAACAGTGTCGATTAATCCTTCGTACGCCGGAACGCGTACGTGCACTCCCAATTTTGTACTCGTAGTATGCCGTAGTATGTCGTATATGCCGGAGCGTAGATATGCGCCCGAACGTTATCTCATAGTTCAAATTTTTTGTTTTACACTACACTGGAGATACATATAACTAGCTCTTTTTTATCCGTAGTAATTGATATATATTTGTCTCACTCTCTGTTTTTTATTAGATTATCATTTCGACCAATCAGCGACGACGAAATTCACGTCGCATATTCGCGCGCCAACATCATTTTTTCAAATGCTCGCGGCCATATTTGTAAAAATTTCGTAAATCACAAAATGTTTTTCGAATATAATTAACAACAGTAAAGTGATTTGTTTATTCATGTTAACAAAGGTTCTCAGGTAAGCGAAGAATATATTTGTACATTCTATATATAAAATATATTTTTGCACTTCTTCCGCAAAGATTTTAGTTTACCTTAAATAAAACTATTTTTTGTTAAACTTATCATTCAATTATAATATTTATAATTTCTATTTTAATTATTCATCAATCTTTTTAAAAACATTTTTGTATCAATAAGATTCAGTTTCAGGTTGTGTTCGGCTCGTACTATTTGTAAACTCATTTTTTATATTCAATGTTTCATATACAAGAAAATAAATAATAATTTTCATAAACATACTATAGCGAGATCTAAAATTACTTTTCAATTTTTAACAGATTTTATTGTAAAAAAATCCATTAATTTCACTACTAATATAAGATATATACTTATAGGTAAAATGGTGTCGTTAATTACGAAACAAAGTTAATATTATTGTTTAGATGGAATTGAAACGGATCAATCTAGAATAATGGCATATATTGAATAGGAATAATTTCCGTATCACCTAGAGAAATGTTGCATATCATACAAAACATTGATCAAGTCCACGTGCAAAGATCTGAACCCGACAGCCTTAAGTCTTTTTTTTATGCTAACAACAAAATCAGTCAGTATTAATAATAGGTACTAGATATAATAATCTTATTCATATTACTAATTAATTTCCACCTTTAATTAACATCTTTTTATAGTAAACTTTATATGAATTAAAAAAAAAACCTCTTATATATTCAATTCAATTAATGTTTTATTTAATATTGGAATATGAAAAGACAATGTAAAGCGCTCAAACCTCTCTTTATAATATATGTAACAAAATTACTCTAATGTCAGCCCTAGATCATGAGTAAATTCAATCAGTCTTCCAGCTTAGGTCTCAATAAAGTAATTCAATTCAATAAATATCAGTGGTCACTTCGCGTTTTTTTATCAATTAAAAATAATCACTTAATGTTTATAATTATTGATAACCTTTAAGTTATAATGCTATACATACAATATTTTATTTTTCACCATGAACTGGATTTACTTTCTGCAAAATCAAGTTAAAGATCAGCAACTCTGCTCTTAACTAAGTTTTTTTTTTTTAGGACAATTTTGAGGAAGCTGCTGCATATACAAGTACCTTATCCGATGACGTTACCTTGTCCTTGCCAATGTTTTGCGTTTACATATTTAATAAAAAATACTATTTCAGCTTCAAAGAAGTTCATAAACCTTCATGTCGAAGTGGGCAGGTTCAATGCAGCCAATGCAAGATTGGATTATACAAGGGTTTAAAGAAGTATTGTTTTATATATATATAGAAGGTTTTTTACCAATTATACATTCATAGCCGAGAATAATCCTAAAAAATCTTCCAGTCTGCGATAACATAATACCATACAATTTTTTTAAATTGTAGGTTTAAATTGTGGTTCTATGGTATCACTTTGTGTTAAATCTAATATGATTAACGTAATTAAAATTGTGTTGTAAAAAAGTTAAAACAATCATAATAAATTAGTAAAACACTGAGACTTTTATACAACAAATATTTTAAAAAATCAGGATATGAGAGCTAGTGATAAAAAAGAGTATACAAAACTTTCGATAATATTGTCAAAATAAAGTTTACACCTGGCTATACCAAATCATAGCGTGCAACCTATGAAAGAGACAGAATAAAACTATCTCTTGTTCTTTCTCTTTCACCCGATAAATCGGCGGCAGATATAGCATTTCCCATGGTGTGTGACGTGGCATAAGAATGGTATCCATGAATGGGTTATTGATTTTGTCTAATAACATAAAGGAACTATAAATATACTTAATGAAAAAATAAACATAAAATAATTTAAATGATATATTTTTTAAAATAGAAGTTATTTATTTTTTACTTTTAACATTATTAAAGTTCTTTTTTATTGATACTTAATCAAAGTATCAATAAAAAAGTATAACAGCGAAAATTAAAAACAAAATAAAAACTTAAAAAGTCATGCATCGGCCGGGAATCGAACCCGGGCCGCCCGCGTGGCAGGCGAGCATTCTACCACTGAACCACCGATGCTTACATTAGTAATTTTGAAAAATGCATTTAGTACTAGCACACTTTGATTTCTAGTGAAATCATATTTATTTTATTATTGCATATATACATTATAAATAATATTAACTTATTAAGCGGTAGAATAAAAAAATAAATATATAATAAGAAAAAAAAATTATCGATAAATCATGGGTTAATATATGATAATCATTTTATATAGACAATGGTTGTTTTTTTTTAAAATGAAATGGAAACATATTTTCACCACCACCATTCCCAGATATTTATGAATTGTACGGTTAGCAACAGTCTGTGAATATCCCACTGCTAGGCTAAGGCCTCCTCTCACGCGTTCTAACAACTGCATTCAACTTTTTATTTTACAGTAACTTCTAAATTTCGATCTCAATGTAAATAATTCTTATATACATATATAAACTTACTTTTCATTTTGCATCTGTGTCGTATATAACACATCCTGCTGAGCGGAGTTCGTCGCTTGTAGCAACGCGAGTGCATGTTGTAACGAAGCCATGTGTTCTGTTGCACCCTGTACATAACATTATTATTATTATATTTTTAAAATTATTTTTTCTCATCTATTTTCCAGTAAGAAGGTTAACATAACTATGCACGGGCCTGAGCCAAGTGCAAGCTAGGGGCATTAAGTTTCTGACTAGGCGGCACTCATTTAAAATTGTATGTAAAAGTAAAAGTGTGTAGGTAGATTTATGGATATTTTAAAATTAGCTGCGTTTTTAACCTGTAGATAATCACGAATCAAAAACTAATGAGCAAAGTTTAGGTCCTAAGTTAAATTTTAAAATATTATATTGGCATTATATTTCTTTTGTCTGACTAAACTGACTCAAGTGACGAAGGTGTGTTACACACAACACCGGGACCGAGGACCGGGAGGAATATTAAGATCTGCTAAAAATATTCTTTCCATTGTGATTATGAAGTTAATTTATCGTTTTTTTTTGTATTAATTTTAGTGCAGTAATATTTAATTTTACGGCATTGTTATGTTTAATGTAGTTATCACCAGGTTATAATCAAAGGTAGCATAAGTAAATACCGTCTCATTGTTCCTCACCTGTAATGCTACTGAATGCGAATGCAACCGCTGCTCAAGACACGTCATCTTGTAGCCGTACAGTTCCATCACACTCGACGTCGCGATGTCTGATATCTATAAAGAAATACAATAAGCACTTTAAATTACACATTTCCTTTATACATTTATATATCAATTAAATATGCAAATCTACATGTTATTTTATCTAACACTTAAAAAACCGCATCAAAATCGATCAATTCGTTTGGGAGCTACGATGCAACACACATATAAAGATCCACAAGTTAAATTTATAACATCCCTCTTTTTACATCGGAGTTTAAAATTGGGGTTAAGCTTGCAGCTCACCTTCCCGGCGTGCAGCGCGTCGGAGAGGCGCGCCACGAGGCGGTCGAGCGCGAGCTCCTGCGCCGGCGACAGGCGCTCCGGCGCGTCGGCGCGCGGGGACGCGTCCGTCGCGCGCTCGGGCACGCTCTGCAGACTCTCGCCGAATATCTGGCGACATTATATATACTGTTGGAAGTGGCGCGGCTATTGTCAATAGACAATCTGCGGAGGTATTATAGTACGAGGCGTATACAGTTGTGGTCATACAATTAGGAACGATTTGAATTTTCAGATTTTTTTTTTTTATAGAAAAGGAAGGTGGACGAGCATATGGGCCACCTGATGGTAAGTGGTCACCAACGCCCTTAGACATTGGCATTGTAAGAAATGTTGCCCATCGCTTAAATCGCCAATGCGCCACCAACCTTGGGAACTACGATCTTATGTCCCTTGTGCCTGTAATTACACTGGCTTACTCACCCTTCAAACCGGAACACAACAGTACCAAGTACTGCTGTTTTGCGGCAGAATGTCTGATGAGTGGGTGGTACCTACCCAGACGAGCTTGCACAAAGCTCTACCACCAGTATCCAGTTATCTAAATCATGTCCTGTGTATTTATATTGTCCTTCTAAAAAGTAACTAGTTATGTTATGAAATAGCCACATGAATAGAGCAAACGATATTAGGAGAATAGAGTAAACTATTAAACACAAACAATATACCCGATTTGTAAACCTTATGTCTTGTTTAAAAAATTGTATTATCTATGTAAATATATTATTTTTTAATTAATACCCAATATTGTTACCTGATTCATTTGATCCGATGGGAAATAGTGATGTTTGACCAGCTGCATGATCTGTTTTCGTCGTAGTCCGTTATTACCTGTAAGCGCCACACATAGGAGCTTGCGAACCTGCAATCAAAATTTATTGCATAACAAAAAGGTCAGTGAACTTTAGCATCCAGGCAAAAGGCATTATATACCTTAATCCAAGAGCAGAAGGAGTGAAATAAACCTTAGATTTATATATTCCGTGCGATTTTCCAAAAGCTCTGCCACATTATGCTCTATAAATAGCTTTTTATTTACTTACTAACACTATTCCACTTAATCATACTTCCAGAGTTCCAGAACAACTACGCCGACATTCAAGACCACACATTACTTTAGATTTCGACCAATGATATCGCGTATAACAAATTCAAGGTCAAAGCTGTTTGTCTTTTACTATTAAAATGGTTAAACTAGAATGTGTTTTTAATTGCCTAATTTTTGATTCCTTTATACCAAAGAAATGTGACAACTATACCCCCCATATTCCATCCAAACAGCAAATACAAATAAAATATAACTCATACAATGTTTACTGTTAATGTCACAATGTCGTCGATTAATATGGACATTAAATATCGTAATTTGTCATCGAATATATTTTTCTCTTCCAAAGCTAATATTAATTAAAGCAGCATGCACACAACGGAATCAGGTTTGTATAGAAGATAATAAGTAACATAATATTATATGTATTTCTTAACTTACTTCAAAACGTTTCATCTCCTTGCTTAATGATTGCGATCAAATAAAAAAAAAAATTAGTATATAATTTAAATGTTTGCAATAAATACCAACTAGGAAACTATAAGCATCTAGAACTACATATTTACTAAACATTATATCAAATTTTTAATTTTTATTAATTAAAAAAATCATTATTAAGAAGTAAAATGAATCACTAAAATTATCTTATATTTTAATTAAAATAAAAAATTATATGAAAGATTAATAAATATGTGTATGTTATACATGTATAAGGACATTTAATAGAAAGGTACCAGGAAATCATAAGCAGATAAGACATGACTACTTACTTGATGATGCGCTAACATCCTATTAAAGGCGGCTTCCCACTGCTTCGAGAGTGGAGCTAAAGATAATCCGCACCTACATGCTAGTACCACACTTTTTTGAGCCGTTTCCATTCCCACAGGGCCATTCTAATAAAAGATAAATAAATATATTAAGGAATTAATTTAATCTTGTGCAGTTACATATCTTCATTTTTGATAAAAATATGTGTCGGCCATAAAATAATTGCCAAACGAAATATTATATGTATTTCATGAACTTAAATTAGCATTTATAAATTATTATAAAAAAAATCTCCTAAATATTTTACCTGTGAAGTGTACTGTAACACACTGTATAATGTGTCTTCGAAGGAGTCAGGGGTAACCTCTTGTAAAACTCGTTCTTGGGTTTCACTCGACTCGCATAAAGCTCCAACTACTTGCAACTGTAAATAAAATTAAGTAATCATAACAGATTTCATGTATATATTTACATATTATACAATTGTATTAAATATATGTATATATATATTTTTAAACTTTAACTAGTCAACTGCACAGAAGATATGAAATCACAGGCGTGTGTGTGTGCAATTAATTACAAGTCAACTTGTGATGGAATCCGCCCATGTGTACCTTCATTTGGACAAGCATTCTCAATAGGAGAGGATCTTAGCCCATCCGTGGGACATTTACGTGTTATTCAGTACTACTGCATAACAAGGCATATGTAATAAAGCTATAGATAGGAAGTCAATAAAAACCATGACTCATTCATTCATTCAACATGACTAAAAATATTAGATTGCTAATATCTTTATAAACTTTCTTGTAATAATTTACCCATTGTAATCCAACTTTCCCTGGTTCCAGAGACGGTGGCACCAGAAGTGCCGGTAACCCATCACTAACAACTGTTAGTAACTCTTGCGGTAAAACACCTTCGTCTGGAAGAGAGGAAGGAAGTGAGAGGAAAGGAAGTTTTTATTAATAATCTAATTCACAGAAATAGATACATTAACATAGGATTCCAAATTTAAAACTATGATTTATCTTTTTTTTTCATTTGAATATTCTGAAGATTACCTTTATATTGAGCAATGATAGCTGCAAATAATTCCAAGGACTCTGGCAGGCAAATTCGACTCGATTTCATACACAGACATACAAGTTGACAGTGATGACATCTCATTGAGTATAGATCTGAAAATTTGAAAAAACAAAAAATTTTAGATAAATTCTGAATTATGACAGCTTCAGGACGTAACATTTTGTTAAAATGTTAATGGAGAAAACAAAAAAAAAATTACTATTTGTTTAGACTTACCCAAATTTACCAAAACGGCTAAGAACTTCAATACATTTTGTAAGCAACTCATAGCATTTTCTGGTTCACCCATGTCGTCAGGTGCCGTTTTACACAAATCTTCTATTTTCTATAAATAAATGAAATAAACCAAATAGAAACGAGATTTATTACATATCAATATCATATGTTGCTAATATTATTTTTGTTCAATTTAAACAATTTTATTCCGTTGCCAAGGAAAGCTTACTACTAAGAACCTCTGTTAAAAAAAAGTATACTTAATTTATTAATTATTCTAAAAATTAAAGAAATCAAATAACAAAAATTTAAATCAAAGATATTAAAATGTTTAGTTTCTTAAAAAGTTACTTGGAAACAAAACTAACCAAATTCCAAATTGAACCATAAGTATTTATAGTATTAAAATATCAGTTTATCAGTTTTTACCAACAATCATGATTAGGTTAAACGTTCTGATAAATAATGCAACAATTGAAACTGAGTCAATAATATCATAGATTAATATGATGAGATTTTAAATTGAGGTATATTAAGAATATAAAAATCACACATACCGTTAAAGATTCCTGTAGAGCAGTATTAAAATGACTATATGAAAGCACATAGCTCCGTAGATTATTATCTGAGCATAGATCATTTATAAATGTGTATGCATGTAGAAGTTGAATTGTATCTCTATCACTGGAAACAAATACAAAATTATTAAATAACTGGAATTTATATAAGCATTCATTATTAATTATCTCTTTATATTAAGTTTTAATGCACATCATAAAAATTTGCATAGTATCTACTTTTTTAACTATTTTAAAACTAAATGTTTTAAGAGGAATTTGAATCTGTTAAATAGAAACAACCACTTATTAAGGTATACTTTAAAAAATACATAATTATTTATGTTCAGTCACTTATGACTGATTATTGTTTTGAATACCTACACAATTGCCTTATTGAATGTGCGCATAGTGCAGCACAGATAGCTATGTATGTCTGACTGTCGAATTGCAGCTGAGCCCCTTGTACCACTGGATAAGCATAAGAGCAGGCGACATACTTCTACACCACCATAGCCACCATCCTGGAATTAGAATAGATGTGTAAGATTTATAAGCGGTTTGAGTGTCTAGAAGGAAGTAACAAGGAAAAAGTATTACTTAAAGGAAGCAAGAAAACTGACCATGAGTCACTGAAGTCCTACTGAAGTTATACTGAAGTCTTGTTACTTTTGTTCCGATCACATAGTCCAATGTCAAACAATAATACTTGTTATTGTAGTCTGGATGGAAAAGTGAGTGAGCCAGTGTAACTACAACCACAAGGGATATAGCATTTAGTTCCTAAGGTTGGTGGTGCATTAGAGATATAAGGGATGATTAGTATTTCTTATAATGCCAATGTTTTTGGGCAGGGGTGACTACTTACTATCAGGTGGACCATTCACATGTGCACCTCCCTTTGACATAAAAAATAATGTATGTTATACTTAATACTGACCTTTAAACTTATCAAATGTACAACAAAATCCTTTGTATCCACAGTCCTCATGAGTGCATATATTGCAGGTAAATTACCATAACATACATTTACTAAGACTGTCAGAGACTTGTGACCAATGGTCCGATGCTGTGGTTCAGTCATGGGCTGCAATATCCAATCAGTAAGCTGTTTCATGAGACTGGTTAGGTAGGATTCTTGCCAACTAATTTTTATACCATATGAGATGTCCTGTTAAAAGATATAAATGAAGTGTAGAATTTTTTGGACATTGAATATATTAAAAATACTTTTTTTATTTATATTTTATTTTACCTGCATCACAGACAAAAGTTTAATTTTTTTATCATTTGATATTGTATCTGATAACAAGCGAGACAGGATTGGCATAAATCTGAAAAAATATTTTTTATTTAACTTTTAAAAATATTAGTTACTAATATTGACTGTTTTCTTTTACCTGTTTTGTAACATAAAACTTACTTGTAAGTATGTGTAAGTGCATGTCTAGCACTGGGTTCGACGGACGCTCTGGCAAGAACAGCGACGCCAGCCCAGTGCGGTCCTCTACCATCACACATCACTCGCCATAGCGAGCTAAAGAAGGCGCATACCTCACTACGTCCCGGAGAAAATATTGATAGGTCACAGGACGAAGCGATGAGCTAAAATATTAATATATTTTCAAAACTACACCAGCAGATTTCAATTAATTAAATTAATTTATTTACAGCCAGTTGTTTAGATGTTGGTATTTATTACAGAATTTGTTTGAAATTGGAGTTCTTACCCCTAAGTAACGAGTCATCATATTAACTGCAGATTCACTGTGTGTAGCTTCAAATTCACGAGCTGCATTTACGAAAGCTTTTAAATTAGCAAATTTAACTCCATCAGGAGGGTTGTTGTTCCAGCCTTCAACACCGTCGACTTCCATCATAATGAAATTTACTTTAAACACTGATTGTTAAAAAACTTAGATACGATTTATTCAGAAATCAAATAAGTACTGAAGTTTATAAATCAGTAAGTAAAACATATATAAAATAGTTAAAATTTTAAAAACTACGGTATTAGCAAGTTGAAAGTTTAACTTCAACTGTTTTTGTGATTTTTACTATTGGTTCTCAAAAAACACATTGGAACACGATCACCGTAACGTTGTTTTAATTGGTCAAATCGCTTTATTTACAAAATGCTCGGCTGTGATTGGCCAATGAACATATTTTAGGAAATTTTATTCGGATTAATTTGACAGATAACTAATGTGGTACATACACAAATTGTGTTATTTGAAAACTGTAATATTATTATTTTTGGTATTTATTTATTTAAGTTATATTTTCAACTGAGATAATTAAAGCACCACAAATATCACTGTCTCGTCTTTTAATGAAATAAGTAGGTTATATATTATTTTACATTATTATTATCTCTTTATACGTACACAACAACTGTTTTTGTTTCATATATTGTTTTTCCATGTTTTCAAAGAATAAAAAAAATAAAATTAAACACTTCTTATTTTATACAAAGACAAAAAAAGTTAATTTTTTATTACTTTTTTCTATGTTGTCTTTGTTTGTTTGTTAAAAAAAATGTTATGACTTTTGACAAATATGAATCTAAAATAAAAAATTGTTGTCATTGAAATTTAATTTGAAGTTTGAACTTTGAAGTCAAGCAATGGCTTTACCAGAAGCACAACCTGCTGAAGTTCTTCGTGCTTGGCAAAAGGATGATCTATATGAAAAACAACTCGCTGGCTCATTAGCGAGACTTGTTCCACCACAGCATGCATCCAAAGCTGTTCCTATATCTTCACTACTATACAAGTCATTTACAACTCTCAAAGACTTACAAACTCTTGGAGAAGAATATTCTGGAATAGTTCAAGTAGACGAAACCTACCACAAACTGCCATCGTTCGGTAGTAGACTTTTAAGCATTTTACTTTCAGCTTTTGGTGAAAATTTAACGAGAAGATTGCTAAGCAAAGTAGAAAAACAAATTGAACACAATGCAACATTAAGACCTGAAGCACAGAATATAATTTTAGTTGTTTTAAAAGCGTTGAATAACATTGTACCTCAAATTGAAAGTATACATCGAGCTTTATCGTATATAACTGGGGGACCACTGCAAATTGGTAAAACTGTAACAGGAATCAATTATGTTCATGTGAGACCAGCGGCAGCAGCATATTACGCTCATTTAAGGTTGTTAGGTTTTGTGACTTTGTTGCATGCATTTATTTCTTGTGGACAAAGTTTTTATCAAGCTAAGAAACATATGGACGATATGAAAGAATTTCCAAATGAAGTAGATAGTAATAAATCGTGTATAGCATGTTTGGAAGAGATGATTCAACCCTGTGCTTTAATATGCGGTCATTTGTTTTGTATGAATTGTTGTTATGGAGCTCTTGAAAGCTGCCCTTTATGTAGAACTCCCTTTGCAAAGAACACTGTTGTGCCATTGATGAACTATTGTCCAGGTAGTATGTAAACCTCAAGTTAGTAAGATAATTAATAATTTGAGGTTGTATTCAATTGTTATTAATGTTTTAGGTAATAAAAGTCTTCCATTGTCTATGGGAATGTATTAATGTTTATGTCAAAAGGCTGTGTATAAGTAGGGTCTATGCCAGATGACCTTACAATAATAAATATGTAAATAGAATATTAAGAGATATATGAGAATCAGCTCTGGCTGTTTGTAATGAAGTTATTCCATTTCGGTAATTTTTTTATGCTACTGTTGTTTTGAGGTCATGTATTTTACCACTGCTCTTTGGTCTTCTATGATGGTTGATAGTGTTGTCTTCATTGATGTCCAATCGGCTATTACAGCCATTACCTTTGATGGAGTGCCCAATTTCCCTTTCTTTTGATTTAGGATAGGTTTCTATGCAGGGATTTTTTGAGAGATCTGGTTGTTCTTAATATGCGGTTGTGGGTACCATTTCTAAGGGTTTCATTCCTTGAATGTAGGTATTGACAACTTAATGGTTGATTTGCTGTCTAGTAATAAAATATGCAGGAACATCAAAATTATATAAATCAAAATTGTAAAGATACACCAAAGGCATAGCAAAAGGCCCAAGGAGATTTGTTTATTTATGAAATATATATGTACTTCTATGAGATATGCATTCTGTTATTATTAACATAAGAATATAAAAATGGTATAATTTGGCTTAGATTGTTATCTCAAGGTGCTCCCACACAGCAGTTATATAACATTATACAACATTGTGTAGCAGGATAAGATTTTATAACAATGTGTAACATTGCTACATGTTAAGAATGTTATAAACATTCCTACACTGTATATCTCATTGTATAACACTTTCTTACATGAAGTTGTATAATATCACTAACAATTTATAATGCTTGTTACAATTTGTTAAAAGTAGTTAAGACAAAAATGTTATGCAACATTTTCTATCATTATATAACCGCTGTGTGACTCCCACCTTAAGATACAAGTGAAAATGTAAATTGTCTGTTTTATAATCATGGTATAGTGTTGTTATATATTAACTTTTTTAGTAGATTTATAGGATAAATAAAAAAATTATATGCATTAAACATTTAATGATCAAATATGTTTTAATTTCTCAACTTTACGGTAGTGGAATTTTACAAAGATAAATTATTAATACCTAATAATCTTTATCTATGTGACAATTAATAGCAAGTTAATTACAAGAAGTCAATATTGATAGAAATTAACAACATTTAGTTTGGATTCAAAAAAATCAGGCAACACTATTATCTTGCTAAATAGGATAAATGCAAAAGTGGAGAAATTACTTATTTTTCATACAAAACATATTACACATAATATACTGCACATACCAGTGTAATAGAAGTTTTTAAAAATTCTATAATATAAGTAACTCACACTAAGTTAAATAGCAACATTTTATGCGATTTTTTTAAGTAAATGCAAAACATTACATTTACTAAAAAAAATGATGACAGCATTTATTCATTGACATATGTGTTAACATTAAATACATTAACACCAATAAATGTTACATTTTTTCATAACTCCCAATTTTAATACTCCAATACAATATCTCTTAGTACCAAGATCCTTTTCCTAATACTATACTTATAAACATAAAATGCATATTATGACAAAAATGTTACAGTACACTCTTAAATCTCATTTTAATTAAAATTATCAGTTTTCCGAAAAGTACTAAAAGGTTTCCAAAAATTATATTAAAATTATATATGAGTATATTAACAATAATAAACTATGAGAATAAAAACCTAAGTCGCCAACCAAATATACACAGCTTTAAACTAAACAAATATAATAATTTGTGTTCTTTTTAAATAAATAATTTATAATACAATAATAATAATTTAATTACATTTAATAAATATGGCAAGGGATTTATTCGACTCTTAACAATTCTACATCAAACACAAGAGTAGCATTAGGCGGAATGACTCCAGGATGACCTCTTGAACCATAAGCAAAATCAGGAGAACAGGTCAGTTTGGCTCTCTCACCCACTGACATCTGAAAAAATATGCGTTGGTACGAAATATGAACTCTTTCTGGTCTTATCGGATTGCCATCCCAACTTTCAACTCGAAATTACATTGCTAGATATTACTTTTTCAATGTGGTTATGTACAACACATTTATTATTTGTATATTTTGACTTGATTTAATGGGAGAGTAAATAAAAGTAACTAAATCTGTCATTTCATATAAACATAAAAGTATTAACAGTTACTATGTAAAGTCTTCATAAATAAGTCTTATTACATACTATATAAAAATAATACCTATATACAATAACAACATAATAAATATGTAATCATAGTTTATTTATGTATAGTTTTGCAAACTTTAAATGCATTATTGTATGTAATTGTTGTTTTATTAAATAAGTATTAATATGTAATATTTAATAATACTTACTTTAGCCAATCCTTGGTCCCAGCCCTTAATCACATCCCCTTTTCCTAAGGTGAATTTAAATGGCTGGCCACGATCCCTAGACGAATCGAACTTTTTGCCATTTTGTAGGGTTCCAGTATAGTGGACGACAACTGTTTGACCGGGTTTCGGATAAGTAGTGCCTAAAAAATTAAGAAGGCTTTGAATCTATGTGCCTTTATAATATAGCAATAATCAAATCTATAAAATATTTTACCGTTTCCGGGCGAAAGAGTTTCTATGTCGACACCCATATTATTGTAATAGAGGGAAAACCAATAAAATAAACACGTGGAAAAAATGTTAGGCAAAATTCTCTTACGGAAATATGTTAATACTAGATATTAATTGGCAAAATGCAAATGCTGGGTTTGACAAATGACATTGACAAAAAAGTAAAGCCAGCAACGAAAATCAACTTTGAAATTCCAAATTTTTCGAAATTCTCCTTATTTTGTTTGACATTTTAACATATTATAATTTATATTTCAAAGAGTAAAATAATTATTTTTTAATAATTGCGTAATTGATGATGTGTAATATGTATTTCATCTTTATATTGATAATCATAGAGAAGAAATCTTACGTACGTAGTTGACTTTAAATTTTTGCATGTTTAGTTGTTTAAATGAGTATATTACCAATTACCATACTCATTTAAATAAATCCCATTATCTAAATAAATACAAATTTAATAAATTCCAATGATAATATAATATTTTCAGAACGATTTGATTTATAGAAAAAAATATTCGAAAGTATTGCGAATTTTAATTTTTGAAAAGTGAGTACTTTATTAAAACATGTACATATGTGTTATTTCAATACCTTAATACAAATATATTTTTAGAACATAGAATAGATCAATCCGATGTATCAAGGACTTAAAATACTCGTATCCAGAGCCGAAAAATAATAATGAGAAAATGATTTATGTCACTTGTCAAATCTATGCAGTAGCAAAAGTAAAAACGGAAACATTAAATAATTTTATAGTGAATTGAAAATATCATTTGGACAAACTAAAGAAACCTTAAAATTATATCTTAAAATGGTATCTAGTGAGGAAGAGGCGGATGTTAAAACTGGAGACACAGTTGAATGGGATGTTGATATGGAGATTCAATTATTTTACGCGATGGCCAATCACAAGCCGGTTGGAATAAACAAACATTTTCAAATGGCTTGTATTTGGGAAAAATTGTCTAACTCAATAACAAAAGAGATATCAACACATGATATTTGGAGGCATCTAGATACATTATACGATATGACGATGTTGGACGAAACAGAACCAATACCATTTCCGAACCACGAAGTTCCCTTTAGTTTACCGGAAAATGAGTTTGGTGCTATGATGAAACAAAAATGTAAAGAAAATATTTTAGCTGATGACAGTGAAGGTAACTATAAAAATAGTTTTTATTGTATTTAAATATTTTGTCATGTTATGTATAAAACAAATAAAATTTAATTAAAAAAAAAAGTTGCGTAGTACCAATGAAATTGTGTTCTGTTTAGACGGTCGCAGTCCATCTCCAAAAACATCGACACCCAGGAGCAATTCCAGGGGTACTGCTTCAAAGGATGGTACACCTAAAGGTAATAAAAATTCCAGTGGGAACTTTATTTTATTACCACCTCATCATATTTTTGTTTTTAAATAAAAGAAATAGACAGTCTGTATGTATACAGCAACATTTCATATGATGTCCTCCTGACCAATGTCCATCACGGCGGCCAATCTCAAAACAGATTAGACAACTGCATAGGACATATTATAGTGCACAAGTGAATGAAATAAGTGTGCGCAAACACAGATACACATTTTATTCCCTCACTCTCATAATCTGATGGGATGAAATCTGTCATGAAAGGCTGTATGTGTTTTCCGAGGCATAGAAGTGTACACTCTTCCATCTTCCAGATTCAGAGTTGTACTAAAAATTTATCTACAGATACATCCTAGAACACATAATCAGCCCGGCTTGAACCCAGAACCTCGGGATTTGCGGGTTTATTTACCTACTATAACAAAGCCGTCTTAGTTTATACAGTTTATGTGTATAAACATTAAATAATATATTTTTTCATTCATGTTGCTTTGTAAATAGAAACTTTTGATTTTATATTTCAGAACCTTATACTATTTTGTTATTGTTTTCCAATAATATAGGTCGGAAGGATAGCATAGGTGCACTCGCTACAAAGACAAGAAAGGAAAGCGGCAGCTCTCACGCTTCTACAGACACACCGAGTATCAAATCCGAGAAGGAATATGGTAACATTATTTTTTTTGTATAGAAGAAAATGTACATATTATTATATTTATCCTGTGGGTATACTTTACAAGAAAATACAACCGGTAGAAGTAGATGGGTTGGTAGATTAAGAGGACGACAAGGGGAGACTTCTTCCCGACAAATTGTTAACAGACATTTTGACATAGTGTACCCATATCTCGAATGATTCTAGTTTTCTCAGACTGTATGACTTATTATGAAACTACTATCTTTAAAGATTAAGCCATTTTTCGGGTCACTTCTTATCTCTGGTCGAAACCAATGAAATAATAAAATCAATGAAGCAGACAAATAAGTATATTTTCATATCCCAGTGTTGGTGTATCAGCCTATATAAGAAGTGCATCTCTTGTATCTAGATGGCTTCTGAAACCAGACTAAGGATAATAAGAAGTAAATTTGATTGTGGATTAGTTACAAGAATTGATTGAAGAAAAGACTCAAGAATGAAATAGTAACGTCGGTATGATGCCGTAAAATGTAATTTTAAGACAGTCTAATGTAAACTTTTGAGGACAACGATACTACGACTATTCACTCGTGTCGTGTCAATTTCCGACTGGCCAAGTTAGATCGCGCTTAATTCATATTGTAATTGAACTTCCAAAATCAACAATTTTATAATAAAACATATAAAATAATTCATTGAGAAATAATTGATTAAGATTAAGTAAAAGTAAATAGTAAGATAAAAATACTAATTTCCATAATATATTTACAAGATATTAT
The DNA here is from genome assembly GCA_905147175.2 of Nymphalis urticae. NCBI lineage: Eukaryota > Metazoa > Arthropoda > Insecta > Lepidoptera > Nymphalidae > Nymphalis > Nymphalis urticae. Next base: position 3,677,518 of record LR990007.1, read on the forward strand.
AAAATGTTTAACTTAAAGATCGAAGAAGAGACTCGAGAGATTCAAATGCATCAGGACCTAAAGAGAATTCTTCTAGCCGAAAAACAACATCGCAAAGGGATAAGCCGCCCAAATCTAAAGTTAGCTCTGTTGCAGGTAATCTAATTTGTTATCTTATCTTTTAAAATATAATTAAGTCATCTTTAATGATTAAATTATTATTTACTTTGTTGCTTTACGGAAAGTATTAGATGATAAGATGAATAATGTAGAATATTTTATTTACAGCCTGGGATTCCCCGCTTATCGATGAGGACAGTGGCTCCCGACGCGGGCGTCGCAGAGCTAACACATCAACACCGCCGGCCACAACACCAGCGAAACGTCGACGAATGTGACATTCGCATACACATTCTTACCACCATTTCTTCTGACACACACAACGCCCGTGGTGGGGAAACCGCACCGGCCAGGCGCGGGCGAGAAGGAACCACGCTGTCAACGTGTTTTTCTTCTAGTGGTGGTCTATGTCACAGACTGTTGTGTGCTTATAGAAATAACTTTATATGGTGTTACTTAAACCTGATACAATTATTGTAATGTCATGAAATTGGATCTAAATGAATGCAAATGGCGTTGCTAGTGAGAAGCTAGTATTTTTATAATAATATTAATGTAAATAGTATTAAATAAATTACAAATACATGGTTCTTTTTTTTACCTAAACTTAAGAGTAAACATAAACAGCTTATAATTTCAAATTCACGATAGATGTTTTTTTATTATTATATCACAAAACAACTACAGTACATTCGGTCTGACTGTTGCTGACCTCTGTCAGATATATCTATAAAAATCTCCAAAACTTCACAAATAATAATTTCCAATATCACAGTTAAATAATTCTAGAACAAGTCCGCTAAATAGTTATAGTTTCATCGGATTCTATTGCCAATAGTGTTATATGTACATATGCCGTCTTAATGGGAACCGCTATTAAGTGATAAATGAGACATAAAAATTTAACAGCAATCAGAAAAAGACACTGTTTTAAAGAAAAAAAGTTGTACTGTAGTTGTAAATCAAAAAGATCTTCGATTCTTGAAGACGGAATATATAATATCTTAAGCAAGAGCGTTCTTTTGGCAAAAATCAGCTAACGACCAAAGCTAAATACTCAAAAAGCAGTTTTCGATAACCGAAATCACGACGTTCGTGTTAACCGAACAGAACTTCATTCTCGAAAACTTAGTATTAAAATAGCTGCTCCTCCACCGCGGCAGACGCCAGTGAATATCACTCCATGAATTCTTAGCCTAAAATTCCTTTTCAAGAAGGATTCTAGGACCTATTTATAAATGGTCAATTTATGGTCGATTTTCTCTTTTTTTTAAATAAAATACACAACTGAAGGTAAAAATCTACTATTTGACTGACTGACTTGATGACTTATAATATTCTTATGAGTCCAGTTTTTTTTATGTTTTATTTGGTTAAAGTGAATATAAAGATAAAAGATAAAAGAAAATAATATAATAATCTTTATATTCTTTTATTTTAAAAGAATATGTATATTTTTTTATGTGCTAAAATATTAAAACCACTAGTTTTTTACACTTCATAAGGCTATATGTGGTTAAAAAATGGGGATTTTTAACGTATTTGCATATAAATAATACGTTTTTAGGTTTAAACCTCATTTTTGTATCTAAGCTTTACGGTGTGATACTTCGCCTTCGTCATTTTGTAGAAACATTAAGAAGAAATATGACATTGTAGCTGTCAACTTGACAGGGTCTAGGAACTAGTTGTGATCTTAATGCTCCATACCATGTTATTAATTATTTCTATATTCGTAATGAATTTACACAACAAAATATAAATATAACATTTATAATAAGCACCTAACTTAGCAATAAACATGGCAAATCATTATGAAGTACCTAACTGGTAGGTATAACATACCGCTTCGCGGTAATTTATTTCGTTTACCATGCCGCCATTCGATACTGTCTTGACTATTTTATTATCAAAGAAATCACGCTTTTTTATGCTGTTTATAAACGAATAAAATAATTTGATATACTTTTAAAAATAGAATAAATCGTTACCATCTATAATTTGGTAAAAATTATATGCATTGTCATCTTAAAACAGTTTTATTATTCGGTTATCAGGGCCGGAAAACCACCAACGGGACTCCACTTAGATGTTTTAAAAGGAGATAAATTAATACAGAAGTTGATGTTAGATGAGAAGAAATGCTACCTCTTTGGTAGGAACCCACAAATGAATGACTTTTGTATAGACCATGCAAGTTGTTCAAGAGTTCATGCAGCATTTGTATATCATAAACATTTAAACAGAGCATTTTTGGTTGACTTGGGCAGCAGTAAGTATTTATTTTATTATCTGGATTAATATGTCTTAATGTTCGACATATTTTAAGTTATCTTGGGTATGCTTTCAGTGATTATTAAAAAGTATTAATAAAAAGAATTTAAATTAAAATGAAAAAATATGAAAATGTACATAGAATCTATTGTTATGTCTTCATAAATTGTGTGTATATTAATCTTCACTAATATTATATATGAAAAAGTGAGTTTGTTTGTGACACATATATCAGAAATTGCATATACAATGTCAGGGGTCCATAAAAGGTCAAAGGGTACCTAATACCTAGCCAACCTTATAAGTAGGCAAAACCGTGGCATGAAACTAGTGTTAAATATATGTAATAGTTCTTGGTTTATAATAAAATATTTATATTTACTTTTCAGCTCATGGTACATATATTGGTCAGATGCGTTTGGAAGCCCACAAACCAACTCAACTACCCATTGATTCAACATTTCACTTTGGGGCTTCCACAAGAAATTATGTAATTAGGTAATAGTACAATAGATTAATTAGTTTTAATATGGCATAAGATTTAAGAAACCATTCTCGTTATAGCTAATATAAAATGTAATCTCTACTCCAACCACAAGAGGCATTGAATTAAAATGATCATCATTCCCTTGTCTTTATCTCGTTTATTTGGGTTTGGTGCAATTTTTGTTCCAACCTTTGAATTGTGTGTATGTATGCTTCTAATCGCCATGTATATTGTACAGTTTTTAAACTTACTATTCTAAAAATCCAGAGAACGGCCGACAGGAAATGCTCGGGGTATCATGGAGGATTTACCCAACACTGAGATGGAAGGTGCACTACTTGGATTGCCAGAGACACAAACCGAGTTAGATGTGAGTTCTTATAATGATGTAATTTATCTATATAAGTGATTTATAAGTAAATAGATCTATTCTAGCTTAGCTTTATGAATGAATAGATATGGTCAGTAGGTAACAACATAATGTGGAGGGAGAACACTTTGAGCACTGGTGTCTTTCAAAGTTTTCTCCTTGCATCAAAACAAAAAATGATGTCAATAAACTCTAAGAGCAACAAATGAAAAGTTGATATTGTGAACAAACCTAATACTTAATCAATTATTTTCTCTCGAAACGAAAAATAGAAGAAAATTGTTGTTGTATCTGAAATTTATTTATTACAGAATCTAACTGAATTCAACACGGCACATAACAGAAGAATATCTATGCTGGGTATTTCTACTGATGATGGCAGTGATGTTATTAAGGTAATTCATATTATTATTATTATTATTTTTTATCATCTTTTTGAAATGTTTAGAGAAATGCTAACTTACTTAAAATAAATAATAATATCAACGAGCCGGTTGTCGTGGTTGCTAGATACTTGCCTTTCACGCCGAAGGTTGTGGGTTTGATTCCCACCCAGGACAGACATTTGTGTGCATGAACATGTCTGATTGTCCTGAGTCTGGGTGTAATTATTTACATAAGTATGTATTTACAAAGGAAAAGTAGTATACATAGTATGTCAGTTGTCTGGTTTCCAAAGTACAAGTTCTGCTTATTTTGGGATCAGATGGCCATGTGTGAATTATGTCCCAGGATATTTAATTTAACTGAAAATTTAAATATGTGTAATGGCAAATGCTACAATTGTACTCTGCCAATTCTGCTAATGTTTGATCCAAACCAGTTCAAAGCAGAACTCTGATATACTAATAAAATTTAGATTGTTTTATTGTCATTCATTTATTTTTCTATAAACTTTTTTTTGTAATATCAAGAAAAAGAACCAAATTCAATTTCATTACTGTTTAGAAAATGTGTATGAGACAGCACTTATATTGCAATTGAATGTTCAATGGGATGTTTTTGAAATTTTGTATTTATTTACTTTACCAATTCCTAATTAAGCCTTTTTTGTCACTCACAGCCACCAACTGGTACAAAAAGATCAGCATCAATGCCAGGAGGGGTACCAAAGAAACAGAAACGTAATGTCTCTTTCAATGAGGAGGTGGATATCATTAATCCAGAAGACATTGACCCCACTGTGGGTAGATTTAGAAATTTAGTACGATCGACTATAGTACCAAATGCAAATGCTCCACCCAGGAAGCTAAAACTACAAAATGCTGACGAAAGTAAGTTTACTAACAGTAAATCTTTGTTTATTAGAATAATTAATAATGTAACTTATTTAATGAAATTAAGATATAACATTTTTTTTACAAATGGAATTTTTATTTGTTTTAACATAAAAAAATTATGATTTTATTATGATGATACAAAATAAATAAAAAAGTTTAAAACAAATTTGAAATATTTACCATATGAATGTCATATTTATTGTATTCTGTGTATGATGTTGCCAGTCAATACAAATTATAATAATAATAATAATATAATATAATTAATTTATAAATAGGCAAAAAGTATATACTCGAAACATGAAAATACTCAAATCATCAAAATTACAATAATGATTATAGTCATATTTCAACACCTGGATGAATATTGGTAAAAATAAAAATTTGTTGAAATTATTATGTTCTATTTCAGATCATCACCACCATTCATTGAGACTGCAAGAAATATCAAGAAGCAATAATCTCTATTCGGATCTACCAGCGCCAAGTTCCCATCTAAGTCTAATTGGTGCAAGGTAATTATAAAATATCTATATTCAAATTTAAATACATTTCTTGAAAATTAATATTTAAAAATCGAATTAATAGTATTAAAAAGATATTGTTTTATATACTACATATTAAACAATATGTTTTTTGCTTCAAGGTTGGGTCTGATGTTACCAAATCCGGCACCTGATGTAGAGTTAGAAGGACCGGAGCCGCATCTAAATGTTCATCCACCACTACCGAGTGCAGGTTTGTATTGTTCTATCTATATACAAATATATAAAATCGATATGTCTATCTTTGATTTCAAATAATGGCCTGTTTTTAAGTCAATATGGATATTTGCACAACCAAAACTTGTGCGTCTTTGTTTTTCTGGGGTTATCTTTTGTTTCCTCAAAATTGGTTGTCTATGGAAAGTTTCAGTCTTACATAATTGTTTTAGTATCAATATTTTAAACATACACAAGTAAGTAACTGAAATTATTAATATTATTTCTACAAAGTAACTTTTGTAATAAGTATTATTTAAAATTGCCGCGGGATCATACAAAAATCGTTTATTTGCGGTATATATTTTTTAAATTCCATGTTTAACACAAATATAACGCGGGTAAAATCGAGGCGTACTGCATTCCTTATCCATAAATAGAAATCAGTGATTTTTATTTTGTCTATCTATTAAAACATTCTGTGAGACAAAATTAAAATAAATGACATATTTGTTTTTTGTAAAACGGTTTTTTGTTACTCATAAAATATTTTGATACTCTTTCAGCGTCAGAAGAATCAGGATCATCAAGTGAACCCAAGAAGAAGAAATACGCAAAGGAGGCCTGGCCGGGGAGGAAACCTGGACTTATACCTGGTGTTTGAGTGTAATTACACTCATAGAATTAAGTTGTAGATTATAAAAAAGACTTTCGTGAAAACCCCTTTTTTTAATTCGTCACAGATAATAAATAAAGAGCTATTTATAACGAATTTATACTGGTTTTATTTATGTTGTAAGGCGAAGAAAGTATTGTATGAAAATGCTAAAACTGTAACAATGTGTTATTCTTTGTGATTTCTGGAAGAATTGTAAACCGTTGCAAATATAAAAATTGTTGTTATAGCAAAATATTTTTAATGGCTGCTAGTATAGTAACATTTATTTATTTACGTTGAATTCAATTTAATCCGCACAGGTAAGTAGTTTCTTAAAACAAAGTGAACAGAACGGAAAACCAAAATTGAAATTCGTTATAAATAGTTTTTATTTAGGTTTTTGTAAATACTTTTACAAATCTGTTTGTATAATTAGAATAATTCGTTATATTTTAATAACGATAATTTTATCAATATTAAAGCTAAAGAACCAATAAATTTAGAAGTTTACTACTTTTATTTATAAAGATAAATTAAAATGATAAGTTCGTGCGTTACGATAATTTTCCAAATAGAGTATACTTGGTTTTAAGACGAGAATGTTAATATATTCATGTTTTTGTAATAATAAATAAAACAGAACCCAATCTATTAGCGGCAGAAATTTTATTGTTTTAACCTTAGGAAAAAGTGCACTGATATACTAAATTCAATTTTATGATCGAAGTCTGCCATTAAATTTTTTTTGTAAATTCTCACTTTCTAATAATACTAGGGCTCAAATGATGTTATATAGATTTTTTTTTTCTTAGGAGCAGGTTGATCTGGTTTCCTATTGTAAGGAAATAGTTTTCACAACCATTTATTGGAAAGAGCTAATCGGCTTGTTCGGAAGCAACCAAGTATCAGCTCACACGTTACTTGATACAAATTCGTCTAATTCGTTCGGTAAATAAAAATATATCAAACATCGCTGCTTTTCCCATCACCTTTAATAAGTTAACAGCTGTCGACATTATGGCGCAATTTAGGCGCTGTTTTGACTTAAAAATGCCAATATTGCGCTTGAACGACCTTGATGAGTAAATATATATGAAAATATAATAAAATATATAAGAAAAATAAAAATTTTCTAAATATTTTTTTTGTAATTCGTCTGAAAAAAATAATGTTTTAACGAGTGCCGAAAAAACTTATAGTGCCTTGTATGAGGCAATATAGTGTATAGATTATAGAGTAGCACTCGCCTAATGGAAACGGAAGCATGGCATAATAGAGGTTCAGTTACTCAACTCTAAATGTTATAAGCTAACATTTATCGTTTGTTCGACTAATGTTTTTTACCACGTATCAACTACTTACTAATTCGTGTTGTGATTTTCGAGCATTGCAAATAATGTAATTATCGTCTTTTTTATCTGGATGAAATGAAAGATGAAATTTTGGGATGGAGAAAGCTTATAATTATCTTCCCCTCTCACATTTGATCCTCATAGTTGTTTACGAATATGGGTTTTAATATCAAGTGGCCTGCTTGCATGTTTGCATTCTTATTACAAAAAGTTTAACAATATGGTTTCCGAATTAGGAATTCTATGATTTATTCTAAATAAATAATTTTTAATTTTATTAGAGAAATGTTTGTAGATTAGACAAAGCTAGATAGAGAATTGACTAATGTTAAGTAACTATGCAAGTTATATAGGTATATACTAATAGTGAATATATTATAAGATAATAAGTACAAGAAAGTGTTTTTGTCTCTGAATTATTTCATAATGATATAATTTTAGTATAATTGTTTAGTTCCTTGGTATTATAATTAAATTTATTTTAATATTTCTTTATTCCATAGTTGTTTTTCTATTTTAGGTAAAACATACATTTAGTCATCGAGATAAGTTTTTTTTATATAATCTTATGTATAAGAAGTAACATTTTATTAATAATACTTTGTTCGTACCGATTTTATTGGCATGCATGAAGTTTTCTGGAATTTGACGTTAAGTTCCGAAAATAATTTTATTAAAAAATATTTGATTTTGAATATCAGAAACATTAGTATTTAAAGCAGTGTGTTTTAAATATTATGTATATTGTATATAGGATGTCCCGCCAGGAACGATCGCGCTTAATAATATTGATTTGTTAAAATTAAACTTTGTCACGTACATTTTGGTTTCATTTTTGAGTGAGTAAAGTGAAAGAAGGCGGTAGCGTTACGATATAACACATCCTCGGCACTTCCCGTGCGCTCCGCTCGTGGACCGGCTTCGCTATTGCATACGGCAGAGCGAACCATCCAGGCTGCCATCTTTAGGGACGTCTGAAATAAAACACGCATCTATGGCCCTTAGGGTTCTTTTAAGCCCCGGGTTGTGGGGACTGTAAATGTCCCACTGCTGAGCTAAGGCTTCCTCCGTTTACGGATTAGATACACAAATCATGAGGCCGATTTTCATCCGATTTACAAGTTTCCTCACGATGTTTCCCTTCATCGCCGCGAACTAGACAAGTTATACATCAATAAGCACATAAAAAAACCTACAAACTTCGGTTAACATTCTGGTTTTCTATGAAGTCGGCCATCTCGAATCCTTTTCTCGATTTTAGTTGGGTACTCACCACATATTCTAATGCGATGCGATGCGTGTTCCGGTGTGAAAGGAGCGACAAGTCGAACGATATAAAGGGTTATTAATATTGATTACAGTATTTAAAATGTCGAGAATCTATATACCTATTTACATTGCGTCGAAACAAACGTTAGCAGGATTCAGTAAAAAAAAATTCAGATAATTTGGGTTCTATTTTGACTCACTGGCTTGTTGATTATCCAGAAACGTATGAGTTATAAAAATAAATAGGCGCCCAAATTGTATTATACAATTTAATTTCGCAAAATAAATAACGAAATATGGGCCCAGAACGTAATAATACAATAAAAGATACATAATTGATAATTGGAAAGAAAATTGTAATTTATTACATCAACATAGATAAAAATATCGCTTGGTGCTATTTCAAACTATTGACAGACAGCCTGTAGCCATAATCTATAGGTACCACTTATGTACGTTACGATGTGTATTGAGCGGTGGGGTCACTAAACGCAGATAAAACATACATTTCTTATAATTCTACGAATATATTTTTAAATTTAGAATAGGTGGGCGAGCTGGCAAACAGACCACCTGACAGTCAGACGACCTGACGTTTCTCACAGAGCCAATATCTATGCGCGGTCACCACCGCTATGTGCCATGTGCTTGTAGTTACACTGGCGCACTCATCCTCCAAACTGGAACACATTTGGCGGTAGCATATGTGATAAATGGATAGGATAACTTTTTGGCGTACAAAGTCCGGCTACCAAGTTTTGGATGTTTTCAAATGTCATCCGCCATATTTGATACATTATTCCGAAACATGTCGAGAAAACTTCGGTAGCCATCGTTGAGCGTACGCGTGAAAATCAATTGTCATGCATTCTGCAATAAATAATGTAAAATAATTGTGATTTATTACAAATATGTAAATTAATAAATGTAAAATAGCGTAAAATAATTATTTTCTTTATTTAAACTATCTTCGATTTAACGTTTTTAAAGCAAAATGTAAGGAACAGTCAATAAAAGGAAAAATTATTTGATTTATTATTTATTGCATGTGTTGACTCTCGGAATTAAATAAATATCGAACTGTATGATATGCGCTTTACTTGTTCCACTGTACAAATAATTCACACAACAGAACCGCATGTTTATTAAAATATACAGATATCATGCAACTCATTGATTCTTCTTCATCTTCAACTTCATGATTGTACTTCCTGACTTCTAAATAGCTTGGAACAGACGCAACAACAAAACGTACTAAAAAAATAATAAGTAGGTATAGTTTGAAACAAACACAAAATAAAATAGCTAATAAAGTTAAAAACAAAAATGTTAACTATAAATTTCATTCTAATTACCGTAAAAAAACTAAATTACGTAAGTATAGAAATATACTAGGTGGTTAGACCTTGTTCGAATCCATATGCATCTGCTACGGGATATGGGTGGTACCTACACAAACATTTATAAACCAACAAATATTTAAAAAATAACGTACCTATCCGCTCTATTCATGGCCCAACCATGTATACCAGCCGTCTGTCAAGCCCAGTGTAGTGTCAGTGCAGTAATATAGTTAGCTAATAGACATCGTGTACATAACTAAACTAATAGCAACGTACGCGTGTACAAATCGAATTTTATCGCCACAGTAAGAATTCGTAGTACATATTTTGTATAACGTAAAATACACACTTACAAATTTTTATATATTTATAATAAATAGGCGGACTGGCAAATGAACCACCTATTGGTAAATGGTCACCATACACATTGGCACTGTAAGAAACATTCACTATTCTAATATCGCCAATGCGCCACCAACCTTGGTTTCTAAGCAGTTATATCCCTTGTGTGTGTTATAAAATAACACTCGAACGATATAATATATAAACGATTATATAATATGTTAAAATATCATTTTTTATATATAAAACGTAGGTGGAGTTCCTTACATCACTAATGTGCTACCAACCTTGGGAACGCAGATTTTATGTCCCGTGTGGCTTTAGTTACACTGGCTCACGCACAAAAAAGTATTATATATGTAATAATACAAATAATTTATAAATATCTTATAATAGTAAATGAACAACTCTTGTAAACTTATAAGAGTTGTTCATTTAATATTAATATAAATTTAATTCGTGTAACTCGGCAATGGCCAACAATTTGACTCAAATTTATTAAGGAAAGGTTTTGATTTATAAGTTTATCTAGGTATTTCGTGAAAGAAACAATTATTCCCGAAAAAACATTTTTTTTTGGTTCGGTCACCCAGTAGTAAGTATATATTTAATTATGTAATTTTAGCTGTTTAAAGTACCTAACTATAGTAGTTTCTTAGTTCATGTTGCTAAGAAAATACAATATTAAACTATCTTATCACTTTTATCTTAAGATATCACAGCAGTAGGCGTTGGCTCGTTTCGCCCACGCGCCGTACTTTAGCTCCGAGAAAGATTTAAAAATATAAAAATCATTGTATTAAAAGAATGGTGTCTGCATAGGAAATACTCAGATATCTATGTAATGTAATGTAATAAAAAGATTAATCGTCGTGTTTTATTGGAATTGGAATTCAAAATTACTTTAAATTTGAATTTCAATTCCGACACATGTCACGACACAATCCGCATTGGAGCAGCGGGCTGGAATGGTTATGCTCCAAGCCTATTCCTCTAAAAGAGAGGAGGCCTTAGTCTATTAAGATATTTACCTTATTAGTTTACTTTCACTACAGGTATAATCGACCCTTCGTGACAATCCAGTTGCCACGTACAAAACTATCAAAAGATTTTTCAACTGAAAAACATGAAAGCTACTACTCCAGCTTTTTCAAATTCAAGCTTTCGCCTCGCATTAGCCGTTTTATTCTTATTAATTATATTTTTGTGTATTATATTTTAAAGTTTTTTCTATGGTGTAGATTTTTATATTCTATAGTTAATATTGTTAATAGTTAGGGTACAAAAAAACACATTGATTGTTTTGCAAATGTCTATATTTAGATTTACATTTGGAATGACTAAACGTTGTAAAAATATACCTCAATAGTTATTTATCAAGTGCACGATGGGCAGTATTAGCTAGCATAAATAGTCATACCTTATACATACATACAAAATATACAGCGTAACGTCGTATGCCCATAACACAATTTCTACAAGTAATAATGTGTCGGAGTCGTACTATCGCCCGCCATCGCTCGACTATATTAAGATCACTTTGGATGAAACCACTGGAATAATGAACTTAGCGTTCATAATATTTAATAAAAAATAATACAGAACACTATTATAAATAATACTTATGTAAGTAAATGTTTTTTTTTATGGAAAAAGTACAGGAAATATTAATTTTGTTTCTGATAATAAACTACTCTGTAACTTCATTTGCGTGATATTTAATATTGAGGTACATTTTTTTTAATCCGGAGAACACATTAATATCATAGGATAAAATTGTAATACATGTTGACTCAAGATTTAAGTTATAACCGAGCTGCTTATTCATATTAAATTCTTGTTTTTTATCGTAAGCAACGTTGCTTGGGATGCCTTTGTGAATTTCAAAATGTGACAAATATACAAACATGAAGTAGCGATTATCATTATGCAAAGTATTTTTAATATAGTGTTATAAACATTGCATAGTCGAATCGAGCCATGTAGACGAACCCTCTCCTTTTAGGTTGTCTGTCGCTTGTGAAAAAGCTAGAAAGCGTTAAAACTAATTTACGTGACCCATAAGCAGTTTACATTGTCTAAATTCCTGGTAATAATACCTATTAATGGGAAATCCCCTTGGTATAAACCTTAGACGGAACCGACCGCTAATAATAAAATTTAGTTTTCCTAATGCCCGTCTATTGTACGAGTTGTGTTGATAATGAGAGCAATTATAATACATAGGTTATATGCTAAGCTTACCCGAGTCTTGAATTATCAGTCCTTCATAATAACTCAACCACTTACCTTTATATTTATTTATGTTAGGGAGCTCCCTTTACTAACCAACGCATTTTGACACATATTTTATTCAGCTGTCGCCGCCGCACGTTCAAGAAGTTTCTTCAAGATGGCGCGAAACCATTGTCGTCGTTGATTGGTCAAACGACATGTTTAAAAGTAATAAGGGAATAATATATATTTTTTGTTGTTAGTTACAAAGAGTTAACGTGTATTCCATGTAATTAGTGTTGCAAGTATTATAAATTAAGCACATATATTTATATTCGGGAAAGTTTGGCAATCGTGGCATTTAGCCTTTAGATATTGATGTATGGACAGAATATAAAATACTATTTGTAATTTGAAACAATAAGGCTTTTTTAGAAAATTTAAAGCGACAAAAGTAATTATCTCTGTAATAAACAAATTCCGGAGGCTTCGTACAAACAGTATTGGAATCTATACTCGTTCATAAAAATGTATTTTCTGATGAAAGAGATGACAGGAGAACTTAATTTATTGTTAATAATATACAAAGTTCAAAGTTCTTGTTTCTTGTTGTGGGTGGTGGGGGACGAAGGAGAGCACCTGTTGCTTAGAACATAACTCAGTTACGTTCATTAGCTAGCGAGTGTCACTACAACATACAAGCTCCTATAAGCCATCTGTTCGTTATTTTTATTTCGCTTCATTATCTCGATTGGAAATGTTTTCAACGCCAGAAGAGAAAATCATTTCAAGGAAAATTGTTTTTAAAATCAAGTATCGCAGTTACATAAATGCGTCTTATTTAAAACGAAACGTTTTTCGAAACGAAATATTCTTACCTATGAAATTGTTGTTTTATAAAAAATCAAACATTGTTGTTTAATGTACAATTATGTAATTTAAGAGATTTAATAAAAATGACCAAATACGCGTCGTGCGTTTACTTAAGGTACCTGAGGGACAATTCTACTAACAAATTGACACTTTATCGTAATCGAATCGAAACCTAATCGTTGCTGTTTTCCTTTTTTACTAAATTAGCGATCCAGTTGCAGTTTGGTCGAAGTTCGATCGAAATATAATATTCACATATCTTCAGTACAAACTGACGCATTTATTATTAGATGAATTACTATTAAGCAAATAGTAACCTACTTCTATTAAATAAAATAAAATTAAAATGAATTGAAGTAATACATATCTCACAATTATTGTTTTTTTTTTTAAATCCATTAAAAAGTTGATACTTATTTGAATAAGTAAATTATATAAAGTATGTAAATGTCCCACAGCCGGGCTAACATCTCCTTTCCTTTTTTTGGTGAGAAGGCTTAGAACTTATTTCACCACACTGCTCCAATGCGAATTTGTGGATACACTTGGTGGATACCCTTACGATCTGCTTTACCACCGAACACGATATGAATTATACACACACTACACTACATTAAGCACACACTTATATTAAAGTAATTAAAACTATTAGTAATAAAATATGTTTATTTTCCAACATTTGATTTAGTGTCAAGAAACTCATTAAGGTTAAAAACTTTTATTGGAGTCTAGACTGGGTTTAAATTAATATTGCATATTAGAACATTATTACATTTACCTTAATGACGTATATAGAAGGTAATATTAAAGCAAGTACGCCATAAAAGTTTTACCTGACTGAGGATCTATAGTTTATTATTGTTCTTAATACCTTAGCTTTAGTTTATGTCTTTATAAAAATAAACTACATCTTGTAATTACGAGATATTAGTTCTTACTCTACTTAATATCAATCTACTTTTTAAATAATAATTTTGACATTATAGCAAATGTTAAAACTTATAATGCCTAGTGTTTTTTTTTAAATATTTTTCTCTATTATCTTTATATATTTATAAATGCCGGTGATTGTTTTATAGTTGTGACATTTCTGTTAAAGAATTGAAACGTCTCGTACGATCTGACGTCATAAGTCAACGAAGCGGAAACAGGGCTTTAGCGATAAGGTCCTTTGACGTCACGACACATTTCATCTTATTTTCAGTTAAGATGTCATAGTTCAATTGTTTGCACTGCATATAATGAGTACAATTCAAACAATGTTTGTGTTATATAAGCGTTCGAAAAATCAAAGACTTTCTTCGAGGATATTACCTAATGGCTACTTAATTAAATGAGGTAAAAACTTTAGGAATTATTTTCACAGTGTTATTTGTATCAAGAATAGGGTTAATCATTTGCTCGCCAAAATGACCAATGCTCTTGGAAGTAGTTTTCGTTTTCATCAAGCCTGTTTAGCATGAAATTTCATAAGAAAGTTTAACACGTAAGAGAAGGGGTACATTTAACAGCGTAATCAATTCAAATTTACGCCTTCTAGTTCCTATAAATAACGTTTTCGGCTAATATAGAAAAAGGTATCTGACGAGGCTATTGATTATTATTAGGCTTTAAAGCCTTAGCATAAAAGTTTATAAATCTACAGAAAACGTAACCTACTTAAATCTAAAAGACATTTTCAAAAATCAAAATCAAAATGATTTATTCAACATTTAAGAGTTACATTTGTTTATTGATAGTCAAATCAGAAACTACAACCGATTCGGTAAGGAAACACCCAGCCCTGAGAAGAAACGGCCAAAGAAACTCAGCGGGATTTTTTTATATGTATCATGTTTCATTTAAAAACAAAAAGAGAAATAAAAATTTCATTAAATTTCACGTCTTAATTCAAATAAACATATAGTATATTTAAATAAACAACCTTACTCGTGCACGTGTCAAAAAGGATAAGTATAACATAAAGTTCAGAGTAGAATCATATAAATTATTCTTGACATTTCAAATGTTAGCGAAGGCTTTCGAAAATGGCACCGAGCTCAGAAAATAAACCCATCGTTGATATTCGAAACTCGATTGTAATTTCGAATAATATCAACGACTGAATTGAACGAGACGAGATTGAGACACGAGTATAAACTAAATATCCGGTTAAATAATAAACATAACTTTAATATTATATCCGAGAAATATTTACATAAAGAGTTTTGTTTCAATATCAAATATATTAAGGTGGTTTTCCATGTTGCGTGATTCTGCGGGTTATTATTCACGGACGCACGGAACCGAGGCCTTCTTCAAACAGTGCGTGTCGGTCTGTAGTGGTCTTGAGGTTCGATAGTATTTTGTCATTCCAAATGCATAGCGAAAGAGACCGTATCACTGTTGCTACGGTTCTCGCACCGCATCTTTGAAGTTGAACTCGTACCCGACTTGTCTGTGCTTCCACAGACGATACTTTTACCACGGTGCGTCAGTTTGAGCTGTCCGCGTCTATCCGTAGTATCATGCACAGTGCGAAGTAACCTTTATACGGCAATCCTGGTACAGCTTTTTTTTTTTTTTTTTTTTTTTTTCAGCCTTTTGCCGTCCACTGCTGGACGAAAGCCTCCCCCATAGAACGCCAACCATCCCGATCTTGGGCAGTCCGCATCCATCCCGTACCTGCCACCTTTTTTAAATCGTCGGTCCATCTTGTCACAGGGCGTCCTACACTACGTTTGCCTAAGCGTGGTCTCCACTCTAACACGTGTCGGCTCCATCGGCCATCAATGCGCCTGGAGACATGACCAGCCCACTTCCACTTCAGCGAGCTAATTCTACGCACGATGTCAGAGACTTTAGTTCTCTGGCGAATGTCCTCATTTCGGATTCTATCGCCCAGAGAAACCCCAAGCATCGCGCGTTCCATTGCTCGCTGAGCGACCTTAAATTTGTGGACCAGTCCTACGGTGAGTGTCCACGTTTCGGCACCGTAAGTCATTACAGGTAGGACGCACTGATTAAAGACTGGTCTTAAGCGACTGTGGGATCGACGATTCAAAAATATGACGCAATTTCCCGAATGCCGCCCAGCCCAAACGTATTCTTCTTTTAGCTTCCTTCTCAAAGTTGTGCCGGCCAAGTTGTATAGTTTGGTACAGCCTTTATATTACTATTTACTTCTGTATGTAAAACTGAATGATTTTTTTGTGACATATGAGGAATCGTAGTGTAGCTGTGTGTGAATAATATAAACCGTAAATAAACAAAAAAAAAGAATATTATGTTTCTCAAATGTTACCTATATTTGCCAATTTTCATTGCGATAGGTTGAACTGTAAACACGTTGATATTAATTAGATATCATATGATATATACATATATTATTTTTTTAACACATACAACATTACTTATAAACGCTAAGCAACGTTAATAAGTAAGGCCGATAACCGTTAACGTCCTTTTACCGTAAGGGATAAATTTCGAAAAATGTCTTAATTATGTACATAAAAATCGTTAATTATTTTTTTCAATGGAAACAGCTGCACACGTAAAATGAGCCAGACCATTATGAGCTCTAGAATGCTTTTAATGTCTTTGAATAAGACAGTACAAAAACGGTTTTTAACCACAGGACACTATGTATTCAACATGCTTGAAATCACGGGGCATAGCTAGTTTTAAATAAAAAGTAACTATTAGTAGTCAAGATATTATGAAAACGCGTTCATTTAGTTTTTAAAGTCTCTCAGTATTTATGCACTACTATTTTCTTCTTTTTTTTCATTTCGTTTCTAATAATACGCCAGCAATGTTCGCTTTAAGTAACATCTTGTTTTTCTAGCTTTAGTCATTAACGGGTTTCATTAAGTGGCTGGGTTGCTTTCAGAAGCGCTATAAGTAAAAACGAACAAAGAAACAATGTTCATGATTTCTTGTAAAATGCAACACGAGCGAGAATAAGAAAATGTAAAAGCTCGGATTTTATAAGACTAATTCAACTTCAGAAAAAACCATTATTCGTTTTAAAATATAGTTTTATAATTTTTATCTATACAAAATACAATATTTAATGAGGGGTATCAAAGACATGATACCCTTTATTAAATATTGTACTGGTGGTCTGGTGTTTACTGGTGGTAGGGCTTTGTGCAAGCTCGTCTGGGTAGGTACCACCCACTCATCAGATATTCTACCGCAAAACAGCAGTACTTGGTATTGTTGTGTTCCGGTTTGAAGGGTGAGTGAGCCAGTGTAATTACAGGCACAAGGGACATAAAATCTTAGGTCCCAAGGTTGGTGGCGCATTAGCGATGTAAGCGATGGTTAACATTTCTTACACTGCCAATGTCTAAGGGCGTTTGGTGATCACTTACCATCAGGTGAAAAAAAAAATATTTTGGCATATTTTACAATGATACATCATATATAAACAGATTATCTAATTTGAACTTTAGTTATGAATTTCGGTAAAATCATTGTTAAATTCAAACAAGAGTAGAGGTATTTTTTTGTAGAAATAGAAAGTTCAAACGTTCAAGAAATACGTAATTAATTTTTTTCTGTTTCCAATTTGTGTTAATAAATTATTTTGTGGACGGGCTTATATTTTATTATTTAACCCCGTCTTGCTATATAACAATAAGAGCAGGTAGGTACGATATTGTTCTCTTCGGCCTAGATATGAATGCTGCAATGGGATCGAGAACGTGGCGATTAAATGAGGAGAACCGGTGGTGAAGAGATCAGCTATGGTTGGGGTTATTCTAAGACTAAACTCGACTTTGACTATAATAAAAATCGCATCAAAATTTTACAAGTGACATAAGAAATGAGTCCTTAGAGAATAGTAATGCAATAAAAAATAAATGATCTCACTTTGAAATCCGATAGATATAAGACAGAAATCGTTATAATAAGATATTCTGTTGAATTTCGTGGATCGAGAATGAGAGTTGAGGGTTGACAACTGAAGTGTACTCTCTGCGTTGGTAAGCCTTTTGTGTGAATGAAATTTATCGTTTTATAATTTATGGGTAAAAATATCTCAAAGGTGACAAACGAAAAAATCATGACTTCTAAATGTCAAGAATATACTTTGATATTGAATTGTTATTATGTTAAAAAATGAAAATACAATTTGCGAACTCATATAAGAATCTACATATTAACCGCTTTTCTTCGCTCGCCGTGTTTTGAACACTTGGCGAATGAGAGCTGGGCAAATAAGTATAAAACTTCGATCGTCACGACGCTTTTACTTTAATATGTGTTGCGTTTCATATACTTAATACAGACGTATGTCTACGTTGGTATATAATTGCAATCTGCAGTATAGACGTGTGGCGTGCGTCAGCTGTACTATATGCGTATGTCTTTAGCAAGGCGTGCGCGTCATAATATCGTCATAATAATCATAATCTTTTTCCAATATTTTCAAACTATTCTTATTCTTATTATTAAATAATGATATATTTTATACTACTACTGCTTTTTTCTGATTTCTCATTTCATAATTTTTGTTTATTTTTTAAAATTTTGCTTTTCTATATACAAATATATAAAATCGATATGTCTATCTTTGATTTCAAATAATGGCCTGTTTTTAAGTCAATATGGATATTTGCACAACCAAAACTTGTGCGTCTTTGTTTTTCTGGGGTTATCTTTTGTTTCCTCAAAATTGGTTGTCTATGGAAAGTTTCAGTCTTACATAATTGTTTTAGTATCAATATTTTAAACATACACAAGTAAGTAACTGAAATTATTAATATTATTTCTACAAAGTAACTTTTGTAATAAGTATTATTTAAAATTGCCGCGGGATCATACAAAAATCGTTTATTTGCGGTATATATTTTTTAAATTCCATGTTTAACACAAATATAACGCGGGTAAAATCGAGGCGTACTGCATTCCTTATCCATAAATAGAAATCAGTGATTTTTATTTTGTCTATCTATTAAAACATTCTGTGAGACAAAATTAAAATAAATGACATATTTGTTTTTTGTAAAACGGTTTTTTGTTACTCATAAAATATTTTGATACTCTTTCAGCGTCAGAAGAATCAGGATCATCAAGTGAACCCAAGAAGAAGAAATACGCAAAGGAGGCCTGGCCGGGGAGGAAACCTGGACTTATACCTGGTGTTTGAGTGTAATTACACTCATAGAATTAAGTTGTAGATTATAAAAAAGACTTTCGTGAAAACCCCTTTTTTTAATTCGTCACAGATAATAAATAAAGAGCTATTTATAACGAATTTATACTGGTTTTATTTATGTTGTAAGGCGAAGAAAGTATTGTATGAAAATGCTAAAACTGTAACAATGTGTTATTCTTTGTGATTTCTGGAAGAATTGTAAACCGTTGCAAATATAAAAATTGTTGTTATAGCAAAATATTTTTAATGGCTGCTAGTATAGTAACATTTATTTATTTACGTTGAATTCAATTTAATCCGCACAGGTAAGTAGTTTCTTAAAACAAAGTGAACAGAACGGAAAACCAAAATTGAAATTCGTTATAAATAGTTTTTATTTAGGTTTTTGTAAATACTTTTACAAATCTGTTTGTATAATTAGAATAATTCGTTATATTTTAATAACGATAATTTTATCAATATTAAAGCTAAAGAACCAATAAATTTAGAAGTTTACTACTTTTATTTATAAAGATAAATTAAAATGATAAGTTCGTGCGTTACGATAATTTTCCAAATAGAGTATACTTGGTTTTAAGACGAGAATGTTAATATATTCATGTTTTTGTAATAATAAATAAAACAGAACCCAATCTATTAGCGGCAGAAATTTTATTGTTTTAACCTTAGGAAAAAGTGCACTGATATACTAAATTCAATTTTATGATCGAAGTCTGCCATTAAATTTTTTTTGTAAATTCTCACTTTCTAATAATACTAGGGCTCAAATGATGTTATATAGATTTTTTTTTTCTTAGGAGCAGGTTGATCTGGTTTCCTATTGTAAGGAAATAGTTTTCACAACCATTTATTGGAAAGAGCTAATCGGCTTGTTCGGAAGCAACCAAGTATCAGCTCACACGTTACTTGATACAAATTCGTCTAATTCGTTCGGTAAATAAAAATATATCAAACATCGCTGCTTTTCCCATCACCTTTAATAAGTTAACAGCTGTCGACATTATGGCGCAATTTAGGCGCTGTTTTGACTTAAAAATGCCAATATTGCGCTTGAACGACCTTGATGAGTAAATATATATGAAAATATAATAAAATATATAAGAAAAATAAAAATTTTCTAAATATTTTTTTTGTAATTCGTCTGAAAAAAATAATGTTTTAACGAGTGCCGAAAAAACTTATAGTGCCTTGTATGAGGCAATATAGTGTATAGATTATAGAGTAGCACTCGCCTAATGGAAACGGAAGCATGGCATAATAGAGGTTCAGTTACTCAACTCTAAATGTTATAAGCTAACATTTATCGTTTGTTCGACTAATGTTTTTTACCACGTATCAACTACTTACTAATTCGTGTTGTGATTTTCGAGCATTGCAAATAATGTAATTATCGTCTTTTTTATCTGGATGAAATGAAAGATGAAATTTTGGGATGGAGAAAGCTTATAATTATCTTCCCCTCTCACATTTGATCCTCATAGTTGTTTACGAATATGGGTTTTAATATCAAGTGGCCTGCTTGCATGTTTGCATTCTTATTACAAAAAGTTTAACAATATGGTTTCCGAATTAGGAATTCTATGATTTATTCTAAATAAATAATTTTTAATTTTATTAGAGAAATGTTTGTAGATTAGACAAAGCTAGATAGAGAATTGACTAATGTTAAGTAACTATGCAAGTTATATAGGTATATACTAATAGTGAATATATTATAAGATAATAAGTACAAGAAAGTGTTTTTGTCTCTGAATTATTTCATAATGATATAATTTTAGTATAATTGTTTAGTTCCTTGGTATTATAATTAAATTTATTTTAATATTTCTTTATTCCATAGTTGTTTTTCTATTTTAGGTAAAACATACATTTAGTCATCGAGATAAGTTTTTTTTATATAATCTTATGTATAAGAAGTAACATTTTATTAATAATACTTTGTTCGTACCGATTTTATTGGCATGCATGAAGTTTTCTGGAATTTGACGTTAAGTTCCGAAAATAATTTTATTAAAAAATATTTGATTTTGAATATCAGAAACATTAGTATTTAAAGCAGTGTGTTTTAAATATTATGTATATTGTATATAGGATGTCCCGCCAGGAACGATCGCGCTTAATAATATTGATTTGTTAAAATTAAACTTTGTCACGTACATTTTGGTTTCATTTTTGAGTGAGTAAAGTGAAAGAAGGCGGTAGCGTTACGATATAACACATCCTCGGCACTTCCCGTGCGCTCCGCTCGTGGACCGGCTTCGCTATTGCATACGGCAGAGCGAACCATCCAGGCTGCCATCTTTAGGGACGTCTGAAATAAAACACGCATCTATGGCCCTTAGGGTTCTTTTAAGCCCCGGGTTGTGGGGACTGTAAATGTCCCACTGCTGAGCTAAGGCTTCCTCCGTTTACGGATTAGATACACAAATCATGAGGCCGATTTTCATCCGATTTACAAGTTTCCTCACGATGTTTCCCTTCATCGCCGCGAACTAGACAAGTTATACATCAATAAGCACATAAAAAAACCTACAAACTTCGGTTAACATTCTGGTTTTCTATGAAGTCGGCCATCTCGAATCCTTTTCTCGATTTTAGTTGGGTACTCACCACATATTCTAATGCGATGCGATGCGTGTTCCGGTGTGAAAGGAGCGACAAGTCGAACGATATAAAGGGTTATTAATATTGATTACAGTATTTAAAATGTCGAGAATCTATATACCTATTTACATTGCGTCGAAACAAACGTTAGCAGGATTCAGTAAAAAAAAATTCAGATAATTTGGGTTCTATTTTGACTCACTGGCTTGTTGATTATCCAGAAACGTATGAGTTATAAAAATAAATAGGCGCCCAAATTGTATTATACAATTTAATTTCGCAAAATAAATAACGAAATATGGGCCCAGAACGTAATAATACAATAAAAGATACATAATTGATAATTGGAAAGAAAATTGTAATTTATTACATCAACATAGATAAAAATATCGCTTGGTGCTATTTCAAACTATTGACAGACAGCCTGTAGCCATAATCTATAGGTACCACTTATGTACGTTACGATGTGTATTGAGCGGTGGGGTCACTAAACGCAGATAAAACATACATTTCTTATAATTCTACGAATATATTTTTAAATTTAGAATAGGTGGGCGAGCTGGCAAACAGACCACCTGACAGTCAGACGACCTGACGTTTCTCACAGAGCCAATATCTATGCGCGGTCACCACCGCTATGTGCCATGTGCTTGTAGTTACACTGGCGCACTCATCCTCCAAACTGGAACACATTTGGCGGTAGCATATGTGATAAATGGATAGGATAACTTTTTGGCGTACAAAGTCCGGCTACCAAGTTTTGGATGTTTTCAAATGTCATCCGCCATATTTGATACATTATTCCGAAACATGTCGAGAAAACTTCGGTAGCCATCGTTGAGCGTACGCGTGAAAATCAATTGTCATGCATTCTGCAATAAATAATGTAAAATAATTGTGATTTATTACAAATATGTAAATTAATAAATGTAAAATAGCGTAAAATAATTATTTTCTTTATTTAAACTATCTTCGATTTAACGTTTTTAAAGCAAAATGTAAGGAACAGTCAATAAAAGGAAAAATTATTTGATTTATTATTTATTGCATGTGTTGACTCTCGGAATTAAATAAATATCGAACTGTATGATATGCGCTTTACTTGTTCCACTGTACAAATAATTCACACAACAGAACCGCATGTTTATTAAAATATACAGATATCATGCAACTCATTGATTCTTCTTCATCTTCAACTTCATGATTGTACTTCCTGACTTCTAAATAGCTTGGAACAGACGCAACAACAAAACGTACTAAAAAAATAATAAGTAGGTATAGTTTGAAACAAACACAAAATAAAATAGCTAATAAAGTTAAAAACAAAAATGTTAACTATAAATTTCATTCTAATTACCGTAAAAAAACTAAATTACGTAAGTATAGAAATATACTAGGTGGTTAGACCTTGTTCGAATCCATATGCATCTGCTACGGGATATGGGTGGTACCTACACAAACATTTATAAACCAACAAATATTTAAAAAATAACGTACCTATCCGCTCTATTCATGGCCCAACCATGTATACCAGCCGTCTGTCAAGCCCAGTGTAGTGTCAGTGCAGTAATATAGTTAGCTAATAGACATCGTGTACATAACTAAACTAATAGCAACGTACGCGTGTACAAATCGAATTTTATCGCCACAGTAAGAATTCGTAGTACATATTTTGTATAACGTAAAATACACACTTACAAATTTTTATATATTTATAATAAATAGGCGGACTGGCAAATGAACCACCTATTGGTAAATGGTCACCATACACATTGGCACTGTAAGAAACATTCACTATTCTAATATCGCCAATGCGCCACCAACCTTGGTTTCTAAGCAGTTATATCCCTTGTGTGTGTTATAAAATAACACTCGAACGATATAATATATAAACGATTATATAATATGTTAAAATATCATTTTTTATATATAAAACGTAGGTGGAGTTCCTTACATCACTAATGTGCTACCAACCTTGGGAACGCAGATTTTATGTCCCGTGTGGCTTTAGTTACACTGGCTCACGCACAAAAAAGTATTATATATGTAATAATACAAATAATTTATAAATATCTTATAATAGTAAATGAACAACTCTTGTAAACTTATAAGAGTTGTTCATTTAATATTAATATAAATTTAATTCGTGTAACTCGGCAATGGCCAACAATTTGACTCAAATTTATTAAGGAAAGGTTTTGATTTATAAGTTTATCTAGGTATTTCGTGAAAGAAACAATTATTCCCGAAAAAACATTTTTTTTTGGTTCGGTCACCCAGTAGTAAGTATATATTTAATTATGTAATTTTAGCTGTTTAAAGTACCTAACTATAGTAGTTTCTTAGTTCATGTTGCTAAGAAAATACAATATTAAACTATCTTATCACTTTTATCTTAAGATATCACAGCAGTAGGCGTTGGCTCGTTTCGCCCACGCGCCGTACTTTAGCTCCGAGAAAGATTTAAAAATATAAAAATCATTGTATTAAAAGAATGGTGTCTGCATAGGAAATACTCAGATATCTATGTAATGTAATGTAATAAAAAGATTAATCGTCGTGTTTTATTGGAATTGGAATTCAAAATTACTTTAAATTTGAATTTCAATTCCGACACATGTCACGACACAATCCGCATTGGAGCAGCGGGCTGGAATGGTTATGCTCCAAGCCTATTCCTCTAAAAGAGAGGAGGCCTTAGTCTATTAAGATATTTACCTTATTAGTTTACTTTCACTACAGGTATAATCGACCCTTCGTGACAATCCAGTTGCCACGTACAAAACTATCAAAAGATTTTTCAACTGAAAAACATGAAAGCTACTACTCCAGCTTTTTCAAATTCAAGCTTTCGCCTCGCATTAGCCGTTTTATTCTTATTAATTATATTTTTGTGTATTATATTTTAAAGTTTTTTCTATGGTGTAGATTTTTATATTCTATAGTTAATATTGTTAATAGTTAGGGTACAAAAAAACACATTGATTGTTTTGCAAATGTCTATATTTAGATTTACATTTGGAATGACTAAACGTTGTAAAAATATACCTCAATAGTTATTTATCAAGTGCACGATGGGCAGTATTAGCTAGCATAAATAGTCATACCTTATACATACATACAAAATATACAGCGTAACGTCGTATGCCCATAACACAATTTCTACAAGTAATAATGTGTCGGAGTCGTACTATCGCCCGCCATCGCTCGACTATATTAAGATCACTTTGGATGAAACCACTGGAATAATGAACTTAGCGTTCATAATATTTAATAAAAAATAATACAGAACACTATTATAAATAATACTTATGTAAGTAAATGTTTTTTTTTATGGAAAAAGTACAGGAAATATTAATTTTGTTTCTGATAATAAACTACTCTGTAACTTCATTTGCGTGATATTTAATATTGAGGTACATTTTTTTTAATCCGGAGAACACATTAATATCATAGGATAAAATTGTAATACATGTTGACTCAAGATTTAAGTTATAACCGAGCTGCTTATTCATATTAAATTCTTGTTTTTTATCGTAAGCAACGTTGCTTGGGATGCCTTTGTGAATTTCAAAATGTGACAAATATACAAACATGAAGTAGCGATTATCATTATGCAAAGTATTTTTAATATAGTGTTATAAACATTGCATAGTCGAATCGAGCCATGTAGACGAACCCTCTCCTTTTAGGTTGTCTGTCGCTTGTGAAAAAGCTAGAAAGCGTTAAAACTAATTTACGTGACCCATAAGCAGTTTACATTGTCTAAATTCCTGGTAATAATACCTATTAATGGGAAATCCCCTTGGTATAAACCTTAGACGGAACCGACCGCTAATAATAAAATTTAGTTTTCCTAATGCCCGTCTATTGTACGAGTTGTGTTGATAATGAGAGCAATTATAATACATAGGTTATATGCTAAGCTTACCCGAGTCTTGAATTATCAGTCCTTCATAATAACTCAACCACTTACCTTTATATTTATTTATGTTAGGGAGCTCCCTTTACTAACCAACGCATTTTGACACATATTTTATTCAGCTGTCGCCGCCGCACGTTCAAGAAGTTTCTTCAAGATGGCGCGAAACCATTGTCGTCGTTGATTGGTCAAACGACATGTTTAAAAGTAATAAGGGAATAATATATATTTTTTGTTGTTAGTTACAAAGAGTTAACGTGTATTCCATGTAATTAGTGTTGCAAGTATTATAAATTAAGCACATATATTTATATTCGGGAAAGTTTGGCAATCGTGGCATTTAGCCTTTAGATATTGATGTATGGACAGAATATAAAATACTATTTGTAATTTGAAACAATAAGGCTTTTTTAGAAAATTTAAAGCGACAAAAGTAATTATCTCTGTAATAAACAAATTCCGGAGGCTTCGTACAAACAGTATTGGAATCTATACTCGTTCATAAAAATGTATTTTCTGATGAAAGAGATGACAGGAGAACTTAATTTATTGTTAATAATATACAAAGTTCAAAGTTCTTGTTTCTTGTTGTGGGTGGTGGGGGACGAAGGAGAGCACCTGTTGCTTAGAACATAACTCAGTTACGTTCATTAGCTAGCGAGTGTCACTACAACATACAAGCTCCTATAAGCCATCTGTTCGTTATTTTTATTTCGCTTCATTATCTCGATTGGAAATGTTTTCAACGCCAGAAGAGAAAATCATTTCAAGGAAAATTGTTTTTAAAATCAAGTATCGCAGTTACATAAATGCGTCTTATTTAAAACGAAACGTTTTTCGAAACGAAATATTCTTACCTATGAAATTGTTGTTTTATAAAAAATCAAACATTGTTGTTTAATGTACAATTATGTAATTTAAGAGATTTAATAAAAATGACCAAATACGCGTCGTGCGTTTACTTAAGGTACCTGAGGGACAATTCTACTAACAAATTGACACTTTATCGTAATCGAATCGAAACCTAATCGTTGCTGTTTTCCTTTTTTACTAAATTAGCGATCCAGTTGCAGTTTGGTCGAAGTTCGATCGAAATATAATATTCACATATCTTCAGTACAAACTGACGCATTTATTATTAGATGAATTACTATTAAGCAAATAGTAACCTACTTCTATTAAATAAAATAAAATTAAAATGAATTGAAGTAATACATATCTCACAATTATTGTTTTTTTTTTTAAATCCATTAAAAAGTTGATACTTATTTGAATAAGTAAATTATATAAAGTATGTAAATGTCCCACAGCCGGGCTAACATCTCCTTTCCTTTTTTTGGTGAGAAGGCTTAGAACTTATTTCACCACACTGCTCCAATGCGAATTTGTGGATACACTTGGTGGATACCCTTACGATCTGCTTTACCACCGAACACGATATGAATTATACACACACTACACTACATTAAGCACACACTTATATTAAAGTAATTAAAACTATTAGTAATAAAATATGTTTATTTTCCAACATTTGATTTAGTGTCAAGAAACTCATTAAGGTTAAAAACTTTTATTGGAGTCTAGACTGGGTTTAAATTAATATTGCATATTAGAACATTATTACATTTACCTTAATGACGTATATAGAAGGTAATATTAAAGCAAGTACGCCATAAAAGTTTTACCTGACTGAGGATCTATAGTTTATTATTGTTCTTAATACCTTAGCTTTAGTTTATGTCTTTATAAAAATAAACTACATCTTGTAATTACGAGATATTAGTTCTTACTCTACTTAATATCAATCTACTTTTTAAATAATAATTTTGACATTATAGCAAATGTTAAAACTTATAATGCCTAGTGTTTTTTTTTAAATATTTTTCTCTATTATCTTTATATATTTATAAATGCCGGTGATTGTTTTATAGTTGTGACATTTCTGTTAAAGAATTGAAACGTCTCGTACGATCTGACGTCATAAGTCAACGAAGCGGAAACAGGGCTTTAGCGATAAGGTCCTTTGACGTCACGACACATTTCATCTTATTTTCAGTTAAGATGTCATAGTTCAATTGTTTGCACTGCATATAATGAGTACAATTCAAACAATGTTTGTGTTATATAAGCGTTCGAAAAATCAAAGACTTTCTTCGAGGATATTACCTAATGGCTACTTAATTAAATGAGGTAAAAACTTTAGGAATTATTTTCACAGTGTTATTTGTATCAAGAATAGGGTTAATCATTTGCTCGCCAAAATGACCAATGCTCTTGGAAGTAGTTTTCGTTTTCATCAAGCCTGTTTAGCATGAAATTTCATAAGAAAGTTTAACACGTAAGAGAAGGGGTACATTTAACAGCGTAATCAATTCAAATTTACGCCTTCTAGTTCCTATAAATAACGTTTTCGGCTAATATAGAAAAAGGTATCTGACGAGGCTATTGATTATTATTAGGCTTTAAAGCCTTAGCATAAAAGTTTATAAATCTACAGAAAACGTAACCTACTTAAATCTAAAAGACATTTTCAAAAATCAAAATCAAAATGATTTATTCAACATTTAAGAGTTACATTTGTTTATTGATAGTCAAATCAGAAACTACAACCGATTCGGTAAGGAAACACCCAGCCCTGAGAAGAAACGGCCAAAGAAACTCAGCGGGATTTTTTTATATGTATCATGTTTCATTTAAAAACAAAAAGAGAAATAAAAATTTCATTAAATTTCACGT
Source organism: Nymphalis urticae (assembly GCA_905147175.2). Lineage (NCBI taxonomy): Eukaryota > Metazoa > Arthropoda > Insecta > Lepidoptera > Nymphalidae > Nymphalis > Nymphalis urticae. Next base: position 3,706,190 of record LR990007.1, read on the forward strand.
CTTAATTCAAATAAACATATAGTATATTTAAATAAACAACCTTACTCGTGCACGTGTCAAAAAGGATAAGTATAACATAAAGTTCAGAGTAGAATCATATAAATTATTCTTGACATTTCAAATGTTAGCGAAGGCTTTCGAAAATGGCACCGAGCTCAGAAAATAAACCCATCGTTGATATTCGAAACTCGATTGTAATTTCGAATAATATCAACGACTGAATTGAACGAGACGAGATTGAGACACGAGTATAAACTAAATATCCGGTTAAATAATAAACATAACTTTAATATTATATCCGAGAAATATTTACATAAAGAGTTTTGTTTCAATATCAAATATATTAAGGTGGTTTTCCATGTTGCGTGATTCTGCGGGTTATTATTCACGGACGCACGGAACCGAGGCCTTCTTCAAACAGTGCGTGTCGGTCTGTAGTGGTCTTGAGGTTCGATAGTATTTTGTCATTCCAAATGCATAGCGAAAGAGACCGTATCACTGTTGCTACGGTTCTCGCACCGCATCTTTGAAGTTGAACTCGTACCCGACTTGTCTGTGCTTCCACAGACGATACTTTTACCACGGTGCGTCAGTTTGAGCTGTCCGCGTCTATCCGTAGTATCATGCACAGTGCGAAGTAACCTTTATACGGCAATCCTGGTACAGCCTTTTTTTTTTTTTTTTTTTTTTTCAGCCTTTTGCCGTCCACTGCTGGACGAAAGCCTCCCCCATAGAACGCCAACCATCCCGATCTTGGGCAGTCCGCATCCATCCCGTACCTGCCACCTTTTTTAAATCGTCGGTCCATCTTGTCACAGGGCGTCCTACACTACGTTTGCCTAAGCGTGGTCTCCACTCTAACACGTGTCGGCTCCATCGGCCATCAATGCGCCTGGAGACATGACCAGCCCACTTCCACTTCAGCGAGCTAATTCTACGCACGATGTCAGAGACTTTAGTTCTCTGGCGAATGTCCTCATTTCGGATTCTATCGCCCAGAGAAACCCCAAGCATCGCGCGTTCCATTGCTCGCTGAGCGACCTTAAATTTGTGGACCAGTCCTACGGTGAGTGTCCACGTTTCGGCACCGTAAGTCATTACAGGTAGGACGCACTGATTAAAGACTGGTCTTAAGCGACTGTGGGATCGACGATTCAAAAATATGACGCAATTTCCCGAATGCCGCCCAGCCCAAACGTATTCTTCTTTTAGCTTCCTTCTCAAAGTTGTGCCGGCCAAGTTGTATAGTTTGGTACAGCCTTTATATTACTATTTACTTCTGTATGTAAAACTGAATGATTTTTTTGTGACATATGAGGAATCGTAGTGTAGCTGTGTGTGAATAATATAAACCGTAAATAAACAAAAAAAAAGAATATTATGTTTCTCAAATGTTACCTATATTTGCCAATTTTCATTGCGATAGGTTGAACTGTAAACACGTTGATATTAATTAGATATCATATGATATATACATATATTATTTTTTTAACACATACAACATTACTTATAAACGCTAAGCAACGTTAATAAGTAAGGCCGATAACCGTTAACGTCCTTTTACCGTAAGGGATAAATTTCGAAAAATGTCTTAATTATGTACATAAAAATCGTTAATTATTTTTTTCAATGGAAACAGCTGCACACGTAAAATGAGCCAGACCATTATGAGCTCTAGAATGCTTTTAATGTCTTTGAATAAGACAGTACAAAAACGGTTTTTAACCACAGGACACTATGTATTCAACATGCTTGAAATCACGGGGCATAGCTAGTTTTAAATAAAAAGTAACTATTAGTAGTCAAGATATTATGAAAACGCGTTCATTTAGTTTTTAAAGTCTCTCAGTATTTATGCACTACTATTTTCTTCTTTTTTTTCATTTCGTTTCTAATAATACGCCAGCAATGTTCGCTTTAAGTAACATCTTGTTTTTCTAGCTTTAGTCATTAACGGGTTTCATTAAGTGGCTGGGTTGCTTTCAGAAGCGCTATAAGTAAAAACGAACAAAGAAACAATGTTCATGATTTCTTGTAAAATGCAACACGAGCGAGAATAAGAAAATGTAAAAGCTCGGATTTTATAAGACTAATTCAACTTCAGAAAAAACCATTATTCGTTTTAAAATATAGTTTTATAATTTTTATCTATACAAAATACAATATTTAATGAGGGGTATCAAAGACATGATACCCTTTATTAAATATTGTACTGGTGGTCTGGTGTTTACTGGTGGTAGGGCTTTGTGCAAGCTCGTCTGGGTAGGTACCACCCACTCATCAGATATTCTACCGCAAAACAGCAGTACTTGGTATTGTTGTGTTCCGGTTTGAAGGGTGAGTGAGCCAGTGTAATTACAGGCACAAGGGACATAAAATCTTAGGTCCCAAGGTTGGTGGCGCATTAGCGATGTAAGCGATGGTTAACATTTCTTACACTGCCAATGTCTAAGGGCGTTTGGTGATCACTTACCATCAGGTGAAAAAAAAAATATTTTGGCATATTTTACAATGATACATCATATATAAACAGATTATCTAATTTGAACTTTAGTTATGAATTTCGGTAAAATCATTGTTAAATTCAAACAAGAGTAGAGGTATTTTTTTGTAGAAATAGAAAGTTCAAACGTTCAAGAAATACGTAATTAATTTTTTTCTGTTTCCAATTTGTGTTAATAAATTATTTTGTGGACGGGCTTATATTTTATTATTTAACCCCGTCTTGCTATATAACAATAAGAGCAGGTAGGTACGATATTGTTCTCTTCGGCCTAGATATGAATGCTGCAATGGGATCGAGAACGTGGCGATTAAATGAGGAGAACCGGTGGTGAAGAGATCAGCTATGGTTGGGGTTATTCTAAGACTAAACTCGACTTTGACTATAATAAAAATCGCATCAAAATTTTACAAGTGACATAAGAAATGAGTCCTTAGAGAATAGTAATGCAATAAAAAATAAATGATCTCACTTTGAAATCCGATAGATATAAGACAGAAATCGTTATAATAAGATATTCTGTTGAATTTCGTGGATCGAGAATGAGAGTTGAGGGTTGACAACTGAAGTGTACTCTCTGCGTTGGTAAGCCTTTTGTGTGAATGAAATTTATCGTTTTATAATTTATGGGTAAAAATATCTCAAAGGTGACAAACGAAAAAATCATGACTTCTAAATGTCAAGAATATACTTTGATATTGAATTGTTATTATGTTAAAAAATGAAAATACAATTTGCGAACTCATATAAGAATCTACATATTAACCGCTTTTCTTCGCTCGCCGTGTTTTGAACACTTGGCGAATGAGAGCTGGGCAAATAAGTATAAAACTTCGATCGTCACGACGCTTTTACTTTAATATGTGTTGCGTTTCATATACTTAATACAGACGTATGTCTACGTTGGTATATAATTGCAATCTGCAGTATAGACGTGTGGCGTGCGTCAGCTGTACTATATGCGTATGTCTTTAGCAAGGCGTGCGCGTCATAATATCGTCATAATAATCATAATCTTTTTCCAATATTTTCAAACTATTCTTATTCTTATTATTAAATAATGATATATTTTATACTACTACTGCTTTTTTCTGATTTCTCATTTCATAATTTTTGTTTATTTTTTAAAATTTTGCTTTTAATTAATACACATAATGCAATATATAGACGTTCCGACCGGGTATCGACAACTTTCGACCTTTTTTATTTTAATAGACAGTTGTGGAAATGGATTATCTAAGAGTATATCATCCTTAACCTAAAATTGTAAGCCATTTCTAATACTGGCTGCTTTGGCTTACAATCGGTTTCCAAACGTGGAAATATAAGATGTTATGTTTCTGGTGCTTGTAAAAACTTTGACCTAATCATTCTTTTAACTGGACAACATTATAAATGTAATTTTTTGACTTATCCACCAAGGAAATCAATTCTCTATCTCTAAAGTATTAACTCTCTAAATTGTTATTTCTGGCTAAAAAGGATATATTGGAACACGTAACTCTTAAATATTGCAGGTTCAAGCCCGGGCAAGCACAATTTTCATATGTTTAAATTGTGTTATATATATAAATTATCTCAGATTCGACGGCGATGGAAAACATCGTGGGGAAACGCAATAGTATGGAACCCTGCCCGCGTGAGTCCGACTTGCATTTCACCGGTTTTATGATTCAAGTCAAGAAGAATTGTGACTTTTTGTACAATATAAGAAATGTTCTTTCATATAACATAAATACTACGATTTCTGAAAACAATTTTTCTTAATGTTGGACAATGTGCAAAATTCTTCCAATATGTTTTATACGAAACCAGGTCTGTCTAAATCTGAAGTATTGTACGAAAAACTTTGAATTATAATAAATGAAGTTTCATGCGAACATTTATTTGAATATACATTTTACCCAAATTGGGGTCGAGAAAAGGTTGATCGTTAATCATCTTTTTTATAAAAATCGTTTTAAGGATCCATTCTTACGAGTATCTCGATATTATCCCTATCCATATGATTCTTGAAAAATAGATGATAGTCAATATTTTTTGTATGTTATTATTTCTATGTGGCTCCATTATTACATTTTTTTTTTATTCGAGTGAGCCGAGATCTTATTTGTTTTAACACCTGAAACTTACTCGACGATTGTGGGTTCAAACCCGGGCAAGTGAATTTTCATGAGCATAATTGGTGGTTATTCATCACGTGGTCAATGGTTGAAATGTGTATCTGTCTGCTGAAGATCTGTTACATGTGTTTCCTAATCGCAATGGAGCGTCGTGAATAAGCTTCAAACTCATTTTCATAAATCTACTTTTCACTACAAGAAGGCCTTAGTCAAGCAGTCGGACATACTACATATACTATTATTTTTTACTTTTAAATTTTTTAATCACCTTTATTTCGCCTTTAACTGTTACTTGCCTTTAACTGTAACTTGTTTTGTAGTTGCTATAGTTTTCTATATGAGATTATTATATCATCATAATCTATTAGCGAGGTAATATAGATATATTAATTAAACGAAGAATGCGGGTTATATTAATCCGGGCAAGCACTGATTCGTGTACTTTATTTGTGTTCATAATTCACACGTACGACTATATAGTAAGTCACGTCGTCGTTCGATTCATTTATCCGCTTCATGATGATGGGAACTGTAGTTCCTGTAATATTTCGAGTATTCCTCGATTAATAACGTATGTGATCCCCGATTATGTAGTTATAATAATGCTACACTAATATTTATCAGTAGTATTATAACCTAACATGCTTTAACGATTTTTTTTTCTGTGGTTACCGCACATATAGATATATTTGAATTATTATCAATAATCTTTTAGTATAATTATTTGAAAATATTTGTTATATTATTAAAATTTAACTGATTCTAGTGAAAAAAAAGCTTAATGCTATTCATATTCTTGCAAAACTTAGCAGATGTTTTGATGTTGGACTATATATTGTGCAATATTAAATATATACGTATAAATAAATATTTTATATGTATTAATATAGCAAACAATACGAAAAAATCGCAAGAAACAGCTTTGACTCTTAATATTAGTTATTAATATTACTATGAACTACGATATACAATAAACATTCTCTTAGTAATAGGAAAATATTTATTCTATAACGTAGTTCATTGACCTCACCGTTTATTTGGACGTCACGTGTATAAACTTTGCGTTTAATTATAATCGCACCTTTGTGCCTTTTGTTTGTATTAAATGAAATTATCTACCAACTAAATTCTATTCGCGTCTATTGAAAACAATATAGTTTTACGACTAAGGATTTCAAACGACTTATGACCTTTATCAATGTGGTAGGACTTTGTGCGGGCGTTCCTGGGTGCCACTTATTTACTGCTAAGCTGTAATACTATTATTACTATATTTCATATAGGGTGAGTCAGCCAGTCTTTAGACGAAGCTTACCACTTACCATCGGATGTAGGGATGCCAGGCGACCGATTTTGGTCGGATATTTTGGGTATTTACGGTCATGTGTGTATGAATATATGTTTGTACGTAAGCGTTTTTGTTTTAAATAAACCTTATTTGTATTAGTAGCCAAATTTCTTTTTTTGCAAGAATTTCAACTTTTTTTTGTTGATATTGATGATACAATATGTACCTTTCGAATAATATATAAGTTTCATTCCCCTACTTTTGTAATATGTTCTTTAAATTATATAACATTTTAGATTTTTACGCTGAGCAAATATATATACATTGTAAACTATCAAAAGAGAACATTTTCAGTATTCCATGAATCTCTACTGTATAAGTTTAAAAGGCGAGGCGGCTTGACATTTATAAAAAGAAATTACGCTTTGTTCAAACAAAATAAAAACCCTACTTTTTAATAAATTCATGCAACGCACTGAAGATTTAAATAAACGAACTATTTCTCGTAAATATACTCTAGAAGTACCGACAGCAAAAAAGTTAAGAACACTGAACATTGCTGCGGCCTCTAAGATGCTTTTCGTTCATACTTTTATTTTGTTCTTTAGAATGTTGTCTTTCTTATGGTGTATTTCTATATTTAACGAATAAAGTGTGAATAAAATTATTCTGTACAAGTATTCTGTAAGAACAAACTTGGCGCAGAAAAATGTCATGAAATGTCATAAAGTGATAATAATAATTTTTATAATATTTCAACAATCCGTAACAGCCTGTGAATGTACCACTGCTGGGGTAAAGGCCTCCTCTCCCTTTTTGAGGAGAAGGTTTGGAGCTTATTCCACCGCGCTGCTCCAATGCAGGTTGGTGGAATACACATGTGGCAGAATTTCAGTGAAATTAGACACATGCAGGTTTCTTCACAATGTTTTCCTTCACCGTAAAGCAATAGAATTATAATCACAAATTAAGCACATGAAAATTCAGTGGTGCTTGCCTGGGTTCGAGCCCACGATCATCGGTTAAGATTTACGCGTTCTTACCACTGGGCCATCTCGGCTCTTACTTTCTACGATTTTAACAATACATGCGTCAAAATAGTATATCGCCATAAGTCGGTGGTCAACATTTCATGAGTGAGTAATAAAGTGAATTCTTAGAGAATATCACTGCTAATTCTGGAGGCAGAATTTTGGGCAATAATTTGATAGTCGAATGGAGGAAGCCATATCACATAAAATGCTTATTATAAAAAAGCTATACTTATTAATTTTAAGCTGGATAGTTTAAAATATATTCATATTAATGAAAGTATATGAAAATTGAGTATTGTTGCAAAGGGTAGGGGACTTGTAAACTACCTAAAATAAAAATAAATATACATCTTAAAAGGCTTCACTTCAACTCCAAGTTTTGAGGAAAACCTAAACGAATATCCTCCCTCCTCAAACTTCCACAGAAAACGAAAAATATTCATAAAGAGAAAATGTTTACATAATATAAAAGTCAATTTCTATGAACAATAAGTTAAGTGGATCTGTTAGGGCATTCCATTTTTTACGATGAGTTAAATATTTGTGCAATCAATTTATGTATATTAATTAGTACAACTTTTTTAGAATCAAAAACATGACCATTGTTTTTTCTATTTCTAGTTGGTGTAGCAACTTTTAATTAAACTTTCAGTCAATTCCACATAACCGCCTTTAGCTGAAAATAACATACGCTTTTGACGGTGGTGACATTGCAATCTACCGCAGTTTTAATACATATTTTAGTATATGAAATAAATGAATGACTTGCTTGACTTAGATAAATATCTGAATTGAGGATTAAAATATTTTTCTTTAGTCGAGCATAATATATAACAACTTCTTTCGATGACTGATATTTAAATAATGTGAAACAAAGAGGTTTTCATCACAATGTATATAATAAGTAACACACATTAACTCGTTATATGTCACACGAAGTTAGGAATTTGACACCTAGATGTTTCAGACTGCCTTGGAATGCATGAAAAGGCGTTGCTCTTGCGCCTCTCTCCGGTCATGTCGAATTGCCGTCTCATTGGATTATAAGAATCATTGCATGTATTGTGGCCATAACAAATATATATTGTAATTTTATAAGTTATATATGTGTTCGTGCAAGTAGCACACACGCATATGCACAAGTAGCACATACACACATATGTGACTAATAACGTCTTATGCACATCCATAGTGCTTGTTGAGATTTGGAGAAAAAGAAGTCGAATACTCTACTTAGTGCGAAATTGGGGCCGATCGCTAGGTATGATATAAAAGTATACCTAATCCATGGAAATTTTACTCTTCCCACTTCTAACGCGTATAAACCTGATATTTACATAATAAATGGTTTTAATATTTCTGAAATGTACCGCCAAATAGTCCACATGTGTCAACTTGTCTTTTCACATCAAACTCGACATCCATCGTTTTAAAATTCTAAGCACTTGCGAATGCGTAAGTTGATTCCTGAAGAGGGTTGTGACAGCCGGGACAGGACGCACATTAATGTTTTACAACCCCAGTGATGGTATGTTGACACGTTAGTATGTATACAAGTCAAATTCCACAGGAATTTCCACTCAGAAAGGATTTTTGACAATTCAATTGGATATGAGACGTCCAACTTTCACAGAAATATTTCTGAAATCTTAAGATTATACTTGAGATTGTTGGGATTTGTCCTTTGTACAAGTCTTTAATCATTCTACTACCAAACAGCAAAAGAATTTGCATTTCTGTGTTCTGGTTTGATAAATGAGTCATTATATTTACAGGTAAAAGGTCATCATCAAGCATCTTAGTTCCAAGATTGGCGACGAATTAGTGATATAGGAATGATTAAGGTTTCTTACAATGCCAATGTCTATGAGCGGTGGTAAACAATTGTCATTCGACCACTTTCTATAATAAATATTTAAACAACTGGTAGTAGGGCTTTGTGCAAGCTCGTCTGGGTAGGTACCACCCACTCATCAGATATTCTACCGCAAAACAGCAATTGCCAATGTCTAAGGGCGTTTGGTGACCACTTACCATCAGGTGACCCATATGCTCGTCCGACTTCCTTTTCTATAAAAAAAAACAACCTATTCTAACGATTAATGATGACATATCTTGACCTTTTCTTGCGAGCCGAAATGGCACAGTAATTAAAACACGCGGATCGTAACTAAAGATGAAAATCTGGATAAGCACCCCTGAGTTTTTATCCCAGTTTCAGATTTATTTGTAACAAAATTATTAAGCATTTGTTAAACGTTCGCCATATTCACATACTCGTACTGTAGAGTACTACAAATACAAGCTTAAAGATGCGTTCTTATAGCTGAGCTGGTCTTAACAAGTTTTAATCTACCCACGTCTTTTTCTTAAGAGTTCGATCAGATACTTTTTTATATTTTCAAAAGCAGCGGCCGAAAATATAAAGAACGTATTACAAACTAGTGTAAAAGATTGAAATGTTGTTAACATTTTTTATTCTTAAATATAATGATACCAAATACTTATTTATGAACATAAAAGTTACATACTTCAACTAATAAATAATAATAATAATAATGTCCTCCAGACCGATTTCGGCCACGGCGGCCAATCTCAAGAGAGATTAGCCAACTACGCAGGAGATATTACAGTGTACAAGTGTGTCCGCAAACGCAGGTGCACTCTCTATTCCCTAACTCTCATCTCATAATCCGATGGAACGGCAATCCGACACGACCGGAAAGAGGTTCAGGCGCAGGACCAATACCTGGCTTTACGTACTTTCCGAGGCACGTAATCGGAAATTCCAGACTCCGGGCTGCTAGTAAGAATTTTCTGACAGAAAAACCCAAAAACTTTTTATTGGCCCGACCTGGGAATTGAACCCAGGACCTCCTGTTCTGCGGCCTTACATCAAGCCACTAGACCAACAAGCCAGTCACTCAACACATATTCTACTAAAATACTTAGTATTATTCGGTAGTTGTCCGGTATGAAAGGTCACAAGGGACATAACATCTTAGTTCCTGAGGTTGGTGACGCTTTGTTAGAAATATTTTCTTACCACCATTTGGCTCATCAGAGTTCCACATATTTAATAAACTTGGTCAAACGCATAGTTGACAGAACTATATTAAATAACTTTTTTTTTTATATAGAATGTAGAATAGAAATAGTCGATGCGAGTGGGACCTGATGGTATGTGGTCACCGCTGCCTATAGACGATGGCGATAATGGCGATGTAAGAAATCACCACCATCCTTGGGAACTGAAATGTTATGTTCTTTGTGCCTGTATTTCCATTCACCCTTTCAATTCATTCATCAATCATTGGTTCACTCACCCTTTCAACCGAAACGCAACAATGCTAAGTATTGCTGCTTAGCGGTAAAATATCTGATGAGTGGGTGGTACCCACCTAGACGGGCCTGCACATAGCCTTCCCATCAGGTAAATAATCTTAAAATATTCAATTTAAATAATCTAAATATGAAACTTTCATTTGTAAAATATCTCTTTATATATCTTATATATCTCTATACTTTCCTCGATTCGCATATAAGCACGTCTTTACCCCTCCCTTGAGGTCACGAAATTAGGTCGAAAACCACGGATAAAACCTTTTACGAATGCAGAGCATTACAATTGTTGAGTTCGCCGGGCAGTATAAAATAGACAATTTTCTATTTATACTCAAAATATTTAAACAAGCTGCTCTAGTAGATTTTTACATAATTATTATTTTATCGGGGCGCACTGCAACCACTCATATTTAACTTCATATAATGAACTTGTTTTTTTGTATTCAAAATACCTATATAGTCTGGCAAATGGTCCATCTGATGCGTAGTGGTCTCCACTACCGTACCATTGTGGCCGTAGTTGCACCGGCTCACACAACCTGCTGTTTGATAGTGGAATATATAAGTGGGTGGTGAACCTAGAAGGTCTTGCACGAAGTACTACCATTAACTAAAGTGTTATTCATTTAAGCATGCAACAAGTAAAACTGTCATAGTTACATTTGGATTAGAGAAGCAAATGACGCGTTCAAACCAATACTTCATTAATAATCTGTTCTCATAATATTATAATGTATACTTTGTAAGTTCATAGAATAGTTATGCCTACATTATAATAATATGTAAATATATCAATGAATTCTCTCCGCAAATTCCCAAAGTACGCTGACAAAGGAATTGAATATTTTAACAAGGAATTATCTCTGAAAAACGGAATGACTTAATATTGTAAGAGTAAAGTTTTAATATTTGAATTAAATCAATTTAAGCTTTATAGCGATGTATATAGAGTTTAGTTTAGTATGCGATAAATTGTACCTGTTGCTTTAGCAGTTTAAATACGTGGAACGATGTTAGCCCTCGTTTACATACCAAATTTTCGTAGCATCTCCTACACGTTATGAGGCTCGGGTTTTAGGTGTAATTTCAAAACAAGCTTAAATTTTCTGAATAAGTTATTTCAATTTTATACGATTACGTTTCATCAAAAATGTAGTGAAGTTAATTGGAAGATTTTTTATTTTTTACATTGAAATCAAGTGTTGGTTTATTTTTGTGTTATTGATAGTCTCGAAAACCATCTGATAGATGATTACGATGGAAAGGCGGTGGCTGATCATTAATAATATAACTTTTATTGCGTTTCTGTTTTGAAATTAATATTAGTTGGCTACATTTACATAATAATAATGCTGGATATGCGTTGATATGCTGATTTAAATTGTTTTGTTAAAAATCCTCACTAATAATATACTATATAAGCAGCCCCGGATTTATGCCTAGGCCTACGAGCACCAACCTAAAGGCAACCCAGTGAGTCCCACCTAGGCAAAAATAATATAATTTTATTCTTACCGCTTCGGAATGGGGTGACTTAAATGTCAAAGTGCCTGGAAGCCTTGGATATCTACGTCCGTGCTTGCATATACTTATTAATATATTGTTGGTGGATAAAGAATGTCGGGTATTTTTATATAAGGATTATCCCTGCGAAATTAATAAAAAAAACTATAGGATTAATAATTATGAGCTGGGATTATGTACATTGACACTCCTGTTGGGGCTTCAATTTTGCTAAACGCGATCTTAGCTGAGGCCTGTTCAGCAAAAAGAATGTACCATTCAAAATTTAAGTATTATGTTCAAGAGAATTCGTGACGATTGAGCGCTAGATTATAAATAACCGTGAGCAAAGCTAATATACCTTTGGATTTTTATTTTTTTTATTTTTTGAAAATCGAATTACTTCTAATTGCACGATAATTGTAATATAATGTTAATTTAACCGTTCATTATATATATTTTGCAAATAATTTCGATGATAAAAATATTATTATTCTTTATTTGAGCCCAAAAAATCTTCTTCCCAAAATACCTTCTCATACTAGAGCATGACAATAAATTAGAAGAATTCGTATGGTGCTCCTCAGAAATACCAATAGCTTAATACAATATAAAATCTTAGTAAAGTTTACAGTAAAGTAGCCATTTTTCAAAGCTAAACCAATATTTTAGTAAAACCGTAACATGTTATCTAAATCTAGTTAAATCCGGTTGTAACCTATTATTAAATGCGGTGTATCAGGATTTTTTTCGGAACTCACATCCGTCATTCATTTCAGTTTAGACTATCAAAGGTTTTAAGCTTGCTACGGTGAGCGTGGATGGGGACGAACAACTTTTTGCGAATATGCATTTAATATCGGCGCCGCAAACAGGCTGAGTCGGTTACTTTGATGCATGCAATTTTTCCTGTAATCCTGACACGGTAAAGTGATACGTGAAAACACATTGTTAGCGCGGTATAAAGTTCGGTTGAATTAAATTTGATATATACATATAGCCATTTTTTTATTGGATGTTATGAATAAGTGTTTAGAGTTTAATGTAGATAAAAAAGTTAACTGTATTTAAGTAGATTTGGTTGTAGCGTCTGTACCTCGTTCGACTTTCAAAGAAAAGGAACGTTTCAAAATTCTTTCGAAATTTGAAATAAAATATTGAATATAATATAAAATATTCAAGCGTGCATATTTCAAATTTATTATCTGTAATCCTTTCTCAAATATAATGATACTGGGCACAAATAATATCTCGTCTATAGAAAATATCTCATCAGTATGAATAGCGAAACGACCTAAGAAGGCACATTGAATATCAAACATGTATCTCCGCTATGCAGCTGCGAATCTATTATGTTCCTATGTAAGGCTTTAATAAGCCATCCTCGATCCTACCAGTGTTAGACATGACATATTACACGGTACAACTAATGTTAAGAGCTATAATTAATTGTTCAAATGTAAGATTGCATTTTGCATTAATTCATCTTGTAACAAAATTAATCAATCTCAAATACCTCGTATATCTTGTTTAAATCTAGACAGATATTATTATTATTATTAATATTTTAATATGAAACAGGTACGCAGACTTAACCAATTGGCCAACCAGTTGTAACTTCGACTATAGCTGCATTGCAATGACATTTTTGGATATAATGTACCAATTTATGTGTTTATGAGAATAATATATACAATATATATAGTATACATATCGGATAAGAACCATTCTCTTTGTTCTGTAGACTCGCCCTCAGAGGTTTAGTGGTGGTAATCCAAATGATTATATGCGAGCACAAAACAAAGTGTTCACTTACAACAAGTGTTTTGTATAACTTAATTGATTTTACAATTATCACTTCACAGTTCTTACTAACTTAAAATTACTTTACTAATACAATAAACAATAAATATAACCGAGCAGCGGGTTCGCGACACCGATCTAACACCACTCAAATCAATTATTCCATTTTACAGATGATCCACACCGATCCCGTGTCTTTTTAGAATTCCCGCCAAAAACACGTTAAAATGGCGCCTCGACCGCGTTCAAGGCTAACCTCTACTCTGATTATTCGTGACGTAAGACACAATATGGAATAAAAATGTAAGATTACAAATAATGATAAACTTTTACTGGTGGTAGCTTTGTGCAAGCTTGTCTGGGTAGGTACCACCCACTCATCAGATATTCTGCCGCAAAACAGCAGTACTTGGTATTGTTGTGTTCCGGTGAGTGAGCCAGTGTAATTAGAGGCACAAGGGACATAAGATCGTAGTTCCCAAGGTTGGTGGCGCATTGGCGATTTAGGCGATGGGCAAAATTTCTTACAATGCCAATGTCTAAGGGTTGGTCATTGGTAAGGTCATTGGTGACCACTTACCATCAGGTGGCTCATATACTCGTCCACCGTCCTATTCTATAAAAAAAATAAAATAAACGTTCGTCCATTCCGTCTCTTCCTCCGACATATATATATAATATTACTAAATGATCAAGTTTAAATTATAAAGAAAGAATCTATTGGCGTTAAATAGCTAATTTATTAAGACGGCATATAGGCTTTGATAATAACATCACGCTACGAACCCGATCCGTAGCGGAGCAGAAACGTTTGACGCGGGTGAAACTGCGCGGAGCAGCTGGTAATAACCGTGTGGTTTCCGGCAGAGCAAAAATAGATTGGGTAGTCCATCTCAACCAATTTAGTGTCAGCACAATTTTCATTGCTGGACTGAACTGACCAATTTTTTTACGTATTGTGGTGTGTGTGAAAGAAATCACTCAACAGCAAATTGTATGCATGCATCATGAAGACAGTCAGCTTAAAAAATCGACAAAATACTTTTGTTTAGTTTTCTTAATTATACTGTTAACCTCATTTAAGTAAAGCAAAGGCAAGGGAATGAGAATATAAAACTAAATTAGATAATAATAATAATAATAATAATATATTTATTTATTTTCTTCACAAAAAGTTTACAAAGTAAAATGTAACATTTACATAACAGCTAATTAATGTGAAGACTGGTGCTTGCAATAGATAAACTGTTCTACAAGACACCAGGCCTCCACTCCCGTTTATATGAACAAAAAATAAAAATAAATGTATAAGGTGGGATGTTAGAAATAATACAAAATATAAAATAAAGTAAATAAGACGTCCATGCTTATGTTAGCGTTGGTACGTGTGTGTGCAGGTGTGTGTGTGTATGTGTGTGTGTGTGTGTGTGTGTGTGTGTGTGTGTGTGTGTGTTTGTGTGTGTGTATGTGTGTTGCATTTAATTCAATTTTAAAGGTGTAAATAAACTGTTTACATTTGTGTCATTTAAATCCAAAAGGTACTTAAAGATGAATTGCTTTAATTGTCTGTTTGTGTATTTCCTAATGTTAAGCTTGGCATGCAATATGTTATATATTCTAGGAGCTAGGTAATTATAGGATCTTTGGGCAAATCTTGTCCTAAAAAATGGAACAGGACATTTATTTAGTCTTTTATCATTAATCTGTGTTATTAAACCGTCACTGCTATGGAATCTGCGCGTTATTTGGTATATGAATAGCTTACGGACATTCAATACTTGAGTTGTATCATACAATAATGTGGTTGGGTGGCGAATTGGAAGTGCCAAAAGTACCTTTAATACTGCTCTCTGAGCTCTTTCTAGTCTGGTTAAATGCACTTGTGCAACACCTCCCCAAGCACATATGCAATAACTTAATAGTGATTCTCCCAGTCCTTTGTATGTTCTAATAAGTAAGGTAAAATTAGCTACTGTGCGTAGGTTTCTAAAGACAAAAATTAGTTTTCTTATACGACTACACATAAGAGATATATGAGAATCCCATTTTAAATGTTCATCAATCATGATACCAAGATATTTGATGGTTTTAACGCGGCTTAAAGAGGGGCAGTTGCAATTAGGTGGAGTGTCAGGGTGAAGATTACAAGGAAATGTGTGTGTATTCAATGTGAATGAAGTGTTTGGGCTACCAAGTTCGTTTATAGAAAAACATATATATTTCGTTTTATTTATATTAAGGGATAATAATATATTGATATAAAATCAACATTTGCCTTAACCATGTGTGTAGAAACCTTTATTTTTGAGAATATTAATGGTTATTTTCCTGTTTTACGTCCATGGTCGGCTTATCCATTTTACATATTAACCCATTTAGCCGGCTAATAAATATTAATCTCCTTGGAACAAATACTACAGGGTAATGAACTTTATGAACTAACGAAGATTTGTAAACCTATTATTATTTATGTCAGAATATGGTTTGTGACATCAGGTGCAAACATATTTTAATTAATTTCTAAATGAACATAAAATTGACGCTTGTGACGTGTTTTCTAAATTTAAAGCAGGTTCTTATAAAAGTATAATATTATATACTAAAAGCTTCACCGAAAAGCGTTGCATATTTTGACTTAAGTTTTTATGTATATTGACTTACTACTTACTACAAGTTTTTTCCAGTTAGGCGTTACAAAAAAAAGAATCATTTTAGTATTAGTATAATTTAGTAGGATAGGTATATTTAATTACACGATAATATAAACTGTACCTGTTTTCAACACCGTATAAACTCTTCGTATAACGTACGAGTATGATAGATTCGTTGCGGTTTTCTGTATAAAAAGTCACCGTTAACGTTCCTCCGGACTGTGATTTATCTTAGTGACGTAATCGATCAGCCTCTTCTAACTTATCACTTTTTGTATGTGTCAGAAAGTGACACAACATCTGAAGTTATAGCCTTTAGGAGGACTGAAGACATGTAAATAACTTCGATATTGAATTGACGCGATATCATTGGTCACCCTGAATAATCTATGATCTTCATTATGGATTCGCGAAGAAGTGAAGTTTTGCATATCAGTGAAGTTGTTATCGGAACTTTGGAAGTAAAATTAAAGTGGATATAAGTTGTTAACTGGAACATCATTTTCTTATTACGGATCGCTAGGATCCGACCCGGCTTCGCGCGGATGCAATATTTGTCAGTGAGATATTATAGTTATTATTATAGATGGATATAATAGCTATCATTAAGAGTTCTCTTTCTTGTACTCACGTATTCGATCTCACATTTTCCTCACCGAATCCAAAACTAATCGTAGTAATCATAATTACATCTTTTCATGTCTGTTTTTGTTG
Source organism: Nymphalis urticae (assembly GCA_905147175.2). Classification (NCBI taxonomy): domain Eukaryota; kingdom Metazoa; phylum Arthropoda; class Insecta; order Lepidoptera; family Nymphalidae; genus Nymphalis; species Nymphalis urticae. Next base: position 3,723,154 of record LR990007.1, read on the forward strand.
GTAGTTTGACAATTTGTATAAATAAATAAGTAACCGAGGTTAAAATGTTTCTGGAAAATATAATATTCACCATAAGAAAACAATTAAATTTATATGAGTTTATAATACCCACCATTTTATATATCTATAGTAGGAACTGGACGCAGGTAATATATAATTTTCAATTTACATTTTAATCTTCCACGAATAAATTTTAAACGAAGCAAGCCCTTGAAGTCAAGTCATTAGTCGCGTTTAAAATTTAATTTCCTGGCGGTCAGTCAAAGTTGATAATCAACCGCTACCGGCTTAGATATAACTTGGCAAATCTAATCTTCAGCGCAAGATAACTTTACAGAGTAAAAACTACCCGTTGAGTATTAAATGAGAAATTTAAATGAAATTGTTGATCCTTCAAGGTTATTCAAACATAGAATGTTATAAAAGTTAGAACATTTTCAATACATGAAAACAACGAGATGTTTGTTTGCGATGTTGTACAAATAGAATTTTGATGATTGAGATTAAAATTCATTTTCGCTTCATATCTAGTATCAAGTGATTCGAAAGACAACGGTTTTTTTTTAAAATAAATTAGTGGCCAAAGTCGTGCTGACCGTGCATTTGGTGTAGATTTACTATATTATTTAAATAAAGCATCGCAATAAAAAAATCTTATTACTAATAACTTGTACAATATAGTGCGTGTGGCGTGGGCTTTACGACTGATTCTTAGCACAGAATGAATAATTTTTTTTTTTATAGAACTGGAAGGCGGACGAGCGACATTGGTACTGTAAGATCGTAGTTCCCAAGGCTGGTGGCGCATTAGCGATTTAAGCGATGGGCAACATTTCTTACAATGCCAATGTATAAGGGCGTTGGTGACCACTTACCATCTGGTGGCCCATAAGCTCATCCACTTTCCTTTTCTATAAAAAAAAAAGAAATGTTAACCATCGCTTACATCGCCAATGCGCCACCAACCTTGGGACCTAAGATTTTATGTCCCTTGTGCCTATAATTACACTGGCTCACTCACCCTTCAAACCGGAACACAACAATACCAAGTACTGCTGTTTTGCGGTAGAATATCTGATAAGTGGGTGGTACCTACCCAGACGAGCTTGCACAAAGCTCTAACACCAGTACAGATTAGTGTTATTGATCTTATTTTACAATTATTAAAAAAAAAATATTTCAATATTATAATATTTTTTATAAGCTTGCTTTTAGCACAATTGTGATGTTTGTTAGTTTGTTTAGGTCAAATCTTGCAGGTCGAATTAGAACTACTTCCTCTTACTACTATGGCTTTGAAATTTTATATATTGCTTCAGTTCCGATGACAGTGCATTTTTATGTTAAGTTGATTCTACACACAGGATTGGCTAAAGACGAAGGAACTCCTTAACGGTCAACACCATAAAGATTTTTTTTAAAGTTTTTATGCTGTTAATAACTTTACGATGCTTTAATTTTAATTCATTCCATAATGTAATTTTTAACTGTGTAAAGCTGAATGACGTTTTTGTTTTAGTCTCTTGTAATTTATACAAAAGCGGAAAAAAATAATCAATTCAACTTTATTAATTATTATTTACAAGATTAGAACAACAAATAAATATATACGGAATAAAATAACAATTTCCAACAGAATGTTTCGACTGATAAATCAGCTTGAAGGCTATTTTGACTAATGTAGGAAAGGCCTTAAGGGCCTTAAGTTCGTAAGACGTTGAGATTGAGGGTAATCCTTATTTAGGTAAACCGAGAATTCTCTGGACGGATTATATCCACTCCATATATATGTCATTCAAAATTTTTAACAAACATCGATGAACAGAATATCGTCAGTGGAAGCGACGCTATACTGATTGAGGGATTTCCCATATCAAATATTTGTGCTAAGGTGTTCAGAATGCAACTACGCCATCTATGTTATTTGTAAATTACCATAAACAATATGACTAAGCCTTACGTATAGCTAATTCTTAAGGCGTTATTCGCTAATCGCATTAATGTCATTAAACTTTAGATAAAAGATTTTTTTTTTTTTATAGAAACGTCAAAAGCTTTATTGTGTAATATGAATATTTTATTTTAAGTACATTCTATAGTTAATTCACTTGGTCCTATAGAAATTGAACGCTTTGTAATTAACAATAATGTAAGCGCAGATAAGGTAAGTATATTACAAGTTATACCAAAGTTAGAAAAGATAAATACACTTTCAATTTTCACTTTTGCTGCCGATTGTAGTATTTTCATTTTTAATACAGTAAGAATACGGGACAACTTATTAGGTCCTGGTAGCGTAGACTAACCAATTCAGCTGTACAAATGTAGATAGGTAATAGTTATATAGTGTTTAAGTATGTACGCCGAAGATCACTCTCACTCTCACCTCATTCTAATAATATAATTGAACGACAATCTAACATGACCGGAGATGCCCAGCACCAATGTACACTTGCTACACTTGCTACGTTAAAACAAATACAATAAATTTAATTGACCCAACGCGGGAGTTGAATCTGCGACTTGAAGAAGGTACATTTTTTCTAATTTACAATATATAAGCAGACTGGCCACCTGGTATGCTAAGTGGTCATCACCGACCATAGAGATCGTCAAGTAGTTACACTGGCTCACTCGCCCTTCAAACCGGTAGAATATGTGATGAGTGGGTGTATGTATGTTTGGGTGGGTGGTACCTATCCAGACGATCTCACACAAAGCCCCAACAAGTAAACATTTAATAGAAAGTAAACCATTTATCTTTGTATATCGGACTTTGTGTTTAAGTTATTATGATATTAAATAGACAGTTAAATGTTTAAAACGTTTATTTCAAACAAATTTAATTACATAATTTCCTAGACTCGCTTCCTCACTGAAAGTCGTCGCTGGTGATAAGAATCTTTTAGAAACTGACACGTGCCTTGATAATAAATTAATAAAATATAAACTCTTGGTGTATTTTATAAATTGGATAGAAATATTTTATAGTTAATTTTTTGTAAACTAGTTCTACATTAAGTTAAAAGTTGAAACCGGACCATATACTGAAATACTTAGGTTAGATATTTATCAGTTGGTAAGAATTAAAGTCTACGTTTTTGGACGACATTGTGTGGGCTTACGTTATATTACAGTTCTATGTATATATTCGAAACGTATATATTAATATACAATAGGTTTTAGTAACAAAACTCTTTCTGATCAGCGAACGCGTACCACAAAAGACATCGACGTTCGCTTGAATAACGGGAAATTAAACAAAAATAGTTTTTTCAGAAATTTTGCTACAGCGCTTTTACAGTATAACTATTTATTATTACAAGTTCTTCTGTTGTTATTTGTTGCAAAATAATGACTCCGGGGGGAGCGATAGGGCAGAATTTGGCATTATCGATTGTGACTCGACTCGAGTGAAATTGGCTCGCATTTGAAATGCTTAAATTATTATAATCGATACATCACTAATTGCTATTTATTATTATGATAATAAGTAAAATATTAGTAAGTAAGAAACTGTGTTTTTATCTATTTGATTCCATATTTATTTATTTATTTTACTTGAATTGTACATTATTTTAATAATCATCAATTACGATGTATCACATCTGGGTGGGTTATACCGTGACAGTTCTTTTTTTAGACAAACAAATATGTCGCTACGAGTTTATCAAAAGGTAAACCGCTTAATCTCACCTTTCAGCCTGAGCCTAAAACTAAACCGTAGGTCGGAAAGGGGTTTACTATATTAATCTTGATTGACATAATTTTAATTATATTAGTACTAAAACTTTCGGTTGTTCGCAGAATTAATGCTTATAACAGATAAGCATTAATCTGTTCTAGAATATAATCAAAATGAGAAATGACAAGTTTACAGTAAAATGCTAATCATATTAATATAAAAAACTTGGTGTGACCTTTTTCGGAACAGATGTTTCCTAATGATGTCTCATTGAACGATTTTGGTCAAGGAAACCATTGTCAAGACAAGCTAACTGCGCGGGACATGTTATTGTGCACAAGTGTGTGCACTCACACAAGTGCACTCTCTATTCCCACTCTCATAATCCGATGGGACGGCAAATCCGACATGACCGGAGAGAGTTTAGGCACGTAACAAATGACGTCACGAGCTTTCCGTGGCACGGAAGTGCTGCTCTGTCAATTTCAAAAGAAGTAGAAGCTCCGTGCTTCTATTGAGTATTTCTCGACGGCAAAACACAATTAAACGGACAATTAAAACCAACAAAGCCTACCTCTATAATACATTATTAGTATAATTAATGGAGCTGCTAAATGTAATAAAATTATGATATAGGTATATATGACATAGGTAGGTATGTATACTTTTCTTCTTCTTCTTCCTAGCGTTTTCCTGGCCTAGAAATGCCAGGGACCGCTTTCCTACATCTTTGCCTCCACTTTGCCCGATCGAAAGCGTCGTCTTTAGGTATGTATACTCAATTATAAAAAAATTGTTAGTTGGAATATTAGCCATTTTCCATATAGAATACATTTTCATACATATACATAACAAGTATATTTTATATATTATTAATCATATACTGCGTACCAAAAAATATATTTATATAAAATTTTCATAAAGTAAACAAATTACAAAACAATAAATAACGTGGGCGTCGATTATATTATACTGACAGTGATGAAGAGAAGGCAATTATTATCACATTTATCTAGAGACAGTCGTTATTATTATGTCTTTTTACCGAAAAATACAATAACAATTGTTCAAATCAATCGTTTTATATTTTCACATTACAATATAAAGCCTTATTGGTACATGAACTTTTTTTAGTCATTATTTTTATGGTCTTTGTCATATTTTTGTAAGAAAAGATACCACAACATTAATAAAGAAAATTTAATTCAGTACACGTAAAACGTTTTTGCATCAGAAATTTTGCCCTCGAACGATACATAATTAAACGTGGCAATTAAATTCTACCTTGTAATTTTATATCATCGCTCTCGAAGCAATTTCACTTTCAAATATATGAAAATTTATAGATAGGGTTAGGGGACGATCGATTATGAAATTCGACAAGAAAAAATAACGTTCGAAATTTTTGCATTTTATATTATAAAGACAACTGTGTCACGTGAATGGTTGCGGCTTATGTTCGAACAATATAAGCTTTATGCCTATCGTAATAAGTATAATATTATATTGTTAATTGCTATCAAAGAGCAAATTGGGAACAGTTAATGCCAATATCTAACCCTATTACCTGGAACAATCAAATTGTTATCGGATTGCGGTAAAAGTTACGCAACTATAGCTAAGCTAAGAATAATGTTATTTCATTATATAAAATTCATATATAATTATTATTATAATTAATAAGACTTCCATTGCTTCATTATTTTATTTTGACAAGTAACAAATTATGTGACGAATTATTTTGTAGATAACTCTAAAATTTATAGAAATTACATATTTGACAAAAAAAAGCAAATCGAAATATACCTTATTCAAATAGCCTCACCTCTTTTGAATCGTTATTATAATTTTAATTTAAAGTCACCACGTTTCGGAATGGAGATTATGTTAAGAACCGCCGAGGAACTTAGTAGTTTAAGTGGACCTTAGAGGAAATAAAGCAAAATTGCTTATATTTTATTTGATTTTGTATGCGTAAACAACATTATATTTTCAAGGGTTCTCTAATCTCTAACCTTTACATGTCTTTGATTTATACTTTAATGTTTGAGGCAGAAATCGTTTCATAAATTATCTAGGGCTGCTATTAGTGATTCTTGTAAAACGCTTTCGTTTTATTTCTATTACGATAAGCTTTTGGCGATTACTATATTCTTTCCGCGACTAAACTCATACTTCAAACTTGTATGTATATTTACGGAACAAACACACATTAGATACATGTATGTAATTAGTTTTTTGACTCAATCGCTTCGGCTTTGATGAGATGACAACGAACAGATACTGCTTTGTATTAATTATTATCATATTATAGTTAAAAATTAAACATGTATATTATATTTGAAGTAAATAAATGGTATTGAATTGAATTGAATTGAAAAAGAACTATACCAGATTCTCCAGAATAATTTATAAAAAATCGAGCATCATGAACACTGGTTACTGGTGGTAGGGCTTTGTGCAAGCTCGTCTGGGTTGGTACCACTCAATCATCAGATATTCTACCGTAAAACAGCAGTACTTGGTATTGTTGTGTTCCGGTTTGAAGAGTTAGTAAGCCAGTTTCATTACAGGCACAAGGGACATAAAATCTTAGGTCCTAAGGTTGGTGGCGCATTGGCTATGTAAGCGATGGTTAACATTTCTTACAATGCCAATGTCTAAGGGCGTTGGTGACCACTTACCATCAGGCGGCCCACTTGCTCGTCTGCCTTCCTATTCATTAACAAAAAAAAAAAAACCAAAAAAATAATACTCCAATATCGGTCGATGTAGATAGAAAATTATAGAAATGAGATCGCGCAACGTGAGAGGCGTCTAAGGGACGCACGGTTGAAATCTGAAACTTTTCTGGCTTTAGGTGTTCATTAAGTTCGCTCTAAACTCTAACCATTCGTTTTTATATATTCTAACGATACTTGTCACTTTTTGACCTTTTACAAAACTTAATTTATCGAAGGCATTCTTTTATATGTATATTGTATATTGCCTACAATGTTGCACATATCTAACGTAAGGCAGTGAGGCTCTATTATTGCTAGAAAATAAAAATCGTGATTGACTCAGTTTTAATGATTTCTAATAACTTTATATTAAAACTAGCTGTGCCCGCGGCTTCGTACGAAATTCAGCTTATAAGAGTATGTACACAAATACAGAAATCTTATTTTTACTGAAATAAGATCCAAATCCAAATGTAAGATAGTCTATATATCTTACATTTGGATATAGTACGAGTATCTTCCTACAAAATACACTAATAGCGAGAAAACATACCAATGAATAATACTGACATATTTATTTTTATATAGGTAGTCGTTATCACCCGCGTTTTCGCTTGCGTGATAAAGAGGGGGGTGTCAGGGGGATGTCAAATTTTATCAAAATCAGTTTAATCGTTTAGCCGTTTAAGCGTAACAGACAGACAGACAGACAGGCAGAGTTATTTTCAGTAACAGTAATCAGTAACAGCCTGTTAATGTCCCACTGCTGGGCTAAGGCCTCCTCTCCCTTTTAAGGAGAATGTTTGGAGCTTATTCCACCACGCTGCTCCAATGCGAGTTGGTAGAATACACGTGTGGCAGAATTTTAATGAAATTGGACACATGCATTTCCTCACGATGTTTTCCTTCACCGTCAAGTACGAGATGAATTATAAACACAAATTAAGGACATGAAAATTCAGTGGTGCTTGCCCGGGTTATAACCCACGATCATCGGTTAAGATTCATGCGTTCTAACCTAGTGGTTAGAATGTATGGAATGTATGGCCTAGTGGCCATCTCGGCTTCTTCGGAGTTCGGAGTTATTTTCGCATTTATAATATTAGTAGAGATGTTATTTTATTTCAAGCTGATTTTAAAACATAGACCTAATAAATACATAATTGGAGATAAGTGATCTAAATAATATACAAATAGGCAAATTAGGAGACGGTAATGTCGCCGTTGTTTTTAATTAATTTATTTTTAACTTTGAAATATTTTACGCTGCACGTAAATCGTCAGCTGGTTGAGGCATTACAGATTTCATATAATTGTTGTCCCTAAATTGCCACTTTCGCCTTTGCGTAAAAAAAGTGCGTTGGTAATTTTTTTTAATAGCGTAGCGTTTTTTTTAGTCTTTTGTATCTTTTTAAGTTTCTTAATGACTATGTGTACATACGTAAATATACAAATACGTATATACAAATCGAAAAATCGAATGGCGTCTAGAAGAACTCCTTAAGTCTTTAAGTCCGCCTTTGTACTCGATAAATAGGAATAACATTTTGTTATTTTTCATATTTTGTGTGTACCATACAACATTGATAAATCATTTATAATCTATTTAGAAAATAAAATACCCAAAATAAATGAGACCTACTTAAATATATTGAACTAAGGTAGGTAGTAGGTAGATACCACTCGTTAATTCTACCGCCAAACAGCAATACTTAGTATTGTTGTATTCCGGTTTGAAAAGTAAGAGAGCCAGTGTAACTATAGGCACAAGGTACATAAATAATCATCCTCTTAGTACCTAAGGTTGGTGGCGCATTGACGATTGTAGGCGTAAGAAATGGTTAATATTTTTACAGTGTCTATGTCTATGGACAGTGGTACTTACCATTAGATAACCCAAGTACCAATCCGCCCGTCTATTTTATAACAAAAATCGTATTGGTATCATTTTCTTTCGAAGCTCCCCGAATCAACCGCAAGCGATCAAACGCTCCAATCTTCTTCTTCCTAGCGTTTTCCCGGCCTAGAAATGCCAGGGTCCGCTTTCCTACATCTTTGCCTCCACTTTGCCCGATCGAAAGCGTCGTCTTTAGTGATCAAACGCTCCAATATTACCAAATAAAGCGAAAATGTAATTTCTTCGAATAATCCGTTAATCATAATAAAGTTACACTTTATTTATTTAGCTTCGCTTTTGCTGTTATAACCATTCGAATCTGATATATGGCTGTATAAGAATCACGCATTAATTTTGCCACCTGAAAGAGAATGCAAAATTGAACTTTATTTCAATGGTACTCAGTACAAAAACCCCGTCACGTTCAAATTACACCGCCAACGATTAGGCTGAAAAGGATTCTTTTCCCTTGAATCTCATAATAACATCCTACAAACTCCCAAGTCACAGTAGTCTCCGAGACGCGGTAGAGGGCGGACGTGTCGCTCGCTTCTCTAACGATCTATGTGATAAAACCTGTTTTCCTGTGTGAAATATCTGTAGGCACATTTCAGTTTCGTGTGACGTGGTTACCCTGAAAACGTGCGTTTATTTCACGGTAAGTGACTGATCATTTTATACAAGGTCGCGCGTATACCTGTTGCTTAGTGTCTCAAATTGAGAGGAAGTAAATGGGAAGCGGTTCAATTTAAAACACGAAATGAACGAGCGTATGAACGATATAAAATAAAATAATCGTTTATGTTTACATACTCTTGATATTGTGCATTGTTCACGATATTGATCGGCTCTTCACCACGTTACTTTTAAGCCGGGATTATTCATATACACATGAAACGAGAAATTTGGCAACATGTTACGCGTGTTTAAGCAGAAATAAATTTTGATAATAAGTCTTAAATTATTTGAGTTCAACTTGTTTGGAAATATAATTATATTGTTATAATTTAATTTTAATTTACTGCTTATACAAAATATTTATAAAGTAATTATATACAAATTATTTAATATAGATATTTAATAAAGGAATTATAAAATAAGTTGGAAGACCAATATTTTTAAATTGACGAATTATTATTAATTACAATGTAGATTAATAAATCGTGGATACAATATAAATGACTAACAAGGAGTTTTTGCATTAAAACATTTTAATTGGAACCTTTTTGGACACAACGCGAGAGAATGTCATAATTAGAAGTTGAATAAATTATTATACAAGTTAAATACATACTAGGAATATATTACAAGGCGCACAAAAATAATTATAATGTCAAAAACATATCATAACGTATACATAAACCAAAAGAATACTTAATATAAATGAAATGAGATGACACAGTGGTTAGAACACGCGAATCTTAACAGAAGCTTCCGGGTTCAAATTCGTACTTAATTTATGACATTTCATCTCGTGCTCGCCGAGATAAAAATCTGTCACATGTGTATCCACCCGATACAAATAAAATCAAAGCAAAATAAACTTTATTCATGTAGGCAATTACAAGATTAAATTATATTGAATCCTAACGCCGTTTCGGTAAAACTTGTGGGTTATCACTGGTTATTAAATAGAGAGACACACATAGGTTGCAGCAGCTTGTTTAAATAAAACGGTCGTTGAAAGTTGGCATAGCGATATGACTTTTTAAATCGATTTCAAAATAGCAGATTCGTTATATGTGTTTTTTAATTATATACAAATTTAAAGATACACAAAATTCTTAAAAATATACCACCGCTCTCTGGACCGGTAATTGAATAAAGGTTATTTAGCGCTTGCCATTTGAAGAAGCCGTGGACCAGTCTTCGTGTTATGCGGCGTTCGTGGTCGGTAGGTTATTCTATCTTCTATGAATAGGTCCCAAGGGTTACATATCTTCTTAGGACGACAAGAAATAAGTCAAGGGCAGAGATACTATATTAAATAAACTTAATAAAAGTTAAGGTTATATACGACATAGAATATAATTTATAAACTTTTATTAGACTGAGATGAGATAAATTTTGGGTAATCAAATTTTAATCGAGATGGAACATTGGATTGAACATGTTCATATTAAACGAGGTCTGCGTGATCAATTCTGGTAGAGCACGATCGTGACGCATCAAGAAAGATATTCTGTAGGATCTCACTTCACTTCACGGGCGAGTAAGCCCGTGAAATGTTGACAACCAGCTTACGGTGATGACTAATTTCAGCCACGGCGGAAAATCTCAAGGGAGACTATCCAACTGCGCAGGATTATAGTGTCTAAGTGTGTGCGCCAATACAGGTGCACTCTCTATCCCCTAACTCTCATATTCCGATGGCAAGGCAAATCCGACATGACCGGAATGAATTCAGGCGCAGGCAATTACGTGCTTTCAGTTGCCAGCTTCCAGACTGGACTTTTATTGAGAAATTTTTGACAGAGAAAAACCCAATATTTTTTTATCGGCTCGACCTTGTTTTTGAACCCAGGATAAACGTATCGAAATAGCGTATCACCGTGAGTCGGCTTTCAACATTTCACAAGTGAGATACATAGTAAAATCTTACAAAATAGCAATGCTGTATGTGAGTGTGAATGAAGTGAATGGACATTATCTAAAAAGCCATCCGATAATGAAAATCGTTAACTATTTAGCGTTTAACACTGTTGAGAATTTTCCGGTAAAAAATCCTACAACATTTATTCCTAGATGGAAATTTCGCCTTATATGTAAATTTAATGACTAAAGCCCGGTTCCTATATTTGTTTACTGTAGTTAACTTTGTTACTGATTGTTTTTGAGTTACGAGTAACAATTCTTTCAAAACGTTTCTATAAATTACTCGTTCTCTTCTTGTAACAATTGTTGGTTACTCACTTGTTATTAGACAAGCATTCATTGCATTTTATTTTAAATAATAAATAAGGTTAATTTTATTTAAAATGAAAATAAAAATAAATGTGTAATATCTATATTTGTAGTAGCACCGCATACGAAATGCTTTTTATAGTAATACTTTTGAACTCGTAGACGATTCTTCTATCCGTAAAGTGTTTCCTTAATTTTACTTGATGCTCGTTTAGCGTTTATTTAATTATGATTAACTAAACAGTTTAATGCTACGAACCAGCTCCGAATCTACGTCAAGGGAAACGTGACATCGGCGCCCCTCTGTTTCAAAATAGGAAACAAAACAATAATTATATTGTGTGGAATTTTACGTAGCATATTTTAAAAGAGAAATTATTTATTATTGGTTGATTAAACCAAATTGATTTAGGAAAAAAGTTTTTAAAGAATTTGGGTCCCCTTATTATTGCCGTCAGAGCTAGGTGAGGTGCATATCCCTGGCTGGTTTACGCTCCTTTGATCCGGGAGTGCCAAACAAGTTTGCTTATTAAAATATAAAAGCATGAAGACCAAACAATAATGACATAAACCCTGGTAAATGTTGTTCAGGGGATCTTTAGTTACAAAATGTCTTCTTCTCTCGAATGTAGAATCAATAATGACAGAAAGAAACATAAGACCATAAAGCATAAGCAGCAAGAGCTTAATAAACAAAGTTTATAAGTACCGTGTATTAATATTAGACGTCATTATGATATTTCTCGCATTCAAGTTTTAAGACTTCTGTTAACGATAAGGTTTCAAGGTACACACAAACCAAACAAATAAATGTACCAGGTGAATGTTACAATGTTGTACAGAACCTTCTTCTTCTTCCTAGCGTTTTCCCGGCCTAGAAATGCCAGGGTCCGCTTTCCTACATCTTTGCCTCCACTTTGCCCGATCGAAAGCGTCGTCTTTAGTGAGATCGTGCTCTCTCATATCGTCCCTCACAACATCGAGCCAGCGCTTCTTGGGCCTGCCGCGGGATCTAGGGCCTTCGACAACAAAGTCCAGGCATCGGTTCCCAACATAGTCTGGCGGTCTGCGGCTAATGTGGCCAAACCAACGGAGACGGCTTTCCTGCAACTTATCCGCTATATCGCAAACGCCAAGGCTACCACGGATGTGCTCGTTGAGAATAAGATCTAGTCGCGTAACGCCACACATCCACCGCAGCATCTTCATTTCCGCGACGTGAAGTTGCTGAACATGTCTCGCGAGAGCTGGTCACGTCTCGCTGCCGTACAATAACACTGGTCGGATGATGCACTTGTACACAAGGCCCTTTAATATCACCGGTATCCTGCGATCACAGATTACCCCGGTGACATGATGGTGATTACCCGGTGAGAACCATATAAAAAAAATTAGATGTAATAAAGGGACATTTCCTATAAATGCGGGTGCCTTAAAACGAGGGTTCCTTAACACCATAATTATAGCTGATGCTGTTCAAGCCTAATATTTAGCAACTATTCTTATGTCAAGGTCGTTAAATAAATACTAAGATTGTTAAAATCAAAGTAAAAATTATTTTATTTGTTTTGCTGGGATAAGTTGATAATTTTTAAAGGTGCATATACGTTTTGTGACAGATTTTATTTAGGTAATTGTAAAAATACCGTCTGGCTATTAATTATCTATGCAGGAATGACACGAGTTCAAATGTCTCCAATGAATCATCTTATAGTCATTTCTCATATTCTTTGTCGCTCGCGAGAAGTTTCGCCGCCATCCACGACAACGTACGGTAACGTATCGCCTTCGCCGCTAAGACCTCCACATAATGACCTTATTTTTAGCGGTGAGAGTGGCCATCCCTTAGAATGCCCCGTACAGCGCCAGTGGATCCACAATCCTGCGTAGGAGCAACATAATGTAGCTTTACATACCTTCTCCTTAAGAGAGTTGGAATGTGCCCAGCCGTGGGACATTTACGCTTTTTACTGGTGGTAGGGCTGTGTGCAAGCTCGTCTGGGTAGGTACCACCCACTCATCAGATATTCTAACGCAAAACAGCAGTACTTTGTATTGTTGTGGTCCGGTTTGAAGGGTAAGTGAGCCAGTTTAATTACAGGCACAAGGGACATAAAATCTTAGGTCCCAAGGTTGGTGGCGCATTGGCGATGTAAGCGATGGTTAACATGTCTTACAGTGCCAATGTCTAAGGGCGTTGGTGACCACTTACCATCATGTGGCCCGTATGCTCGTCCGCCTTCCTATTCTATAAAAAAAGAGATATGTATTGCCTGAGAAATGTATTTCGAGGACACAATCAATTCTCCGGAATCCACTGCATAAATAAGTCAAAACTTCCTCTTATATAGACGAATCTCGTTCGAGTTTGTCTATTGAACCAGATAAACTTTAAGCTTATATATTCAGTAACCATTAGGGATATATAAACATAATCATGAGCAAGCTAATGAATATAATACTTTAATTGTTATGATCTTCTTGAGATAATTGTGATTTCAGGTTAGCAAAATATTCATAAACCTACTTAAATTGTTGATCCTAATCTCGTTACTAACTTTCTTCAGATACATTTAATCTTGATTTGTCTAAGAAATTTATATTTATAATCCACTCACAAATGCCATAAAAGATTTGTAAGGCTAGTGCTGTAATCTTATTAGACAATTCTATTGTATTATCCGTTAGCAAAAGGAATCTTTTTTTGAATTCAGTAACCAGGCTTAGTCACAGGTCATTGACATTTAGATTTTATTTAAACCCTTTAATAATAATATTTCAAGTCTAGAAAAGCAACGGAATAATAACAATTCGTTCATCACTTTACTAGATGGCCACACAAATATACAATTGCACGGAATGGAAGCTAATTCATTAGGTTAGCCGAATACTCGATATCATGATCAATATTTACAATAACTGTTATTTTGGTAGACAGTTATGCTATGGTAATTGTTGTAGTCATGTTGTATTAGCTACCATTTCCGACTTAGTACGGTTAAAATAAAGATTTTATCCCGAATGAGATATAAGCATTGGCTTACTGTTCTATGCACCCATTTTCTATTCACGCCCCAATATTTTTTCTCGTCTTTATTTATATATCTCGTAATATTATTTTTAATTATTGATTTATTTATTATTTATTAATGATATATATTATATATTTCCTTTTTTAAACATTATAAAGTTTATTGCGAGTCATCAATGCGTGCGATTTTGTTATAAACGTTGTAAAACGAAATAGTAACTATTTAACGCAAAAAGATTATTTCAAATCGTATTCGTAGATTAGCGTTCAACTTTACATACAACTCTTCAGCTTTATCTGAAAATCTGACCTCTATCCATGCAAAACAAGAGCACGGTAAAAGTTATAAAGTGCTATTGACCTATTTAGAGTGCTGGTTACTGATTGAATGAAAACGGTAGTATTCTGATGTTTTCGGTCTACTTCTGATCGGTTCGGTTTGCCCGGTCAGGTCTGGCAAGGTCTTTAACTAAGAAACCTTATAAAAATTTACATTTAGACATGATTTGACACTTTCAACAGATAATGAAAGAGAAATAAGTATAAAAGACACGCGTATGCCTTAAAAGGATTTGCACGTCCAAGAAAAAAAAAGAGACAAATTAAAAAAACACACACACACACACACACACACACACAACCACATATAATCTAAATTACAATGTACAATATAAAAATTGGACAGTTTTTTTTTTATTTTGGTTTATGTTGATATTGTGATTTGAGATTTCATGATGAAATATGTGTTTATAATTCATCTCGTGCTCGTTGGTGAAGGAAAACATCGCGAATAAACCTGAATATTGCCACATTTGCTTCAAACAACCAGAGTGAGTGAGCCATTGTTATTACAGGCATAAGGGACATAACATCTTAGTTCCCAAGGTTGGTGGCGCATTGGCGATGTAAGCGATGGTTAACATTTCTTACGATGCCAATGTCTATGGGCGTTGGTGATCACTTACCATCAGGTATGCTCGTCCGCCTACTAATACTATAAAAAATCAAACAGAATTATGGAATTAACTCCAAATCTACTCCTTAAAGAAGATTTAATATAATAATAAAACCATATATGGTATCAAAATCTGTTCAAACATTAAGAAGTTATTTAACATTATGTAATTTAATATAAACAAATATTGTGTTGCAAAGGTAAGCTTATCTGCATAAGAGATTTCTCTCAGCCGCCCTAGAATGAGAGTAGCATATCTTGGCATGTAATTATACTGAGAAACAAGGCAAGCAAAATCTATCCATATAATGAAGCAGTAGAAACCGAGTGACTGTACTTTGAATAAAATTATCAAAATTTGAGTGTATACGTCATTTTTTTTTAGTTTTATTTTGTCTTGCGTAATTTAACTATTATAAGTAACGAACGGATTTCGTGCGGTTATAATAGATTACGCTCAGCTTGGGGGAACATAAGGTTTCATTGAAATCGGAATTCAGTGGATAAAGTTATCTTACTTTAAAGATGATTTTAAATTATTTTTCTATAAATACAATAAAGCAATAGAAACCGTGTGTCTGAACTTTGAATAAATTAATCAAAATTCGAGTATGGACGATACAAAAGAGTAACAGAATACGAAAATGCATTTTTTTAATATAACGTAATAAAACCAACTTTAACGCAGACAAAGTCGCAGCCATCAGTTAGTCATAAATATTTATATACATTACAAACAAATGAATAGCATAAGTTACATTCGATAGGTCTTAAAATACAGAAAACACAAAATCCAATGTACCATACATTAATTAATGTTTTTTCTCGCGAAATTGTTATGTAAATGTGATTAAATACACGAGGAAGATAATTTGAATACTGGAAGGAATTAGAATATTGAATATAAATGTTGATTGTTTCCATAATTTTATAAATTTTTATTTATAAAATTGTGTATAGCCATATGTCATAAGGTTTGTTTATCTGTACTATAAACAAACCTTAAAAATATATAGGCGTATCAGGTAGCCGATGTGAGCGGATGTCCTCACCATCAGATATAACAGATAAGAAATCCAGAATCACTCAAACGATTACGAGACAAGACGATCGTAAGACAGTTCCTAGACGTGTTGTCTGTACGGCGGCTAGCACTGAAGTGTCGTGTCGCCAATTCACACCGATCGATCTAGACTCCGTCGAAGCGTTATGGAACACTGACAACGCTTGCGGCTCATTGTCAAAACAACTTCCGTATTGTTGACAACACCGACAAATATTATTACGAATAAACACTACATGAAAACAACACTATTCTACTTAATACTCTGTCCACCAGGTTAATCACTTTTTGACAGCTGCCTTAGAAGGTAAAATTTCCAGATTACGGAAAAGTTAAGCGTAAACTGTCTTATCTTATTTAATTACCTTATTTATGACTTTTTTACATTAAATGTATTAGTTTTTACAGAAAATATATAACTCAGTATTCGCTGCAAATGAACACATCGAAAAGAATCGTTTTATACATTGGTAAATCACTGTAGGAAATAGTTTGCACTCACTCAAATATCAATAGTATATAAATTAAATATAGCTAAATACCTATATCTTTTGAAAAGAAGTCAATGTATTTAAACTGTGGCTTAAATATAGAAAATTTATATCGTGTTGTATTTAATAAAAATAAACGCAAGATATAGAAACCGCAGCATTTTTATTCATCAGCAAAAATCGATAATCGATACTACCTACTGATTAAAATGTCACTTGCCTAACACCAGTGACTGTTTTATCTGAAAAAAGAAAATAACCAATTGGATAGAGTATAACTACATCTTTATATTTTGAATCCTGAGACGTAGATTGTGATGCTGCCTGTTAGTAAATAAAGATTAAAAGAACGGAAACACGTCTGTGTAGAGAAAAATACAAGAATAAATAAATCGAAAATTCTCAATAGCAACCCGGAGTCTAGAAGTTAGAAGTGTGTATACTCCCGTGCCTCAGAAAACACGTAAAGCCGTTGGTCCTGCACCTGAACTCTTTGATTGCCGTCCCATCGGATAATGAGAATTAAGGAATAGAGAGTGCACTTGTGTTTACGCACACACTTGTGTACTATAATATGTCCTACATAGTTGGCTAATCTCTTGAGATTGATCACCGTGGCTGAAATCGGTATGGTATTATCTATAAATATATTAATAATAGCTTTAAAAGATTTAAATATGTTATTATACAATTTACACACATTTTTTAGATGATAACACAATTTGGAATTGACAAATTGACCTCCAAGCAATATTATTAAATGATTATTAACAGTAATAAATTAAAAGTTCTTCTAGTGAATTTTTTTGACGGTAGTCGATTTTTGATCATTTAGTAATTGTGATAATTCTATTAGTCTAGTTAGACTTCTACTTAAAGCATACTTACTATCTCTCCACGGACTTACATTTTATTTAAATCCCATTTTTTATTCAAAAAACCTAAGATTCATATACTCATGGTTAATCACTTCGTCACATTTCAATCAATAACCACAAATACACTACTTTTACGACATAGCATTAAACAGTCAATGATTCTATTTCGATACATTCGTATTTCTGAACACAATTCATTATTAACAAAGGAAAGTAGTCTTTAAGATAAAAGACATAAGGTTAAAATAACCTTAGTCAATATGCGGATATTCAATAGCTAAAGCTAAAAGTGCAAGTGCTCTTGCACATTCCAGTTTCTTACAGGCTTTTATTTTAGCTTATGATGGATATCTATTTTTGAAAATTAAAAATAGGAGGCAATTTTTAAATTATATAAAATGGATTATGGGCATTGTGCAGACCCGTCTGGGTGGGTACCACCAACTCATCTGATATTCTGCCGCTAAGAAGCATTATTTAATATTGTTCGTTTCGGTTTGAAGGGTGATTGAGCCTGTGTCACTACAGGCACAAGGGACATAACATCTCAGTTTCCAAGGTTGCTGGCACATTCACAATGTAAGGAATAGTTATTATTTCTTACATCGCCAATATCTATGGGCGGTGGTGACCACTTACCATCAGGATCCCATTTGCTCGTCCGCCTACCTATAATTTAAAAAAGATCTGAATTATTCGTTTCCGAACCGGTGTTTGATTTTTTGACAACTAATATGTAAATGTCTTCTATATTGAGTCAAGATGTTGACCATGACTTACTTGATGGTCACTTTGCTCATATACACTGGCAATATACGATGTATGTATAAAACCGCTTATTATAACCAACCACGTAGTCTAAGACGCTACTGTCCTTCGTGCCTGTAATTACTATGGCTTACTAACCTTTCAAATCGGAATATAGTGTGATATAGGGTGGTGATCACTCAAATGGGCCTGTATGTAGCCCTACCACCAAAAATGACCTCCATCGAAGTACTTCCCCCTTAACTATCCCCACTTAAATGTTTTTTTCTTCTGCGTATTTGCTTAAACAAAATTCTGCCAAACCAGTCTAATTATAGTCACCAGAGCCGCATAAAACCAAGCATTGCAATTATAAGCGGATTGTTAGCGTAATATGTTTTGCCTATTTTCTCTTCGAATGCTACTGTTATGGCCCTGAGCAGATATGGCAACTCATGCTTACGTTGTAAACGCGAAAGTAAAATGTTCAACGTTATAAATTTAAAACATTGAACATATACATTTATGAAATACATAAACAAACAAAAACAATTCTTACCTCTTTATAATATAACACACATTGTGAATAAAACGATTTCCTCCATGCGAATCCAAATAATAAATGTTATAAAACAAAAAATGTTACGTAAACAAATAATCCCGCTTAGATTTTTCCTTTTATTTCCGTTCCTTTCAGGCCTTGAGGTATTTATTTCCGAACCGGTGGACGATTTTTGGCAATCAATAAGCAAGCGGAACGCTTCAATATTGAATAAAGATTTTGACTTTACTTGATTTTAACCTTGGCATATTACTTCAAGCCGTATTCATGGCCGTAAGTACGTATATTCATCTGTTCCCGCATAATGTTGCCAAAGTGGCATATGACTACGGTTATCCCCTGAATATCACTTTGTCTATGTATTAAATTAAAATATAGTTATGTAAGTTGTCTACTTATTAGGTATTTATAGAATTGTTTGTAGATAAGAATTTCATAAAAAAAAGTATTCATGCTTCGTACGTTTCAGAGCGCGATTTATCCAGGTTTTTTTTAAAGCTTATTTTTTATTTGATTGGAAATAAAATATTAAAGGATTCCTTTTCGATTTAACATTTGAATACTAGCAACATTATATGACAGTTATTTTATAATTGGAATATCGAAATTAATCACGAGTTATAATGCTATCATTTAATTAAATCGTTTTGAAGTGGGTATGATTATTGGATGTTAAATAAGGGAGGCGTAAACAATATTTATGCTATATACTTACTTATAATTTGGCAATCAAGGGCTTAAACGAGGAATAAGTGACATAATATCGAATTAAATACAATTTGTAATCGAATTAATGAATAAATCGAATGAAACTTCATCATTTTATTTATTACGTTTTTACAAATGCTCATAATATCTATTTTTACAAAAAAATAATTTTACTAAACTATCATCGTTGCATATATTATAAGCTAGCTGATTGTCCCGGCTTTGCACGAGTAAGTAAGAAGAAAAATGTTTTTGGACAGGATTTGCGTAAAATCCATTTTTAGTGAGCGTCTAAGTCGGTGAAGGAATAACTGAGACAAATTTCAAGTCAATCGGGCGGATAGTTTAGGAGATCTCGTGATGAGTGGTATTTCGCTTTTATATATATATAGATTTGTTGATTTTTGTTGAGTTGTAATTTTGCATACACATTGTCATAGATATAGAAAAAGAAATAGTGCATACCTTCATGGGAGCATTCACCTTCGTGCATGGGAGGGCCATTAGACGGAAACAAGTATAAACTAAATATTTTCATAATGGTTGATCCGCTTTTTCTGAATTAAAAAAACGCATTAAGTATTATTTTTGAAAATATTTGAAAAATTTATTTAACAAAACACTACAATTATAATATATAGATATTCGATTAGATTAATATATTTTCATTTTACCAGACTCCGGATAATCCAAACGAATATCTACTTAAAAGTCAGTCACGAAACCAACACCGTCTACCATGGAACGCAATTTACATCAGAAGAAGCGGTAATTTTCCGGTCAAATGCGACCTTGAAATTTTCCCTTATATATCTAGGATATAATATTCTTAGAAAAACGAATATCTAGCGTAACCCTGTTCGTTGAAAAAAATCTTTAGGTCATTTTTATCAAGACTTGCTCAAGTTCAAGTGTCTATATTCTTGGTCCACCTATAGCACGTTTCTTAGCAAAGGTCAGCTGAATGCCGCTTTTATCTAGCTATATTTTAAAGAGAACATTACAAACGGGATCTTGGCTATTTTGACGATATTGGAATCCATCCTGTACTGTATATCCATACTTGATATTGTTGAAATGTTTTTTGTGTTGTGCATTAAGTTTGTAAAGTTTTTATTTTGATGTACATGTATTTTTATATTTCAGAGATCAACCATTAGAAGTAAGTGTTATTTTCTCCTCATAAAAATTATTAAAAGCTTTAACTTTCCAAAGTTCGTGCCATTAATGACTTGTTTGAGGAAACTTGTATCCATGTGTGTTCTAGCTGGACTGTTTCTCGAACTATATGTTAGCCACATCTGCACAAGCCGCTTCTCACGACCCTTTTAAAAACGTTGGTCCTCCTTGTAGGGTGCCTGCCCCCCCTACGTCTCCGTATTCGTGGTCGGCACTGAGAACTTTTTATACTATATCATTTTTGTAATGTAATGAGCTTTTTCGTACGGTTTTTCGTTTCGGTTTTGAATTAAGTTACTCAGATTATTTTTTCTGCTATCTTAAGTCTAACATACAAAATCAAATTCTTCAAATAAAATTCATAGTACATTAAATAATTCATCCCCTAATTTTTTAAATTTCATCTGGTCCAAAAAGGAATAGGGTCTTAAAAAAATTCAAATCGGTTCACAAATAACGGTGTTCTGAGGTAACATAAAAAAAATACAAGATAATTTCTTTTTTATGTCGATTAAAAAAGATTTATTTATTAATATAAAATATTATGTTTATTTATAAAATGATAACATAAGAGTCACCGCCGCTTATTCGTTAATATAATGAAAAAACCTATTGGTTACATTTGTTCATTTGTGTCAAACATAATAATGCAATAATACAAAAGGCTCTATAGATTTTAATACCGAAATGAGAACAAAAAGCGCTAATCGAGGCTCGATCCTGCGAACATTTCATTTATCTCCAAATCAGACGGCCGCTATCTCTATTGGTGAAAATCAATACATGCATCGCGGCGACCCACGCACATTACGAGCTCTATGAAACAGATTGATAGGCGAGAATTTAATGTATTGTTACTAGTTCTTAAGCTTGCGTTTCTTCGTTTTATATTCATTATATAATTTCGCGTGTATGTGTGTGTAAAGATATTTGTATCGATGTAAATTGATATTTATATGAGCGAGGAAACGGTTTCCCGTGATAATAATTTGTTTTTATTTGCATACCCACACATTTTTTGTCTGCAATACCTGAGTTTGCTTTAAAAATTTACATTTTATGTAGTTCAATAAAGTATTAAATAAATAAACATTTTAAGCTTAATTTAATATATCATATAATCCGTAACTCGTTCTTGTTTTAAATATGAAGTAGAGTTTTTTAATAATATTTAGAAATTTTAAATAAAAATCAATTATAATATTATATACTAGCTTCTTATTATAGCTAGCTATCGATTGGCTGAACATTATTAAAATAGTTTTGCGTATTTGATATTTTAAATTATCTATTAAACTATGCAACCAAAAAACAAACTGTAAAAAATGAATATAATTAAAATAAAATTTCCTTTGTAATAAAGCATTTTTTTTAAATAGACTGACGTGTTGTTTATAAAAAAAAACCACCCAATAGAAATAAATTTAAATTATTTTTTTAATATAAAAAACTACTTTTTGTGACCTAAATATAAAAGTTAGACATATGCTGTCGCTGACTTTTTTGTAGGCATTATCAAGCTCTACAAATCTTCTCTAGAAACTCACTTCACTACGAACGGACTTCACTAGAATCATATATGTCCCATCGTTAAGGCAGCATTCGTAAGAAACGTTTTCGTTCGACCGTTTATTCTCCGACTTACTTTGCAAACCACTACCACGAAAAAGTCTTTTAATTTTTCGGGTTAACATATAGCCTATGACACTGACAAATAATGTGGCTTTCTATTGGTAAAAAAAATCAAAATCGGTTCAGTAGATTCAGAGATTACCCCGTACAACCTCACAAACTTTACCTCTTTATAATATCAGTATAGATTAATTACTTAAGCATGCTTAACGCGTTAAGCGTTGTTGCGCCGCCCTTGTTGGTCTTAGCGTAATGTTATATAGTCTATAACCTTTCTCAATAGAAGAGCTATCTTATGCAAAAAGATTAATTAAAATTGGTTTTGATAAATCGTGATAGTGATCGTGCTGGTGCATACATATAAACAAACTCTTCAGCTTTATATATTAAGACATAGTTTGTTCGTATACAGTACAGATTTCCGTTTCGTGACTTAGCTATGAGGTAAATTAATATATAATATATTCAGTAAATTTCATGTGATACGTAATTAAATAGACATAAAGACAGGTAACGCAAGTCACAACTATAATATTTAAAATATTCTTTTGGCGTTACAGTGCTGGATAAAACTGTTTATAGATATCCAAACCGCGCCGCAGCTGCACCGATGTCGCGGCTTTACACCGCGTGTATACCACAACTTCCCGTTTATAATAAACCAGAGAGCATAGTGCAGTAGGAGAAAGTACAAGTACATTTTTAAACTATAGCAATGTACTCAAGCACTTAGGTCAGGACTTATCCAATAAAACTTCTAAAACTCCTGCGAAGGCCCTCTTCGGCACACATCGGAGAGGCTGCGGAATCATTTCGATATAACGCTCCTTCGGTGCCGTGTTCCACTAGTGGCTCTCAAGCTCTTCAAGGGGAGGAAGGTGATCTTGCCTCCCCGTACCTTGCCCTCCTCGCTAATGCTAAAGGCAGTGCGAGGAAATCCCAGCTGCCATCCTTTTCAGGGCCGCTTGAAACAGCACTCGCGAGGGAGAGACAGAAGTACGGTACAGTGCGTGCAGTGATGTAATCGTTTCATACCCAAAGCATGCTATAATTGATAGTCGTTATTTGTATAACATTTAGCATAAAATCGTTCTTTAACAGTTTTTTTTTTTTAGTCTTTACTATTGTGAAAAATACAATATATTTATATATGTTAGAGAATAAATAATAGTAATTAAATATAGTTTTAGTGTTAAAATTAGTATTTTTAGTTTTGATTCGTGTACGACTAATGGCAATACTGACAGTGACATAAGACGCTTTGACATTGAAATTATACAACGTACCTCGGTTTCTGCAACATATACAATTTTTTTATTCAGCCTTTTGCCGTCCACTGCTGGACGAAAGCCTCCCCCATAGAGCGCCAACCATCCCGATCTTGGGCAGTCCGCATCCATCCCGTGCCCGCCACCTTCTTCAAATCGCCGGTCCATCTTGTCACAGGGCGCCCTACACTACGTTTGCCTAAGCGCGGTCTCCACTCTAACACGTGTCGGCTCCATCGGCAATCAATGCGTCTGGAGACATGACCAGCCCACTTCCACTTCAGCGAGCTAATTCTCCGCGCGATGTCGGTGACTTTAGTTCTCTGGCGAATGTCCTCATTTCGGATTCTATCGCCCAGAGAAACCCCAAGCATCGCGCGTTCCATCGCTCGCTGAGCGACCTTAAATTTGTGGACCAATCCTACGGTGAGTGTCCACGTTTCGGCACCGTAAGTCATTACAGGTAGGACGCACTGATTAAAGACCCTGGTCTTAAGCGACTGTGGGATCGACGATTCAAAAATATGACGCAACTTCCCGAATGCCGCCCAGCCCAAACGTATTCTTCTTTTAGCCTCCTTCTCAAAGTTGTGCCGGCCAAGTTGTATAGTTTGGCCCAGGTAGATATATTCCTGCACAACTTCAAGTGGAGAGCCATTTACGACCACTGGTCCCGGGGATACATGATTGTTTGCCATAATTTTTGTCTTTTCAATGTTTATCCCGAGACCTACTCGTCTCGAAGAATCGCTCAGGTTGGACGGTCATGGTTGCGGCTTCGTACAAACACTTCAACACCTGGATATACCGATAGTCAATTAGACACCTCTGCATGGATTCCAGAACAGCCCAGGTCTCAATGGTATCGAAGGCTTTTTCGTAGTCCACAAACGCTAGGCATAGAGGCTGATTATATTCCTCGGTCTTCTGTATTATTTGCCTAAGTGTGTGTATGTGGTCTACGGTACTGAAGCCTTTTCGAAACCCAGCCTGCTCAACGGGTTGGAAGTCATCGAATTTCCGGGCAAGACGATTCGTGATTACCCTCGAAAACAACTTGTAAACATGGCTTAAAAGTGAAATGGGGCGGTAGTTCTTCAGAAGAGCTTTATCACCCTTCTTGAAAAACAGAACCACCACACTTCTGCTCCATGTCTTCGGTGTAGTACCATTATGGAGGACGGAATTGAAGATGTTAGCCAGCTCTCTCAGAACTGGTGTGCCTCCTGTTTTAAGAAGCTCTGAGGTAATTCCGTCATCTCCTGGAGCCTTGTTGTTTCCAAGTTGTCCGAGAGCAATCCTAATCTCGCCCAAATCGATGTCGGGAAGATCGTCTGATAGGTGGCGTGTCAGTCTGGCTCGTGGGTCATCCGCACTGTGGGACTCAGGTGGAGGTACTCGTGATGAGTATAAATCGCCATAGTACTTTTCGACTTCAGCGAGAATCTCTGGTTTTGAGGTGACGGTTGTGCCTTGTGTGGTTCTGAGTTTTGTCAGGTGACAACAGGAGGTATGTGACTTTGCAAGAACCTTTGAGCCCCTATTGAGTGCTATGGCATCTTCAATATTCCGGGTATTAGCTCGTCTTGTGTCACGCCTTATTAGTTTTTTAACCTTCCTGTTAAGTGCCTGACACTCAGATGGCGTCATATTCTGCTGTTCTCGTCTCCTCGTCATCTCGTTCAGAGTCTCGCCTGAGAGCTTCGACTTACGTCCATTGCTCTTTTGTCGAAAGTAATTTTGGCCCACTTCGCGGATGACACGCACCAGACTATTGGTGGCGTCGTCAATGTCCTGCCTGGTTTCCAACATGGCAAATCGGTTCTGTAGTTCCAACTGGAAGCTTTCGCAACCAGCTTCGACTTGGGGCTGAGTTGGTCTAAGAGTCGACTTCATTAACCGCGATCGTTCGATTTTAGTGTTAATATTCAGGGTGCCTCTTACCAGGCGGTGATCACTTCCAGTGTTTACCCTGGTTGATCACGGAGACATCCCTGAATATTTGGCGCTTATTGGATAAAATGAAGTCGATCTCATTCATCGCTGTGTTATCGGGGCTTCGCCAGGTCCACTCTTTTTCTGGAAAAATGAATTCATCAGAAATAATCCCTGAGCCTCAAGGAAGTTTACCAGCATTTACCCCCGATGATTCCTGTGCCCATAGCCGAATTTTCCTACCCTCGATTCACCATCTTCTTGTACTCCCACTTTGGCATTGAAGTCACCCATAACAATTGTGTAGAAGGTACTGGTACGAGACATAGCTTTCACTGTCTTCGTACATGGCTTCGACCTCTTCGTCAGTATATGTAGACGTTGGGGCATACACTTGTATTACCTTCAAGGCATACCTCTCGGTTATCTTTAAGACAAGGTATGCCACCCTTGCCGACACACTGCCAACCTCCACGACATTGCTTCTGAGTGACTTGTGGATCAAAAAGCCGACGCCACCTTGGGATGGTTGGTGTCCTTCTCGGAAGTAGAGTAAGTGACCGGAATCTAGTGTCATCGTGTCCTCGCCCTGTCTTCGGATTTCTGATAGACCTACTATATCCCAGTTAATACGACTTAACTCTACTTCCAATTCTGTCAGGTGTTCGTCCAGCCGCAGAGAGCGTCCATTATACGTGGCCAGAAACAGTCGCCGTTTGTGGTACCCTGCCGTAGCCCGGGGATTCTTAGCACCCCCCATCGCACCGTTACCATGGCCGGTACCGTGGCCAGGAATAGTGCGATTACCGGGAATTGGGGGCCGTGAATTTGTGTCGTCGCTCATAGGGGGGTTTTTGCCTTAGTCACCGCGCTTGGCAGGCGGGTTGGTGACCGCAGTGGCTGGAATCTTTCACTAATAGCGCTGTTGCCCGCTATCAGGATTAGCATTTTCGGATTCCAGCATTTGTGTGGTTATACCGCCACGATTTCGGTCGCCAGAGCCTCGTTCGTTGATTAGCAGGATGCACCACGAGCAGGTGAGGTTGACGGTAGGGAGCCTAGGTTGTTGTCGACTCCCCTTACACCCCACTCCCCTTACACCCCACTCCCCTTACACCCCCACATATACAACACTGCATTTGAAATATAAAAAGCATAGAAATGAGATCGCGTGTCAAGAGGTAACGGACGCGCGGGTAAAACCTGAAATTGTGCTGATCTGAGGCGCTCTCTTAATGTATCAATTTTTTTGAGGCGGTCTGTACATTTTTGATCGCATTTGAATGCTATTTTAAAATCATTGTGATGTGGGTATTGTAAAATAATGAAAATATATAGTAAGAACTGTATCGAAATGATTAAAATCATGCGTTACATTACGTATACACTTTTATGCATAACTGGTTAATCGTT
The DNA here is from genome assembly GCA_905147175.2 of Nymphalis urticae. Taxonomy (NCBI): domain Eukaryota; kingdom Metazoa; phylum Arthropoda; class Insecta; order Lepidoptera; family Nymphalidae; genus Nymphalis; species Nymphalis urticae. The sequence goes on from LR990007.1 coordinate 3,750,225, forward strand.
ATGAGTTCGCATGGGTAGATAAGAAGAATATATAATAATATTTTGGTTAGAATTTGCGCAAAATCCGTTCTTAGTGAGCGTTAAGATCGGGGAAGGAGTAACTCTGACAAATTTCAAGTCAATCGGGTGGATAGTTTAGGAGATTTCGTGATGATTGGTATTCAATCAAAGCATGAATACCGGACGTGATATCACGATAATTTTACTGCCAACACCTAAAGGTGCCTCGTTTAGTTTGTTTTGTTTAGATGTTTAAATAATATTTCTTAAAATGTCATTTTGGCATTAGTTTTGACAATATGACCATTAAAAAAAAGTAGTGTTCGCTCAGTGTTCGAAATTCAAATAATCATTTTCGAAGAAAAAATATAAATTAGCATTTTTTTAACGTTTATTTGTAACTTTTTTTTATTTTTTTATTAATAACTTTAAGGCTCTTCAAAAGCTACCAAAAAAAAACAAAGAAAATCAGTTGAAAAACAGAAGAGAATTAGTTAATAATCGGTTTTGTCTTTGTCTATTTATATATAGATATTTTAATATATTTATATCCCAACGAGAAGAAAAGCCTTTGTATTCTTTGTATTGTCAAAGCATACCTCACATTTTGCGATAAAATGGATGTGAATAAACGAAGTTAATGGCTTAGGAAAATCTGGACAAGAAAAATAAATTAATGTTGCGAACGCTAAAGATGTCTTCAAAGTGATCATTATTTAGAAAGTATTTTCTATACATTATATTATATATGTTTGTTAATTTAAATATTTCAATTTATGAGTACATTATTACATATCACAAAACAGCAATACTTATTGTTGGGTTCCTGTTTGAAGCACTAAGGATATAAAATTTTAGTCCCAAAGATTTTTAAAATGGTTAAAATAGTAGTTTTGAAGAAAGAAAAATAAATTCGAATGTAAAAGTAATAAATGTATATGGCATGAGTACGATGTATATTTATTAGCAATGGGTGAGTAGTTGAATACGGATGGTAAATTGGTTGATGCGATTCATGTTTTATTATATTTCATGCTTCGTTGGTCTGGTAGCTAGCTTATAAGGCTGCAGATCCCGAGGTCTTAGGATCAAACCCCGAGTGGGGCCTAATATAAGCGGGTTTTCTTTCAAGAAATTCTCAGACCGGAGTCTGGAAGTTATGTAAAGCACGTTTCGGATTCACGATGCGAGGGAATCGAAGTTTCATTTGTGTTTACCCACACTTGAGAACAATTATAATCTTATGAAATTCTGATTTTTATTGACTTCACACCAGGGCAAAAGTTGAGGCTGTAGTACGACATAATTATACAAACAATTTCGACATGTGTTCAATAAATATTATCCGACGATATAGAATATATCATGTATATGTAAAAAGAAACACCTTATTAACAACACTTTAATTCCGACGGTATCGAAGGTCATTTGAACTGTGATTTTATTACAATTTTTTTTAATGTCAATTTTGTCTTGCATTATGTAAGTTCAAGAAAAAATTGTTTCGGCTTCACAGCATTTACCGTTACAGGTAAAATTATGTGGATAAGGTTTATTTTTATAACTCAATAGACCATAAGCCGAGTTCTCTTTGTGTGAGATTTACACGAGAAAGTATGGAGGCTGGAGCGTAGGTGGATACCTACGTAATAAATATATACAATCAGCTACGAATAAATTAGGTTTTATAATAATCTCTTTAATTAATATAATTTATTCATTCATTTGGTTTTAAAAAAAAATTGAATGAATTTTTGATACTATGAACTGTGATTCAACATCGTTTAATTATAGTTGTTAAATAAAGAAGTATAAGAATATCTGTTGGTATATATATAGTAAATAGCATCCACGTTTTACTAGTACATATTTTAGACAAAAATCAAGCAAAAACCTGTACTGTTAAACATAAATTTTAATTTAGTCAAAATAGCAACTATTTTTTTAAATCGCTAAGTAAAAATTTTAATTTATTAAATAATATATGGATAAAAATGCTCTGTGTGCTATAAGTCAACTGTTTAACTTGTGATATATTTTTGCGGTGAACAAAAATGACCGCGTTTATGTAGATCAAAAATGATAATATCCTTTTTTGATAATATGGCGACTTAACGATGTATGTGGGGCTGACTGTACTGTACGAACGTTACTCAACATACGTACGTAAGCCGTAGCCAACACTTTGTTCGCGGGGAGTCTGGTATGGATCACATTTTGATTTATTCAACGATACATATTTTTTTCGCTTGCGGTATAATATTTACATGTATCCTCAATAAGATAAGAATAGTAGATTTTTCAAATGGTCTATTCACTACGCCGACAATGTAAAGATAGTTTGTTCGAGAAAATCTTCGTTTTTTAAATGTGAAGGTTTTATGGGTTGGTTTAATTTTATTAAATAGCTCGTCATATTTACTCATACTATAAATTCGCAAGTGAGTTTTTTACTTTGTAACGCTTACACGTATTAACTCCTCAATCGATCATAATGAATTGTTACATACACGTTTTCTCGTCTAACACCCCTCTCACACGCGGACGAAGCCGCGGCGACAAGCCAGTGTTATATACAATAATCAACATATGTATGTGTTAAAATATTCATGTGTTGATATCGCGGCTTTATTAGTGTAGATTTTTTGTAGCTGACTGTACAAGCTCATATGTAAATCATGCGCGTCGCGTAAGCTAATTTAACTAGATACCACTCATAATATTATTCTACCATAAACCGCGTTTTTTTTGTTGCGTTCCTATTTTAAGGTTTTGTGAGCCAGTAAGGAAATAAGACCTTATTATAATAACGTCACACTGGTAGTTTTAGAAATGGTTACCATTTATTACAGTGCGAATATGTATGTGCAATTATGACTTTTTAAGACGGTCTTTACTAATCTCATAATAAAGGTAGCCAGTTTACTTGCCTACACGCAATAAAAAAAAAAGGGAATTACTCGCCGTGTCCGTGATTTCGCGCGTATTTCATCGATTGATTTATAAGTTCATTTAGGTTAATTACTTAAGACAAATATTTTCATTAATAATATATAATTTAATTAAAATGTGTCGCGGGAACTTTGTGATAATTTCGATTCAATATAGCCGTTCCCGAATAAACATACTAAAAAACTAATAAAAACACGCTACTAAAAATTACACAATGTTATCACAGTATCAACTTTTTATTTTCCTTGCAGAAAATCTTTGCATGGTTTTTTTTTCTCGTACCTAATTCACATAATAGGTATAATACACCACACCACCACCACCTCATATCCTATGAGTTATCACTTACTTCGTTGGTTGCCTGGAAGAGATCGCTATGTAGCGAGAAGGTCGCCCAAATTATATGCTACTTTTATTTTGGCCGTATCCATGTTTTGTTTTTTTTTTCTCTTTCTCTTCGTGGTGTACAATAAAAAGTATAAAGTGTATAAAGTATAATATTTATGTTGTAGGCAGACTGTCAAAGAGGCTACTTGATGGTCTCTGTAAGAAATATTAATAATATATCGCCAATGAGCCACCAACCATGGGAACTAACATGTTACGACCCTTGCGTCTGTAGTTACACTGACTTATTTAGCCTTTGAATCAGAACACAACATTACTATGTATTGCTGTTTCGCTGTAGAATATGTACCTAACGTGTGGGTGGTACCTAGTAACTACCCAGACGTGGTACTACTTGGCAGGGATTTTGGCAAGCCCGTCAGTTATTAAATTTTATATTAAAATTAACAATTATTGAGATTAGCGCGAACGTACACGCAGACACGTTAGAATATACTATACATTACTTATAAATCTTTAAACTGCTCCTAGTTCTCTTCATCTCTGATATCTATAATGCATTATTATTTATATGTATATATGTATGTATGTGTATGTATGTATATATGTATGTCTATATATGTGTATATATATATTTATTATTCTTATATATATTATAGCTCTGTTTTTTATTTTATTTTTTGTCGTTATATTTGTATGTATCTATATTTTTGATTATCAATTACCGCCTTCACGAATTTCCGCTTAGCTTAAAGGTTGACTGGTAGAGAATGCCTTTAGGCATTAAGTCCGTCATTTGTCAAACTACAAAATGTGGTGGGCAAAAATTTTTTTTAAATAAATAAATAAAGATCAACTGCAAAACAAAGATTATGACTTTATATGAATAAAATAACCCCTAAATAATTCATACATTAATATGCACCTATATTAATACATACCAGCACGTGTTCCCCTTCTCTTATATACGTATTTCTTCAAACGAGGCGTGAAGAGGCATCTTGCGGGTCAGCAAGGCCGGGACGGCTAGTGCAGAACATTTTCCCGACTGTACTGGCTCTTAGTAATTTTTTTATACTGGTTAATTCTATCTAGATCATTCTAATATTCATTTATTTATGTCATATTTAATTTCAAAAAATATTTACATTTTTTTTATAAGTTATTGATTTTTATTTTCTAGAGTATACGTAACTGAGAAACAGACTTATAAAGTTTTTATTAGAAGTTATTTAAATGATTAGTTAGCCTGTAATTTATATATACTTTGTAACTTTTTTAAAGGCAATTACTAACATTCCTATTTATCCCTCCAACGCCTTTGTTTCGAATCGGGATGACAATAGACCAAGGGCTCTATTGCGTCACCATAACTTTACATTGCTAGTCGCCTCGCAAGCTATTGCACTATTGACACTTATTTTTATATACAAACGTAATAAGCAAATGTATTCAGTATACAACGTAGGCATCCAAAAAAAAATAATATTGGTATCTGAAAAGGCTACACTTATTTCATACATTTAAATGTTTCATACAGAATATCTGTATAAAGTTAGCCGCTCGAAGCAATGGTATAATATCTGATATCTGATGGTATAATATCTGAACTCGAATGCAATAAATGAATGTGAATATAAAATATTTAAATAACCGATTAAACGTCATAAAAGTATCCATTTTCGTTATCAAAAACCCAATAATTGGACACTCGATACTTTTTTTTCATTCAATGACGTTGAAATGGAAAATCATCGGTATTTTGATCGTTATTCTACAATGGTTATTAAGCTTCAATTAATTTGATTTATTTTATGAACGGAACCATTTTAAATGTTTACAGGTTTTAGAATTGAAGTTTTATATTGATATGTATTTTTAATTTGGGAATAAAACGGTCGCTATTTCAAATAAAAATGTTATTCTGTTATTTTGTATTTCCTATGATTGTGATGAGATATATAAAAAATGAAGCTTAGTTTCTTTCGCCAGTTCTTTTCAGGTGTGGTGCTTATTTCCGAACCGATGGTGAATTTTTGATAATCAATAAGTAAGTAAGCCGAGATGGCCCAGTGGTAAGAACGCGTGAATCTTAACCGATGATCGTGGGTTCAAACCCGGGCAAGCACCACTGAATTTTCATGTGCTTAATTTGTGATTATAATTCATCTCGTGCTTTACGGTGAAGGAAAACATCGTGAGGAAACCTGCATGTGTCTAATTTCACTGAAATTTTGCCACATGTGAATTCCACCAACCCGCATTGGAGCAGCGTGGTGGAATAAGCTCCAAACCTTCTCCTCAAAAAGAGGAGAGGAGGCCTATAGCCCAGCAGTGGGACTTTCACAGGCTGTTACATATATAAGTAGCGTTTGTAAACGAATAAAGATTTTTAGTAATTAATAACTTAAATACCTGTTTCACGTTCGTAAATTGTGTTCGTATAATACATACAATTTACTATCTTCGTCACATATCACGAAGCTGTTATATGTTTTTTTTTATCAATACACATTGTAACATTTTATTCTCCTTAAACACTAGAATTTTGCGAACCAAATAAATAAACACTTATTGTAACAATGGGTAGGAGGTACTTAAATTTAAATAACAGTACGATATTCTACAGTAACATGATATATCTGCTCAAAAAATATTTGATAATATGTATATGATTAAATATTTTTTGAGCAGATAATATTCGCCTCTTTAATCGCTCTCTGCGTGCGCACACACGCGCGCGCGCGCTCGTGTGTGTATGTGTGTGTGTTTAGTGTACTCATGTAAAGGACTTATTTTACTGATCGCTTTGGGCGTAGTGATTAAGTATAGTGATGTATACTGGCTAAAAAATTAAATTATTAACGTTAAATGAATAGCAACCAATCTTGTTCAGTTAATTTGAATAAAATCGCTATTCATATATTCTATTGCTTTGTCTAGTTACCATTGCGCGCTCCTCACGATCGCACCAATTAAATCGTCACTGGCCTAAGCGTAGCATGTTAGTTAGTGTGTTGAGGAAGGCAAAGTTATTTAAAATAGTTATAAAAATGATGAGATGTTTGAAGAAACTACAGTTTTTGTAGCAGATGACATAAATCGATTGATCATAGACAACTATGCAAAACTCTTTTCTATTAAAATTCCTTCGTATAAAATAAAACGTGCTACATAGATATTGGCTTTGGTTTATTTAAATGGTACAAAATGATTTGTTCTATTTGCTCCATAATAACGTTGTTCCTCCATATCGACGGCAATATGGTTTAATGGTGCTAGTCACTGGCAATTGTATCTATTTGCCCGCTTAAAACTCTGCGCTGGCCGTCTTCGGCACTGAGTGGAGATGCGGAGATCGGAGATACGGGATAATTCCAATATAACGCACGTGCCGTGCTGTGCTCCGATCGTGACCTAAGCAGTTAGGGAGGATGAAAATTTTATCTCGCCTCTCACTAGTAATATGGCTCGAGACTAACCTAGCTGAAAAGTTTTATAAATAATTGAATAATCGTCCGAGTGTAACTTATCATTAATATTTTTATAAATTAATCAATAAAGAAATAAAAATTGTCAATTTCTTATAAATGAACGCATACAACTCTTGCGTACAATATTTTAATATTAAAAATAAATAAATAAATAATCTCTTATTAAAAAGAAAGTAATAAAGAAATATATAAGTATATAGTAGTGAAATGAGGTGAACTATTTTTCTGACAAACACACAAACAAAATTTTCAGACAAAAAACAAGAACTTCTTAATTCTTAGTCAAAGATATTTTTAATTTTCTAATATGTTCACAGAGTAATTCGCGTCTGATTAAATTATCTAGCTGGTAGTAATAATTAGTAAGTGACTAAATACCACTTGGGCTTTGCGCAAGCCCATCTAAGTAAGTACCACCAAATTATCGGTATATTAGCTAGTAAAAAAAAATATATTATACAACACTTCTAAAAATATATTACAATAAAAATATATTATATTATATACTAAAAATATATTATACCTACTTCTGTTTACTATTATTAAGTTTGTATAATTCAATGGAAAACAGTAATTGGCTCTATTGTCTTCTTCTTCTTCCTAGCGTTTTCCCGGCCTAATACTGCCAGGGTCCGCTTTCCTACATCTTTGCCTCCACTTTGCCCGATCTAAAGCGTCGTCTTTAGTGAAACCGTGCTCTCTCAAATCGTCCCTCACAACATCGAGCCAGCGCTTCTTGGGCCTGCCGCGGGATCTGGGGCCTTCGACAACAAAGTCCAGGCATCGGTTCCCAACATAGTCTGGCGGTCTGCGGCTAATGTGGCCAAACCAACGGAGACGGCTTTCCTCCAACTTGTCCGCTACATCGCACACGCCAAGGCTACCACGGATGTGCTCGTTACGAATACGATCTAGTCGCGTAACGCCACACATCCACCGCTGAACATGTCTCGCGAGAGCTGGCCACGTCTCGCTGCCGTACAATAAGACTGGTCGGATGATGCACTTGTACACAAGGCCCTTTAATTTCACCGGTATCCTGCGATCACAGATTACCCCGGAGACTTCCCGCCATTTGGCCCAAGCTGCGTTTATTCGAGCTCTGACGTCGTGGTCGATCGTACCAGACTCGTGCAGTACGGACCCGAGGTATTTAAACTTTTCCGTCTTGATAACGGATTCTCCGCCTATCTTTATGGGTTCGGGGTCCGTACTGCCACAGGCCATATACTCGGTCTTCGCAACATTTAGCATCAGACCACCCCTCGCTAGCACACTCTTCCACTGGTTCACCTTTTGCTCCAATACCTGCTTGTCCTCATTTACCAGTGCAATGTCATCAGCATACATCATGAGCCAGGGAGACGGTTCATGGGCTTTCGCTGTGATAACGTCAAGCACTACACTGAACAGAAAAGGACTCAGGGCCGAGCCTTGGTGGACACCAACTGTGATCGGGAAAGGGTGTGTGTCGCCAACGGCGGTCCTCACTATTGATTCCGAATGATGGTACATGTCTCGGATAATGTCAATATAGATTTGTGGCACATTCTTCATCTTCAAAGCCCACCAGATTATTTGGCGTGGGACGCAGTTAAATGCCTTCTGCAGGTCTAGAAACGCCATGTACAGCGGCTTCTTCTTTTCTCTGTGGGCCTCGGTTAGTATTCTTAGGGCGAAGATGGGGTCTATGGTTCCACAGCCTGGGCGAAACCCATACTGACATTCCGAGACGGTACATTCTTGCCGAAGCCTTGAGTCGATTACGCGTTCGAAGAGTTTCATGGTGTGGCACATAACCTTATACCGCGGTAGCTTTCGCAGTCCTGTACACTACCTTTGCCTTTATATACTGGAGTAATGATACTCAATCTCCAAGAGTTGGGCATCTTCCGGCTTGTAAGTATTCGGTTAAAAAGGTCAGTAAGTAGGTTCACACCATGAGAACCCATCGCTTTCCACGCTTCAATCGGCAAGTCGTCAGGGCCTACGGCTTTTCGGTTCTTCATTGTACGAAGACATTTGAGTACCTCGTCAGGTGTTACCGGTGCAACAAGTCCGAGATTAGGAGGCAGTTCTGGAGGAGACACATTAGCGTGTTGTGTGTTAAGCAACACGTTAAAGTAGCCGCGCCACCTCTCCTTCACCTTAATTGCATCGCAAACCAAAGTGCCATTAGAGTCTTTGACACAAAGACATTTTGTTATGTCTTGTGTCGCTTTCTCCCGAGCCTCTTTTTGATTTGGTCTCTTGCCACTTCTTAGACTGTGTCTTTTTCTCTCGAACTGCATCCTGTACTGAGTCGTTCCACCACCACGTCTCCTTGTCGGTGACGCGGCCTCCCTTCGAAGTGCCAAGCACCTGTTTTCCAATGGTGTTCACTGTTGACTGGATCCTAGACCATTGACTATCGACTGATTCCTCTGTGTCTGTGCTTAACTTGGAGCTAGCTACGACTTTACAGAATTCATGCTGTTTTGGTCCATTCAACAGCCACCATTTAGTTTTAGGTCTGCTTCGTTCAGGCACTTTTTTACTTGGTACTACCAGCATGTCCATGACAAGGATGCGGTGTTGTGTTGTGAGGCATTCCCCGGGAATTACTTTACAGTTAGTCACTCTACCAATTTGGTTTCTTCTTATGAGCAAGTAGTCGATCTGGGTGGAGTGCGGCCCACTTTTATAGGTGATGAGGTGCTCGGGTTTCTTTTGGAAGAAAGTGTTAACAATGGCAAGGTCTGATAATAAGCAGGTGCTGAGAATTGACTCCCCCTCTGCATTCTCACGACCATAGCCGAAGCCGCCATGTACACGTCCATATTCACGTGAATCATCACCAACATGGCCGTTCAAATCTCCACCAATCACGATGCTCTCGGTGTTCGGAATGCAGCGGAGCATGTCTTCCAAGTCATTCCAGAAGGCTTCTTTCGCCGATCCAGAGCAACCGACCTGTGGAGTGTAGGCGCTGATAAGATGAGTAATTACTCCTTCTATCAGTAGCTTCACCCGGAGAAGTCGGTCGCTTAGTCTATCGACTTCTAGAATACCGTTCTGGAGTTCCTCAGATAGTACTACGGCCACACCGTTCTTCCCTGAGGGGGAGCCGGAGTAGATCAACTTGTAACCCAGTCCAATATCACGGGACTTGTTGCCCTTCCAACGAGTTTCTTGCAAGAATGCAACGTGAACCCTGCGCTTCGTCAGTACGTCAGCCAGTTCAAGGGAGCGACCTGTGAGAGAGCCGATGTTCCAGGTGGCAAAGCGGAGCTTCTTTCTAGGTACTTGCTTCTTTAGCCGTGCCCGTACTTGACACGGTAGCCCTTTCCCACTTGTCTGTATATTTTATTTTTAATGTAAACATATTTTGTATCATGCTGTTGTTTTCCTAAAATAAATAAATAAATAAACAACAAGTATGTACGAAAACACGATAAATTCTATTTTTTTATTCTCAAAATCCGATGAGATGGATCCCTCGCACCTGTAGTTACACTGCTATTCAAACCGGAACGGAACAATACTAAATATAGCTGTTTGGCGGTAAGCCCTACCACCGGTTAATTAATAAAATTAATGTTAAAGATTTTTTTTAATTAATAATCTCAACTAAAATAAAACCTGCGTGGTTTTAGCCTAAGCATGATTTATTGTATTATTGTTTCTGTATCAATACCTACTCAGTTTTGCACAGAACTCTACCACCAAGGAAAAACATATAATGTTATAACATCCGTACTCCGCATCCGTAATTTCTCCGTTATTTTATCTTAGAAATACCGATTAAAACAAACCAATCGAAGCGTGTTATTTGATCTCAGTTCTTAATAGAATGAATGAAAGATCTTATCTTAATCTTCATTTAATTTATCGCCTGAGAAGGTTTAATATACTCTTCAATATGGAGGTTGTATTAAATTTTATAATTATATTAAATTTCAATGACCTTGATATTGAAATAAATTATGTATTCATTTAAATACAAATACATATATGAATGAATTTATCTGATTACTAATAGATTTGTTTTGTATAACATTATTAAATATAACTCGTGCGCCAATGAATTTTTTATAAAGAATCCCAGTCGAATCACAGAATGACTATTTAAGGTTTTATTTTAACATTTTTGCATATAGCAAAAATGTTAAACAATCTCGTGTAGCATTTATTTATTTATTGTTTTTTTTTTTAATTTTTCATGGAAGAACCAACACAGAATGTAAATAATATTTTTAGATTAATTTTTTTATACGAGATGTACCTTTTTTTTGTCGAGGAGGAAAGACATTTACGCCTACGGTTAACCGGGACCGGGACGGTTATGTGGGACTCACGGGGCAGAAGGCCACCGTCCTACCCACTAAAACCTCCCCGTACCCTTTTCGTCTTAACGAGGAGCGCCACGGGATCGCTTTCGCATGCTACCGAGGCAAAATACGAAATGTACCTGACTTTTCCATATGTAATAATATTTTTGTTTTGATTTATATATTTATAATAAAATTAATTGAAACCTGGTGATCATATATGAGAAGAAAGAACACTTTGTATGAAAAAAAAAACAAAGGAAAACAGGATTGTCAAATCTTGTAATTGAGTATTTTTTTCAATTTAGGCGGCGATCACTTTATTTGCATGGTAATAGATTAATAATTTAATATTTTCGATTTCGAATTACGCATACAATATTTTTGGTACCAAATATAGTCCTTTTAAAACTGAGCAGCTTAAAACTGAAAAGTAAAACCTAAAGGAACTACCACTCATTATACAAAACCATCCAATACGGAAATTTAAGAAAACATATCTATCAAAAATATATGCCATTTTAAAAATGAATGTGTGTATGTTTATCCCCTATACCTTCCTAAACAATTCATGGTTGTGAAGAAAATTTAGCTGGTCTTCTGCGTACGCGTAAAACGTCCCTGGTCCAAAAAACCAAGATTTTTTCTTTTTATTTGTCCTTCAATATAAACATTTTATTTGACAAAGTGAGGAAGGGTTGCTAGTATAATACATAAATATATAAAGTTCAACATCAATTATGTTATTTATTTTACCTCAAATATAGAAATTAATTACTAATAGTATAAAATGTTGATTAGGTTTCTTAATAATTTCATTTTTTTCAACTTAAAATACATCCGAAGGTAAATGTGAAGTAAATAATCGTATAAATCAAAAGCGGAATAACTTCGAAAACTCATTATCGGTTCTTGCTCGCAGACGATTCGATTAATAAATTTAATATAAAAACCGATTATTAAAATGAGGTGCTTGTGACAATTACTTGGCGAACTTCTTGTCGACTTATCTCAAAGTTTTCATATTAACTTATTCCTATTAAGAATATTTGAACTTCAATACTGTAAGATATTTTTTTAATCTTTAATCTAAATTTACTATTGATGTTATAAACATATTATTTACAATGTATATTACGGGTATAAATATTTAAACAAGAAGATATTAATAATACATACAGCACTACACAGCGAGATTTTGAACGCAGATGATTAAAAAAAATAATATAGCGTTTTCAAAAAGTTTTTAATTTGAAAATGTTTTTAATCGTTCTTATTGGTTTTGATGTGTGAAAAGCGTGATGTTTGAATGAGGCGATTGGATGAATACGCAGTGCATACAAAGCATTACGAAGCAAAGGTCTTTCTCATATGTGTTATAGTTTAAAGTGTAAGTCATTCAAAACTTTGCCTCTATGATCTAGCAATAGCACTCTATCTCTTTGAAAATAATAATTGTTCGATGACATTATCATCGATACAGATAAAAAAAATATTTGTTGGTGCACGAAATGATTACTGAATGGAATTTAATGACACGGTATTATATAATACATCCTGAATATGTACTTAAAATACTTGTTTTCCGGGAAAATTTATATGAATAATTAATATAATTTAACTTTAATGCGATGACGCACGATTATTCATTTATTACAATGTTACCACTACATTTTACGATATAAAATTAATCAGCGCTATATATTTGAAAAAAATGGACTTACTTATAAACTTTGTTTGATGTGGTCATCTCTCTTTTATTGACACTATTTTTTCATGGGAAAGAAGACACAGCGTTGCTTAATCAATTACGCCTTAAACTAAAGGTAAATACAATATATTGTTTAAATGAGACGTTACTTAAAAAAATCATAATATGTAATATTATTTTATGTACATAATCTGATGATTTATATAGATGTATGATTGTATAAACGAATACGTTAGTATGTGTTTATTTCCTTTTCCTTCTAAGTCTAAATAAATAAGGTCGGTAATATCAGTAAAGGTCAGTCTTGGCTGAATGAAACATGACCCTTGCCTCAGTGGAAATTGGCAAGTATAAATAGATGTACTAGATTTACCGATTTTGCACGGTCGTTGATTTGTTTTTTTGAACTATCGAGATTGTTTTTTCTATTAAAATTAATCATTTTGGATATGAATGTTTTTATTTAGATAGTTTTATGGTGGAACGCTTTAATCTCAAGTAGTTCTTCCAGAATTAATTTAAAGTAAAATAACTTTAAAAACTACTTATTGTACTATTAAAAGAGGGGAAAATCTTTTTCCCGTAATTTAAAATAAATTAAAATAAATTATTGATTGTCACTATAAAACGATTTCTTTCTCATTATCAAGACTGTCATTATTATGCAACGTATCTATTTCAATAGCTCTGGTTATTTATGATAACAATGATATTATCTTGACAGATTTTAGCGGCCATTTTCTATAAAGAATAGCTGCTTGCTTATAGCATATTATAGTGCATAAGTGTGTAAGCAAGCATAGTCCCTCTTTATTTCAACACTTTCATAGATCGATGGATTGGTAATTTGTCATGTCTGGAGCTAGATGAGGAGAGTAAAACAGCCAACCAAAGGTCGTCAAATTCCGTACTGTTACGACTGGATTCGAGCAAGTACCATATGATCTGCAACGGGCTAGCTATGAAACCAACAAGTAAACCCAACATCCATCAACATTTGAGTGAAATTTGCTTGTGTTAATCTTTGTTTATACAATATTTAAAAACTACCTTATTGGTCTAGTAGCTACTAATAAGGCCGTAGTTCTCGAGGTCCTTGTTTCGAACCTCATGTTGGGCCGTTAAACATTATTTGGATTTTCCATCGGACGAAGTCAGTCAAGATCATTATCATTATTTTGTTCTGAACTCCGTGCTCCTTACCTTTTATTATTACTTTTTTATGTTCAATTTATAAATAATTAAAGAAATGCTAAGTACAATTGACGAGCTTGTTATTTGTATAAATATTTTTATATGACTTAAAAAATAGGCAATCGTATTTATGATGACGGGCCAGTTGGCGTGATTAGTAGATACTTGCATTTCACGCCGAAGGTTGTGGGTTCGATTCCCACCCAGGAAAGATTTGTATGCATGAACATGTCTGTTTGTCCTGAATTTGGGTGTAATTATCTATATAATTATGTATTTACAAAAGAAAAGTTGTATATCAGTTATCTGGTTTCCATAGTACAAGCTCTGTTTAGTTTGGGATCAGATGGCCGGCTGTGAATAATTTCCCAGGATAATATTATTATTATCTTTACAGTATATTATTACGAACTTCAGTAGTAACGAATATCTATAAAATTCATGAAGTGACCTTTAAATCAATTTCTAATAATATTCTTACAATTAAAATATTTTTATAACCTATCATAAAGGTTGTTCCACAAATAAAAGTGTTTTCACTTTAAGCCCTTGAGTACACAATAAGAATTTAACGATAATTTGGCTCTTATAATAATACCATCGTTTTATTGTGCGTGTTTATATCACTATTAAAAGTGCATAAAATAATACTTTGTCATCATTTTATGCCAATTACGTCTCCCGGAGTTTTATTGGGACCGCCTAAGTGTTAGTTGATTGGTTGATTGGATCGGATAACTTGACCGCAGTCTATGGAAAAAACTGCAGAAGTATTTCAAAAATAGAATACACATACTATGATATATATAAATGTTAATGAAATAGGATATAATTATGATATATTTTTAACGATATTTATTTTATAATTTTAAGGTAATGAAATTAAAGATACAGTTTTTTATTCAATTGATATTATAAATAATTAATTATACGTAATATACAGTAACAGCCTATTAATGTCACACTGCTGGGCTAAGGCCTCCTCTAACTTTTGAGGAGAAGGTTTGGAGCTTATTCCACTACGCTGCTCAAATGCATGTTGGTAGAATACACATGTGGCAGAATTTCAATGAAATTAGACACATGCAGGTTTCCTCACGACGTTTTCCTTCACCGTCAAGCACAAGATGAATTATAAACACAAATTAAGAAAATTCAGTGGTGCTTGCCCGGGTTTGAACCCACGATCATCGGTTAACATTAACGCGTTCTAACCACTAGGCCATCTCGGCTTTTTTCAATTTGTAATACGATCGTCTCTAATTCGTATTCGCTTTTTTCATTTGCTTATTTATTTCGTGCATATACATATAGGCAATAGTTTTTGGAACACACTTCGAATGATATTGGTATTTTTCCATTCTTTCTTATTTACAGTAAAAACTAATAGATATAAATAAGTTTTAAAGGCACTAAGCATAAAAAGCAAAATAAATGAAATTGGATACTCACAGGTTTCGTAACAATGTTTGTTTTCACTGAACACGAAATGAATGATACACAAATTCAGTGGTGTTTGCCTAGGTTTGAACCCGCGATCATCGGTTAAGATTCATATGTTCTAACCACTGAGCTAAATCGGTCAGTCCCTTTATTATTTTTTAATTTAATTCCTGATATTGTGATTCTTTTAATTATGTATACATTATCTGTGGACATTGTTTGAATATATTCATGTATACATAATAAAGCTATAATCATATTATAGCAACATTATATTCTTTCATTCGGCATGCATGTTCTTCATTCTGTTACCCGATCTTGATTAGCTTGTTAGTCTACTCGGTACAATCCATCCAAGAGTTATATTTTGTAACATGAAATTTCTTTGAGATCTCTACATTCATTCTTCTAATAAAATTGTGACGAAGTGTATCATAATTTTAGTAGCAGAACTGCCTCGTTCGTTTAGTGGTTAACTGCACTTTTCGAGATCCTGGCTTCAATTCATAAAAATGTTGTATATACTGAAATACTATAAGTCTGCTCTTAGAGATTTATTTAAGTTATACGCGGATAAACCGAAAAATCTGCTAGTAGCATACATATATATATATTATGTGGTCTGCTAGCGCAATTATATTCTAAACTGGTGGTAGGGCTTTGTGCAAGCTCGTCTGGGTAGGTATCATCCACCCATTAGATATTCTACCGCAAAACAGCAGTACCTGGTATTGTTGTGTTACAGTTTGAAGGGTGAGTGAGCCAGTATAATTGCAGGCATAAGAGACATAACATCTTAGTTTCCAAGGTAGGTGGTGCATTGGAGATGTAAGCGTTAACATTTCTTTCTCTATGGGCGTTGGTGACCACTTACCATCAGGTAGCCCATATGCTCGTCCACCTTTCTGTTCTATAAAAAATATCCTAAATGTAAGTTAAAAAGAAATCGATGATGAAATTAATTTACATTCGTTCTGTAGTATTAACGAGTAAGACCTCTGTTTAACGCCGGCTGTAAAAACAAATAGCTTGTTACAGAAGTCGTTACATTTTATTGAAAGTATTGGAAAACTCGTGTCAGTCATAAAAATAGGCGCGCTCCTAAAGAAAACGTAATTTACTTGAAGAACCGTTTTAATGTCGTGTTTGTTTTGGATATTCTTAAACAATGATTTAATGTAGGCTTACAATGAGAACGACTTATTTGCTTAGTGGATAAAATACGTGAATTTGGAAACCTGATCGTGGACTCGAATTCGTAGGCGGACTGGTCACCTGATAGCAAAGGGTCGCCTCTAAAATAGACTAGGCACCGTAAGAAACTTTAACCATTCCTTACATGGCCAATGCACCACCAACTCATTCATCCTTCCAACCAGAACACAACAACACAAGTATTGTTGAATATGTGATGAGTATGAGTACCTACCCAATCGGGTTTGCACAAGGCTTTGTCATCATAATAATATTTTTTAAGTTATTATTAATCCTCAACTAAACTAAACAATGAATAAGTTTAAGCCTAAGGGCATGTTTGATTACCTTTTTGTTATTGTTTCTGTATCAATAAACACATATGTATATAACGAAAGGCGCAGATCGGTACGAGCATTTGATTTTTCGTAAAACTTAATGATAAAAATATAATAACACATTTTTAATAAAGCGCTAACAAAGAGTTGCATAATAGTTGCTGAATAATCTGTTGGAATGTGACTACGACCGCCCATCGACACCTGCAACACCCGAGGGCTTTCTGATGCTCTGCTAGCCTTTAAAGAATGAGTACGCATTTTTCTTAAAGGTTTCTATTTTATTTAGGTTTGGGGAAGTCATAATCAATATATTATTATTATTATTAATTAATTTTCAATGTGAAAAAATGCAATGTGCAGTGATGACCATCAAGTAACCCATTTATCAGTTTGCCTACGTATTTCAAATAAAAAATATTGTTTTAAAAACCAGCATGTTAGCTATGGAAATGTGTACTCATCTGAAGTTTATTAGTAACTTTGTTAATTTCGGACGTAACTGGGCCACGAGAACTTTTTACTTCCTCGAACGATTCGAGTGAGAGAAACTTGGGGATTGTTATTTCGATCTGCGAGTTTTTTTCCCTTTACACTTTCCGTCAAAATAAAGTGTTTTGTTTCGTTGAAATATTTCATTGTCTCATTATAATAGAGCTGAGAAAAAAATTCAGTTTACGTAATATGTATGTGGTAATGATTTTTGGAATATTTGAATTTTAGCTGTTATTGTATATTTATCTATTCACCTTAGCATTTAGAAGCTCAGATTTACTCCAAACACGGTAATATCTTAGTGTAAGTATGTGTTACGTTATGTCTGTAATTATGTGTTCACTCAATTTTCAAACTTGAACATAGAAATATAAAGTATCTAATATGTTTGGCGGCAAGATAAGTAATGAAATTCTGGCAATAATAATGGTTAAAAACCTTCTGCATGAAAAAATATATGGATTAATTAATATATTTATTGTTTTCAAGCTGCTTTCATGATTATTGGTCAAACAGTGTCGAAATCTATTAATCTCAAGCAGATATAAATGAAGATTATATACTTTGAGCTATAACGTACGACTAGGGGACTTGGCTCAAGTCAGAACTGGCGACCAATTATTTCACTGACGAACGTCAGTGTAACATGAGCCGGTGTAATTACTGCAACGAGGTATGTGGCCACTTAGACATTACGGTTGGTAAGGTATTGACAATGTAAGGTGCAATTAATGCCTCGCATAATGCCAACTTGTTTGAACAAAATAGGGGTCGCTATGTCCCTTTTAAGCATAGGAAATGGAAGACAAAGCGAATACAATAGAAAAGAGAAAATGATGCTTAATTAAATCCTCTTCTCTAAATGAGGATGATATTATTCAACTTTAAGTGCAACCCCGTTTCTCTGATTGTTATAAAAAAAAAGCTCCCCACAAAACATCCACAAACATAGGCACTTTAAGAAATATTAAATATCCCCTGTGCCCGGGTGACATGAGCCAATTTTTTCAAGCTAGGATTAAAAGCTATGTTCAGTACTAACCTATTCTGGCTCGCTGTGCTGGCTTGGAACATGTTAGTACCGATTACATGAGGCCAGATAATTTTAAGTCAGTAGTATTGTAAACTAAAGTAACAAAACGCATTAGACGAACTATTATAAAATGTGTTACAAAAACGTTCAATGAACATCTAAGCGGTTACAAAAGTGTTTTGCGAATGATGCCTGACATGTTTGATATTCCCGTGAATCTTATGGCGCCAAAAATACTATTATATTAAATACAATTTAACTTTCATTTATATTCCTCTTGAGAACCTACCCCAGATCTGGTTGATTTGTTATACGTGTTACGTCTTAGGTAGTCATTTTTAGACCCGTTGTCAATAATTCACCCCACATTTTGACAGCGCTGTATCAGGCAGGGACTTGTCTTTGTAAAATGGAATTGTGGCGTTCCACAAATATTCCTAGGTTGAGTACAACTGTACAAATTTAAAGCTAATTTCGTTTACTTAGTTTGGGCATATTGATGTGAATACAAAACGCGTGGTCATTGCTCACTAGCCAATCGAATATTAGCTTCGTCAGCCACATGAAGCCAGTATAGTAAAATCAGTGTTGGGGGGTATTATTAGCTCAAAAAATAGAACTCAATTCTATTAGATTATCCTAGCTTAAGACGCTAGCTCACTAGCTTTCCCACTAGCTAGAAAAGAAGGTAATTCTGTTTACACGAATCCAGAGTTACTAGCTTGCTAGCTTACTAACACCAGCTAATGCGTTACAACCTTGTGAACTAAGATGTTATGTCCCTTGTGCCTATAATGAAACACACTCTTCAAATCTTAAATATATAACTAGTTTTTAAAAGTATTTTCAATAGTAATGCAAAGCTACTTTAAATTGAATACGTCTGTTTGAACTTTTTTCGATTATTATTATTATATTTCGACATGTCATATATTAATTACGTGATAAATATTTCTTTTCTATTATTATTTAAGATTATTAACACATTAATTAAAGAAACATTTAATGGCAGACCTTCTTAATGGTCCTTAAAAAAATCTTAAGTTATTAAAATATAGGTAAACTATTAATTTCAAGTAAAAAACAAACTAATATATAAGATAGAATTAAAATCAAAAAGTTTCCTTGCCTATAATGGAGATGCCGGGGATCGAACCCGGGGCCTTTCACATGCAAAGCGAACGCTCTACCACTGAGCTACATCCCCTTAGGTTACTACAATTCAAAACATTCATGATATGATAAAAATATAAGCATGTAAATAAATAGCTTTTAAATATATAAAGTATAGACAGTATAGGCTGCAATGTGAATTTTTTTAAGAGCTAATATCAAGAATTTGCAATTCACATGAATTTTTTTGACGTAGATTGTGGTGTATCACATTATTCGATGTGACGTATGCTATTTCTGTTGGTTTTTAATATAAAACTTGGTTTTTATCAAACATGCAACATTTTTTCCGTTATATGTGAAAAGAAAATATATTATTGTATTGTAATTTACAATGGTCGGCAGCTTCAATTAATGACAATGACAAATTCGAATAATAATTGTAAAAAACATGTATATTGTACATATATATGTAGATAAGTAATTCATACGATAGTGTGTTTTTCATGTACACAAAACGAATTGGTCCAAATCTGGTCGTTCAAATTTGGTCCACTACAGGATACAATATGGTTACTAGATTAGAATGTAATATGTGAGAGTATAATTAATTTTAATTGAAAATAAACGTTGGCGGACAGTTCATCTTCGTTTGATATAATAATGTAATAAATTCGCGACTTAATTCGAACCGGTCAGTTTTATTGAAGTTATTCGTCAAACTGTACGGCAGATGAGGACGCAGTGGGACAGAGATTAATTGATCATGTTTTGGGAGTTATTTGGGTCACGTGATTGGGGGTCGACGGCTAAAGATTTAGGGATATTTTATGATCATTATTTAAACTCCCTCGTTGGACGTTTAACTTGTTTATACAGCTGCAAATGGTATTACTACAACGTAAGTGCCGATTACTGAGTTTCTTGACTTGCCGGTTCGGCTTGGTATCGGTTATGTATATTCCGAATCGGTAGCTTTACATAAAATTTAAGCTTTACATTAAATGGAATGATATTACATAAAAAGGTATATCGATATAAAACAACCAACATCTGTTCATTGTTTTTATTGTAAATACCAAGATTATGGGTTATTCACCCTTCACTAGCACCAGGCCACAGATTAATTTAATACAAATTTTCATTATGCCATATCAATATCTATATATTTTGTTTAATCTCAATGTACATATAAATGTCAAAAAATATTTTAGAGTAAATTAATGTTTTGTAATAAATTTGAATATATTTTATACAAACAGAGAATTGACGACCAAATAGCTGTATTTTTTTAACTAGTTTATGATATTCATACTAATCTTTATTTATTAAGCTCGAGATTATTTCTAGTTTAGGAGGTAGTTGTAGAAACAATTAAAGGATAAAGTGGAAACGAACCTCAATTTTGCCCCCAGCTCGGAGTTCCGTAATTGGATTTTATGAGGTCAGATTTCCACACGTGTGATTTTCAGTATTTTCAGCTTTTAGTGTGGGATTTATATTGATGTGTGAAAACCGACGAGCAGAGTCACTTTATAAGGGGCACATCTCAGTCAGTGTGGCATTTCTGATACAGTAATGACAAAATATCAAAAACATCTTTATGTGTAGCTTTTTAGTATTTTGGCATTCGATTTTATGTAACATTTAAATTTTCATAGATGATTCAGAAATAAATAATAAATACAATAATCAGATATTTATCTGTTTAACATGTCAAACCATTAAAAAACGCTTTAATTAAAAGAGATAAAATACAACTCAATTCTACTAAAAACAAAATATACACTACAAACACAAAAACACACTCACACAGACTCTTTCGATTCTCAGACCTTAGTAGTTCTAAATTACTTACTGTTTTTAGTAATTCAATGTATGCTTAAATTAATTGTGTAACCCTATTTCGGTTTTAGTTACATGCTATATACTTAATAAATAAGGTACGTATGTTATTAACGGTTGGATTACCAAATAAATAAATCAAAGTATTCATTGAAGTGCTTATCAATCATTTTAAAAGATTTAATTTAATGTAAAAATCGGTTCGGTATTTAGATTTTAACGAGATTTTAATAATTTAATATCAAAATGGGCTTATGTAAGTATTTATTACTTCGTCTTAATTTGTACAAACTTAATTTAAGTATTTTCGATATTATAATTTTCGTAGCATAACTAACATAGCTACGATCTTCTGTAAAACTAACAAAATCTCATTTAGGCATTTACATTCCAGGAACGTACAAACAGTTCAGATATCCGTAGTGAAAGAATAGTTGGCTGTTTTCACGTTTGCTTTACAAGGGCGCATCGTGTTTTAGTAATTAATTTATTTAATAATATTGCAGCCTTTCCATTAAATAAATTAATATTATATACAATTAATATAATCAATCATAGGAATGTAACGAAACCATAAAAGATCAACATGTGTAATATCAAAAGGAAATTAATAAAGGCACGGACGCAACTCTGTGGAAAAAGAAATGATTTTATCCAACCTTTTTGCATTGGACATAAAACATTCCAATTTACATATCAAACGATTAGTATTGTAGCAATGCAGAGATTCCGTTTAAATATTTTGAATGTGAGTTACGAGTATATACGTTTTCTATTACGGCGTAGATAGAAAAAAGATTGTAAAATCAATATTTTTATCGTTTGATAATATTGTTATTTGATATTGATACGGTATGTTTTGTTATAATATACTGTTGAATTTCTCGTCGATCTAGTAGCTAGTTTATAAAGCCGAAAATCCTATGGCACTGGGTTCAAACCAAGGGGCAGGCTAATAAAATATTATTGGAAAATTTTCTCGAAAAAATATACGTAGTTGGATGAGTGTACTCACCGGTGCCTCGAAAAATACGTAAACCCGTTGATACTGCGCCAGAACATAATATGTATATACGTAAGTATAAACACAGCTTTACCAATCAAATTGTGGTTAAGTAGTACATTACGGTATGTAATCTTTCAATGTCTCATAAGAAATTCAATAGCGTAGCCCTAATTTTGATAAAATAATTTCTTTGAGACACGCAACACTGTAATTGGGAATTTTAGATAAATAGGGTCAGGTCGTTGCCGTAATAGCCTTAAAATACTTTTTGCTTAATGCCCTAAATGGACAAAAATGTGTGCGTCATTTGCGTCATTACTTTATTGCTGTGTCGCCGTGACTTCACTGACTTGAAGAAATATAGTTATTTTGAACTTTAAAAGTAAAAATTAATGACTCAGTGAAAATGGAATTAAGGGAAGATTGCAGACCTGAATTCACAAACTAGGCACATGAAAATTCAATGGTGCTCCTCGGGTTTGAATCCACTATCGTCGATTAAATTTCACGTGTATCGACTGAGCCATTTAGGCTCATGAATATGTCAAATCTCTTGTAATATGTCAAGAGCTCTTCCGAATATTTTTTTTATATAATATACGTGTAGGTTTTCAACTAAAATATGGATTTTAATTTATTCATCAATTTATTTGATCATGAAGCTCAACGAAGCCAACGAAGACGTGAAAGTAGCTCGTAATAAATAAATTTGTTGAAACAATTTAAAATGTTATCATTGTTTAGAATATCAATCAACGTCTGTCGTCTCCAAAATCACTTCTCACGAAAGATTTGTATCAATAACGTTCGATCATTCGGGGCTTCTTAAATTTTGTTGCTATTAGGATTTTATATGAATAATATGAACTTAACTGAATAAAAATGTCAAACATTATTTTAGTTATAAGTAATTGTATCAGCAATGGTAAATGTACTCGTAATAACGGTAAGCTAATGGAAATGGCCAATAAAGTCCTTAAGATCCTTTGTGGCAAAGAAGATTTTTGCACTCGAAAACCAATAAAGGTAGTTAAGTGAAAATTGACAGCTAACCTATCTAATATATTTAACAACATGGCATGAATTTTGAGCAAGAATAAATGATCTCTTAGACAGCTAAACTTTGAGAAATTAACATTTTTAAATCAATTAAATTTTGGCGCTAATATACGCTCGAATGGAGTTGTTCGAGGTTCAAAGATTCGAGCATATCTCGAGATGTCGTATTGATGATCCTTCCTTCAAAGCGGTTTCGACCATGGTAGTAATTGATTTGAAAATTTACATTTCATTAGAGCAAGCTTTGGCAAGAGATCTGATAATTAATAACAGTGCCAATTTCCACTAAAATCATGTTAACCAGAAACGCATTTTTTTAAATTATCAAGATGACAAAGTGATTTGCAGCCTCATAAGCTAGTCATGAAACTAAAGAGGTGGTTAATTTACTATGACTTAAAAACCCTCGAGGACTACCCTTACTCCGTCTCGTCACGATAGCACAAGAAATTGCACTGTCGTATTCTCTGTAAATAAAGAACCCTTTTCAAGCTAACGAACACATAAAGGTCGTAAGTATATAATGCTTTACTGGGAGCGCATACTATATTGACGTTAGAGTAACATTTACTAACGTTATTTACTAAACTGTCGAGTCATTTTCTCAGCAAACATTTAATGTTTCATAACTGTCTCACTTTATTGGCTTGAGGTGCTTTTAAAATTGTTTGTTGAAACAAAGTTTCAAATAAACTCTCTTCTGTCATAATACCTTTGGTATTCTTGAGCTCCTGTATTTATTTCATATTGTAAATTATAATTTTAAATTGTTTTAAATATATAACTTTCCTTAGAAATTCATAGGATTTGAAATCTGCATGTGTCAGGTAAAATTATACCACGTATGTACGCCAGCCTGAACTGTATCAGCTGGTGGAATAAGGAGGAGTTATTAACCTAGCAATGGGATATTTACTTACTTATAAAACATCCGAACATTTCCGAACATAAACATTTTAGAGCAAGGCATCAAACACTTATAGGAAGAATTTTAGAAACACTGCAAAGCACGTTCTTCTCGAACGTTTATACGTGTTCGATAAATGCATTGCAAGATCAAATTTAATAATTTATATCATTCTAAGAGTACTCTATTTATAGAATTATAAGTTTTTCTATTCTCAACTTTACCAACTATATTTTATGGCTATACATATATCTTCATTTGTATGCTTCGTTTGTGTAATGGCTAAATATAAGGCCACAGACCCCGAGGTCCTGGGTTCAAATCCCAGGCCGGGCTTATAGAAAGTTATTGGGTTTTCTGTCGAAAATTTTCAATAGCAGCCCGTAGTCAGTAAGTTGGAAGTGTGTATACACGACGAAGCGTTTCGCTTCCTCGTTTCTGATACGCACCGCCAAGGTCTGGAATACCCTCCCGACCTCCGTTTTCCCCACCACCTACAATATGGGTACCTTCAAGTTCCGAGTGAATAGGCACCTTCTAGGCAAGCGCGCTCCATCTTAGACTGTATCTCACTTTCCATCAGGTGTGATACAGTCAAGCGCTAGCCTATACATTTAAAAAAAAAAAAAAATACACCCGTGCCCCGGAAAGCACGAAAAGCCGTGGGTCCTGCGCTACTCTTTTCGGTCATGTCGGATTGTCGTTCCATCGGATTATGAGAGTTAGGGAATAGAGAGTGCACCTGTGTTTGCGCACACACTTGTGTACTATAATATGTCCTGCGCAGTTGGCTTATCTCTCTTGAGATTGGCCGCCGTGGTCAGTCTGTACGATATTATTGTTATTATGTTCATTTATCAGAAAGAACAGATATGATTGGATGATTTATTGCTAGTTTTTTTTTTTTAATTTGAAAATAAAGAGAGGCTCAATTCTATTTAATAGAGTTGTTCTACATATCATGTCAGTATCGATGTCGATATGAAATCGTAGACTTGTAGTATTAGAAAATTAATGTGAAACATAAAATAAATTCGTTGAGAGTACATAATATTTAATGACTCAGTATAAAAGCTTAAGTAGTTTAGTTTATGGATTAAAAACATAAAATTCCGTTTACCTGTGTCTGGTAAAGTGAAGTAAAAATCTGGTGTGTCAATGAACCGACTAACTTAATATTCAACTAGTTTGCTTCAAAAAAAAAGGTCGTTGAATAAAGTCATCGTGTAATGAAACTGCTATCACAGTATTAGCATACGTTTCAAATGAAAGTGCCTTCAAAGTCCAGCTTACACTGACCCACTCGTTTTATTATACCGATAATTATTATGAATTTTATGGTGATGTTCTAAGAACTATCCGACTTTAATATTGGAGCGGTCTAGAGGTCTCCTGAAATTGGCTTGGTTTCCTTTGATGTTGATTTCTGCTTGTGTCGGCGGAGGGCTCGAAAGACAAATTAGATCCGCTCTTTACAATTTGTGGTTTAATAAACAGCGAAAAGCGAAATTTAGGGTATAAGTTAATGATAATGGAAGTGTTTACTCTGAATTGTTTGATAAAAGCTAAACACTTAGAAAGAGCTGAATAGTTATAAATTTCTGAAATTAGTCTATCAAGTAATTAGAGACTTTTAATTAAGTAAGTTAAGGGAAGTCAGATGACAAATGGGTCACTTTGTGGTAAGTGGTACTTTTAACTTCTTACTTGTGCCACCATTACGCCACCTTACACCATTTATACGCAGACGACAATGGGATATCAAATGTTTGTCTCTTCGTGCCTGTATACTGGCTCATTCACCATTCAAACCTGAACCTAGCAACACATAGTATTTATGTATTTAGTTACGTATTGATTGCTATAACTGGTACGAACTTTTGTAATTAAAATTTTACTAACGTTTAACTATACTAAATAAAGTGAAAAATGTACTATATATACATACATACTATAGTATTTAATTTGTTTAACAAAAAGTCTTGACTATAAATCGAGGTTGCCCATAAGTGTAGATAGTGTGCATGATCCAAGGTCGATTGCCGAATTTTTCTCGCAACATTTCAAATTGGACCCTTTGCCAGCTAATAAGGAATGGTGTCCTTCTATGCCTAATAACCATAACAATAATGTGCAGGCCATTCCTGTATTCACACCAGAATCGCCAATGTAGTAAGAAAATGAAGAGGAATAAAGCCCCAAGATTTGATGGTCTGAGTTTAGAGCATATTTTATGTGCAGGCGCCGATATATTTATCGTGATTTGGCTGAATTATTCACATTTTGTGGACATATACAAAAGTATCTTATGAGAACGGTGGTGATACCAATCCCAAAAACTAAAACTGGTGACCTTTCTCGTCTTAAGAACTACCGGACGATTTCGTTAGGGACCATCATAGGTAAAATTCTGGAAAGGGTATTACATTCCAGTATTCGTCATAACATAAAGTTAATTGACGCGCAGTTTGGTTTTCGGCCAGGACTCTCGACGGATGCTGCCGTCTTCAGCCTCAAATCGACAATTAACTACTACACAAACAGGGGAATCTCAGTTTATGCTTGCTTCTTAGACCTAAGGCGTGCCTTTGACTTAGTTAAGTATCAGCGTCTATATCAGAAACTAAAACTTTCTAATGTATCACCTAAGACGGTGAATCTGTTGAGATACTGGTACGAGAACCAAACTAACTTTGTGAAATTGGGTAACACCGTCTCTAGTGATTATATACTGGAGTGCTGCGTGCGACAAGGTGGGCTGACCTCTCCGGATCTCTTTAACATTTACGTTAATGACCTGATTGAGGAACTTAGAAGTACAAGGCTTGAATGCCACATAGACACAACGTGCGTTGATAATCTCAGTGACGTTAATGACATGGTTCTTCTGAGTCCTTCAATTAGAGGATTGAGGAGATTATTGAGCCTCTGCGAGCGGTACGCGAGTGAGCATGGCCTCATGAACAATGTAAAAAAGACACAAATGATGGTTACCACTGGTTTCTTTATATGGTGTACCGATCGAAAGACTAGAGCAGTTTAGTTACTTGGAGCATATTCTTATAACCTGGAGCGATAACCTCGACATAGAGCGTGAACGAAGGGCTTTGGCTTTTCGGTGTAATATGATTGCACGTCGGTTTGGGCGATGTAGTCCAAAGATGACGCTGTTTCGAGCGTATTGTCAGGGTTTTTACACGTGTCAGCTGTGTTGCAACGGCACAAAAAGTGCATGTAGTAGCATCAGATATAACAAGTATAACAACGCTTATCGCATTCTGATGAAATTGCCTAGGTACTGCAGTGCAGCGATGTTTGCCGAAGCCAGAGTCCCTGATTATTTTGCGATTGTTAGGTTGCGGATTGCGACATTTTGGTACCGCACTAGGAATTCTGGGAATGAGATTTTAAGGATATCTCTCTCTGAGTGCCCTGAAAATTCTATTGTTAAGTACTGGCGTGCCGTACATCGCGACCACAATCAAAAATAGTTTAATTGTGTAGTCTAATTTAGTTCTTGTAACTTACAATAATATAGTAAGAAATTTGTGTTTTTTTGCTGTTACTCAATTGTATGTACTGTTGTTGTCTGAGAATAAATGGTTAAAAAAAAACTTTCTAAGTCGATAATGTTGTTATTATATAAAATATTTGTTGTCATGCAATAAAGCTTGAAATAAATGAAAACATGTGTCTTATATTTAATATGAATATTTTTTCACGCATTATTTACATACATACATGGATTCGGACATTTAACAAAGAAGAACAAGAATTAAAAATGAAATGAAAGATGGATAGCTAAAGAATTTTTACACAACTAAATCCCATTTGTATATTTCAAAGTTCGCCCTCTCCGACCGTAACCATATTCAAAAGGTGGAACTTTTTGTTTGAACTCTCTTTGCGACAAAGCAAAAAGGAATATCAAGTAAATATTTTAGGTTGGAAACTAATAACGTTGTTTTTCATACTTTATTTCTTTCTACAAATAGCATTTATTTCTATTGGAATCTAACGACTAAATCTTAAGTAAATATTTAATTTTATACTGTGTAAATAAAATATATCTATTTCGCATACACATAGTATTGAAATAATTAATAATTCTATAAATTTTGATAGGTTTTTGAACACGTCGCATGGCAAAAGCCTCTTAAATCACTTCTATTCTGTATCCCTTTTGTTGGTTGCCAGGTCCTAAAATTCAACAGCCAATCTATCAGCTGGGAATAATTTTTATAACATTTTTCGACATCGCTTTAAGGCGGCTCTACGCCCGCTCATGAATAGAGTCGCGAATTTTATCCGGGATTCACGCATGGTTGTACGCGAAAAATATGTCTCGCAACGCTCCCTTTAATACCTTTATCACGAGACAATAAACCGACACCGAACGCCGCAAAGCACGAACGCGAAGCCGCGAGAGCTTTTGAGAGCTTTCATGTCGCAAGTGTAGAGCGACAAACACATACACACAGAAGAGGCGAGAGAGAGAGACAGACACACATACATGAAAATTCGGTGATGCTTGGCTGGGAAGTTGACCAGTGTTTCATTAAAATAATTTTAAGTAAGATAAGTCAATTGTGTTATCCGTAAGAAAAACATATCGTTTTTGTTTTAATATGGTAACCCTATATAAAGTATCTAATCTCACCGAAACTTTTTACCAATGCATTGGAATACGTCTTCAAGACGCTCGATTGGAACGGACGCGGTATTAATATCAATGGCCAACACATTACACATCTGCGATTTACCGACGACATTGTCATCATGGCGGAGACTCTGCAGGATTTGGAAGAGATGCTAAACAACCTGATCGATTCTTCAAGACGAGTAGGTCTAGGGATGAACATTGAAAAGACCACAATCATGGCAAACCAACATGTATCCCCGAGACCAGTGGTCGTAAATGGCTCTGCACTTGAAGTTGTGCAGGAATATATCTACCTGGGCAAAACTATACAACTTGGCCGGCACAACTTTGAGAAGGAGGCTAAAAGAAGAATACGTTTCGGCTGGGCGGCATTCGGGAAATTGCGTCATATTTTTGAATCGTCGATCCCACAGTCGCTTAAGATCAGGGTCTTTAATCAGTGTGTCCTACCTGTAATGACTTACGGTGCTGAAACGTGGACACTCACCGTAGGACTGGTCCACAAATTTAAGGTCGCTCAGTGAGCGATGGAACGAGCGATGCTTGGAGTTCCTCTGGGCGATAGAATCCGAAATGAGGACATTCGCCAGAGAACTAAATTCACCGACATCGCGCGTAAAATTAGCTCGCTAAAGTGGAAGTGGGCTGGTCATGTCTCCAGGCGCATTGATGGCCCATGGAGCCGACACGTGTTAGAGTGGAGACCACGCTTAGGCAAACGTAGTGTAGGACGCCCTGTGACAAGATGGACCGACGATTTAAAAAAGGTGGCAGGTACGGGATGGATGCTGACTGCCCAAGATCGGGATGGCTGGCGTTCTATGGGGGAGGCTTTCGTCCAGCAGTGGACGGCAAAAGGCTGAAAAAAAAAAGTATTATGTTTAACTGGCAGTTAAGGAATGTATGAACTAATCGTACTCAGTGTGATAATGCTTTAATATCCAGGTCCGCGTATATTTAAATCAATCTTAGGTTACTTTTTAACGTAAGGAATAGTTAATATGAGAAAGTAACAATGTGACTGATATGTTATGCTTTCACAGCGAAACCACTGAACCGATCCAACTTCAACCCTAAGAAGGATACATAATGTTTTTTTTTAATTTACTCGTCGAGGTATGATATATTGGGTTAAGGTTAGTATGGATATTCTTAAATTTTGAAGATTATGATGTATGGTTACTAAAATGGGTTTGTATGTAGGTTTTTGAAAAAGAGGTTTAAAATATGTAGTATGTGGTTTTTTTTTAAGATACGAATGATAGATTCATTTATTTGGGTAAGGGTATAATAACTCCACCTTAAATGATATATGTAATAGTATTCTTACAAGTGGTAGGGCTTTGTGCAAGCTCGTCTGGGTAGGTACCACCTACTTATCAGATATTCTACCGCAAAACAGCAGTACTTGGTACTGTTGTGTTCCGGTTTGAAGGGTGAGTGAGCCAGTGTAATTACAGGCACAAAGGACATAAAATCTTAGTTCCCATGGTTGGAGGCGCAATGGCGATGTAAGCGATTGTTGTCATTTCTTGCGGTGCCAATGTCTAAGGGCGTTGGTGTCTACTTACCATCAGGTGGCCCATATGCTCATCCGCCTACCTATTCTATAAAAAAATAGAGGGTGAGGTTTTGAGTGGAAATTCTTTAATTTTGAACTTAAGATGTGTGGATTTTAAAATGGGTTTGTAGGTTTTTGAAAAAGTGTTTTAAAATATGTAGTGTGGATTTTTTTAAAGATAGGAATGAGTAGATTCATTTATTTGGGTAAGTATATTATAACTCCACCTTAAATGATATATGTAAATAGTATCTATATAGTAATGTATGGTATGGTAAATAGGGCAATGTAAGAATTTTTTAACACCATGAAAACTTAATCTTTTATCTTTATAAACTAAATAATACAAATAGATATAACGTTACTTCAATTGCACGATGGTAACAATACCTAAGTAATAATAATGTGCCAGTGCCCAGAATGAGAATGAAGAAAAAGTTAGGCTGTCCACCACGCTCTTTTACTTTCACAACTGAAAAGAACTTACAAAGGATAAATGATAAAAATATCGGTTCGTGGGGAATTTAATAACGCTATGCAAACCTTTACTATTTGGTATATTGGATGATGTTCCTTTGTGCCGAATTATTAGAAAATATGATCACGTATAATGTATGATAAAGCAATATTGTTATATTTTATATAATCCGTTTGTTGAGCTTGGCTTATATGGAAATAGTTCTAACAGAAGATTATTGCAATACAAAACATGCAACGTTCCAAGCAGTTTTTTTTATTTTTTTATAATACTATTTTATTAATATTTAATATTTTGCAGGCAGGAGGTGTTTGTATCTTTGTACCTGTCCGGTATAAGTGATATAAGCATACGGGCACGCGACCCCGCCTTCTCCGAGCTACTTATGCTACACCCTGTGTTTTCCGTGGCATAAGTATCCTTATACCTTAAATTCCCACCAAATTTCCTCAATATCCCTCTATCCTGAACTGGTTCCCTACTATAGGTTGGGGAGGTCTGACGGCAGTCGCTCCTTATAAAACCAGTACCCGCCATTTACTATGGAAGTGGAAAAAAAGAATTTTAGGTACAATGGCTAGGGCGTCGCCGCAAAACGACGCGCAGGCACATCGCCCTAAACCTGCGACAAGTGGGAAAGGGCTACCGTGTCAAGTACGGGCACGGCTAAAGAAGCAAGTACCTAAAAAGAAGCTCCGCTTTGCCACCTGGAACATCGGCTCTCTCACAGGTCGCTCCCTTGAACTGGCTGACGTACTGACGAAGCGCAGGGTTCACGTTGCATTCTTGCAAGAAACCCGTTGGAAGGGCAACAAGTCCCGTGATATTGGACTGGGTTACAAGTTGATCTACTCCGGTTCCCCCTCAGGGAAGAACGGTGTGGCCGTAGTACTATCTGAGGCACTCCAGAACGGTATTCTAGAAGTCGATAGACTGAGCGACCGACTTCTTCGGGTGAAGCTGCTGATAGAAGGAGTAATTACTCATCTTATCAGCGCCTACACTCCACAGGTCGGTGGCTCTGCATCGGAGAAAGAAGCCTTCTGGAATGACTTGGAAGACATGCTCCGCTGCATTCCGAACACCGAGAGCATCGTGATTGGTGGAGATTTGAACGGCCATGTTGGTGAGGAGTCACGTGAATATGGACGTGTACATGGCGGCTTCGGCTATGGTCGTGAGAATGCAGAGGGGGAGTCAATTCTCAGCACCTGCTTATTATCAGACCTTGCCATTGTTAACACTTTCTTCCAAAAGAAACCCGAGCACCTCATCACCTATAAAAGTGGGCCGCACTCCACCCAGATCGACTACTTGCTCAAAAGAAGAAGCCAAATTGGTAGAGTGACTAACTGCAAAGTGATTCCTGGGGAATGCCTCACAACACAACACCGCATCCTTGTCATGGACATGCTGGTAGTACCAAGTAAAAAAGTGCCTGAACGAAACAGACCTAAAACTAAATGGTGGCTGTTGAATGGACCAAGCGGACCCTGGCATTTCTAGGCCGGGAAAACGCTAGGAAGAAGAAGAAGAAGACTATTTTATTAATATTTAACTCTTTTTTATTTGTACATAAACCAGAAAATTACTATTTACCTTCTCTAATTAGGCGCAAAACTCGTGTTAGGGAGTACGGACGACATTTATAACAATGGTGTAGGCGATGCTGCGACTTTTATATCGCTGAGCTTCCAGTAAACCATTGAGCTATTGATGCTTAAAATTAAAATAATATTATCACGACTTTAACAAAAAACTTGCGACATATATTTTCTAAATATATGAAGCTGTAAAGGTTGATTGTTTGTACGCGTTAAATTCAAGTGTACCAATCAGACTAAATAACATCACGGGATAATCCACGGGGGTGACACCGCGCGGAGTAGCTGGTATATATTAGATGAGCGCTGTCTGCGTTTACCAGACAAAAAACGACAATCAAACTAACGCCCACATAGCGCCGCATGTCGCTTTAAAAACATCAATATGTACGTTCACAATAAACAGAATTTCTTAATTAAAGATCGTTTGAAATAATTCAGTATCTGTTTCCTTTTAGTAATCCCTTCATGTGTTTTTGTAGATCACGAATTCCGACAGTATTCGATTCTATATTCTACACACTTATTGGTAATTAAATGTTTAAATGAAGTGTAAATTAGTTGAGTTTGTCAATAAATGAACAATGTAATAATTTTGGATGCTTTTATTTAAATAAAAAAGATTAAAATACATGGCATTTTTTTCCAAAAAATGATAATAATATGATAATGACGGATAAAAAACAAATTACGAACTGGTGCAGGTTTGTATATTAAAATTAGAGGGCATTAAAATAATTGTTTTTTTTTTTTAAATAATATGCATATTACACAAAACCAGGCTATTTACATTCGGTAGACAAAAACATATAAATACTATTTATATTTATATATGTATATAGTTTTCAATATAGCGTGAGTAATATCAATTTGTTCTCAAAAGGGTACAGTAATTTAAGGGCGCTTGAAATAGCTCAATATCTGTTTCCCTTCACGGATCCCTTCGGATGTTTTTTTTATAACATGATGGTGAAATACTATCTCAATTACATCGACGAAGTCCAGACATATATGTCCAATTCCATTTCTAACTCTTATATAAAGACGGATTATGTAGAAAGGTAATTCATATTAGACAATGTTATTTTAAGTATTTTTTTCTTTTTCGAATTTAGATAATCATTGCATGTGGCTGTTGAAAATCTGTCTAGTGTATCTTTTTTTTTTTTTTTTACCGTTAATAGGCAAGCGCTTGACCGTTGACTTGCCTGATCTTAAGCATAGTCACGGTCTAGGATGGAGCGCGCCTGCCCAGAAGGAACCCGTTTACTCTGGATTTGAACACACCTACATTGTAGTCATCTGGAAATATGGACTCAGGCAAAGCATTCCACAGTTTCGCAGTGCGAATAATAAATGTGGATTCAAAGCGCTTCGTACGTAGGCGGGGAAGTTCCACTGTGTACCTATGGCGCTTTGGTCGCGTTTGCCTGGCCGTCCGATAGTAGAAGGGGGTGGAAGGAATCAGATCATGTAATTCCTGCGCACATTCTCCGAAATGTATCCGATAGAAGACAGAAAGCGAAGCAACCACACGTCGATGTTCAAGACTTTGGAGTCTTGACTCGACCAATATGTCGTCTCCTATCAGCCTCCTAGCACGTTTCTCAATCAACTCTAGAGCCCGAAGGTGGTGCTTAGCAGAGCCGTCCCAAAGGTGAGAGCAGTACTCCATACAAGACCTCACTTGTGCTTTGTATAAGCTGAGCAGTTGTTCTGAAGTAAAGTAACGTCTCACCTTGGCGAGGATACCAAGCTTTCGGGCGGCTATTTGGGCTTTGGACTCAACAAAAGAGCCGAAATTTAGAGTCGACGTGAGAGTAACGCCAAGAAGGTCAAGGTGGTCAGTTATAGGTACGGACACATCTCGGAAAGAGGGAGGTAGCTGGAATTCCCTCTTTTTGGCGGAAAATAGACACGCCTGCGTCTTGGTTGCATTGAACATGACCAAGTTGGCATCGCCCCAATCGGACACTGCCTTAAGGGTCATGCTCAGTCGCTCAACCATAGCTTCTCTCTGAGCCTGAATTAGGGCCTCACTAGCTCCTGCGTTGGACCTGTAGCTCTCGACAACTGTGCAGTCATCTGCGTACCCATGGATACCGGGCAACAGCAGATCATTAATGTGCATCAGAAATAGTGTCGCCGAGAGCACTGACCCCTGGGGAACACCGGCATTTATAGCCATTTGATCCGACGAGTGGCCATCAACCACCACTCGTAACGATCGGTTCCTCAGGAAGTCTGAAATCCATGCACAAAGGCTAGCAGGCAGGCCATATGCAGGAAGCTTGCTGATAAGGCCATCATGCCAAACCCTGTCAAAGGCTTTCGAGATATCCAAAGAGACAGCAAGTGCCTCTCCGTGTTTCTCGATGGCCTCACTCCAGATGTGTGTGACGTATACCAGAAGATCACCAGTGGACCGATTTCGGCGGAATCCGTATTGTCGGTCACTGAGAAGGTCATTGGCTTCCAGGTACGTCAGGAGCCTAGTATTTAGGATACGTTCCATTGTCTTGCACAGAATGGACGTAACCGAGATGGGCCTGTAATTGGCAGGGTCAGCACGACTACCCTTCTTAGGCACGGGCTGCACGTTAGCTAGCTTCCAGGACTTAGGCACTTTACCTGTCTCAAGAGAGAGGCGGAACAGACGTGTCAGGATAGGAGACAGTTCAGGCGCACAGTTCCTCAGGACAATTGCTGGAATGCCATCAGGTCCGCTAGCCTTGTTCACGTCCAGACTGCGTAGCATTTTGCGAACTTCCTTTTGCCGAATGTGTATATCACTCATATGAGTATCGGCGCTAGGTGTTGCTCTAGGTGTCGCGCTACCAGCGTCAAGACGAGAAGATTCCGCAAATAAAGATGCAAACAGATTTGCCTTCTCTTCAGCGGTGTGTGCTAGCGTTCCGTCAGGCTTCTGAAGGGGAGGCAGTGAGGGGCGACAAAAGTTCGCTTCGACCGATTTAGCTAGGGACCAATACGCTTTGCTACCCGGTGGGTATGAAGCCAGTTTTTTCCCTATTCGACTAATGTGATCGAAGCGTGACTTTTGCATAGCTTTCCTGCATGACTTGGCGGCCTTATTAAAGGCTCTCTTTTTTCGGCGTATGTCCCTCGCTTTGCGGTTACGAGCATCAACCCAGGCCAGGTACGCTTGATGCTTCAACGCTTCTGCGCGTCTGCATTCAGGCCCAAACCAAGGCTGAGCTAGGGTGGACAGTGGCTTGTCTGAAAACGGAATAAAATATTCCATAGCCAGACGTAGCAAATCTGTCACACTTTGCGCGCTAATCGAGGAATCACCAGAAGAGAAGCACACTCGCTGCCAAGGATAGCATGCAAGGAAAGAGCGCATTCCTTCCCAATCTGCTGACTTGTATCGCCACACCCGCCGAGTTCCAGTGGGACTGGCGTTGGGCGGGGAGTAGACAGATACAGATTTCACCAGACAGTGGTCGGACTTACCTAACGGTGAAGAGATCGTTACTGAGTAACGGTCTGGATCAGTTGTCAGCAGAAGGTCCAAGCAATAGGCTTTATGCGAGTCAACGTCGGGTACCCGTGTAGCACCACGGACCAGCTGGGTAAGATCTAACGCTAAAGCTAGCTTTCGTATCTCTAACCCAGCATGGTCAGTGTCCTGGTATGGATATAGCCACTCTTTGTGGTGGGCATTAAAATCCCCCAGAAACACTAATTGGGCAGTGGGGTACAACTGTTGAGCCGCGTCAGCTGCCTCACTGAGGTATTCTGTGAGCCTTGTTGTCTCCTGATTCCCGCTGTGCGAACGGTAGACACAGGCATACAGGATTTTCTCCATACCCGTGTCCACCAAACCCCAAAGTACCGATAATGTAGTGTCTTCAAATCGTCGGAGACGCCGAAAGCAGATGTCATTCCGGACGTACACGCATACGCCTGCTCGTGATTTGAAATTGTTCTCCAGGGTATACCCTGGGTACAAAAGATACGATACGTCGGACGGACAACCGATCTGCGTCTCCGTAAGAAACAAGAGGTGGGGTTTCTCAGTCTCAAGGTGGTAGTGGACTGGCACGATATTAGAGTGCAACCCTCTAATGTTGCTGAGGTGCACTTTAAGCGAGAGGGAGTGCAACCGCTGTGAAACTTTCCTCTTTTTTCGTTTCTTGACCATTGTAACATCAGAGTACTTGATACAGGGCAAGGGTCGGAAGTAGAACGAGGCGCCATGCTGCTAAGACACGATGATACACACATGGAGTATCGCGCACACTGATGGGGGACTAGGCTGGAGACTGCGGGGACGCCCGAGCCCCCCCATGGATGTCCATCGGGCCCTCTCATCCGGTCGCCGACCGGCACGATGGCGCATCCTCGGGATTTTTCGACAGTTGGCGGGGCAGCCTTTTGTGAGTGGCTAGCTCACTACTTGGGCCCCCATCTATCTGCGGTCGGCCAGCGGTGCACCGTGCCTCGGATCCCGCTACCCTCCGCGACTAGTCTCCCGATGTGGCGATTCCAGTGTGCATTATTTCGATCTTTTGCAGAGACGCAACTGTTCTGACCCGACTCTCGGAATGGTGTCACCGGACATCGTAGCGGAACACAACTGCGTTGCTTGGCGGTACGAAATCCGCTTTGGAATAGCGTGGAGTAAGCTCCAAATATTCTCCTCAAAAAAGAGAGGAAGCCTTAGCCCAGCTGTGGGATATTTACAGGCTTATTGCTTACAAAAATATGAGTATTATTAAAGTAAAACAATAGACTATCTGTGAGTCATATTAGAAAATTTAAAAATATAATAATAAGGCATTCCAATGAAGTATAAATTTGTATTACTTTTTTTAATTGTGAAAATAAAGCTGTGTATGCATTAACGGCAATAACTCGATGAGTAGTTATGTACTTAAACACAAATAATAATATATATTTATTTATTTATTATTATTTAAATTATTTTATTCATATAAGATCACCAACATGATTTACAGAGAGTAAGAAGTAACAAACAATTGCACAGAACACCTAGTGCGATTTTTGTACTTATCCGATAGCGTTGACTTTAATTCCGATTTGTATGTTTTCTAAATATTGTCACTAGACGGCGCTGTTTTCATTTTATAATAATCATCATAATCAGGCACACACAATAGGTTCAAATCCAATTGTTGCCACCAATGTAACCATGACGTGCGTAGACAGTAATACTGAGCATTTAATTAATTTTAAATAAAAAAAAATATCCATTACCAACATGAAATAAAAATACAAGAGTTTTGTTAAAAAAGAATCATTATATTATGACCTATTCATATTCTTCGTTTTGTTCACGATCATTGTGTGATCCGCCATCTTAGGTCTTTAGAAAAAAATTAACAATACCTTATATGAACAGCAGAACATTCTAAAGGACGGCTCTAATTAAACATCTGATTATATACGTCTAATCTACTCTCTTACATTCGTACATAAAAGAACAGTAATATGTTTTATAATTTTATTCCTTCATATGTTTGTGTGTGCACTTATCATGGATTTACAACATGGCATTTTTACATATATAATATATGTTCTATCTTTTAATAGTAGGCGAAGGCACACGAGCACATTGGCCACCCGATGAAGGTCACGACTGCCCATAGACATTGTAAGAAATATTAATCTTCCTTAACACAGCCAATGTGCCACAAACCTTGGGGACTAAAATGTTATGTCTTGTGACGTGCAAATCTTTAAAAAATATAATTCCATATTTAAATTTACCCCAAACAGGCAGAGAATGGAAAAGCCAATTATTTTGAAATCATACACTGCACTTTAATATTTTTTATTTGTATAGATGTCTTGCAAAAAAAAAAAATTATTACGTAGTCAATTAGTGTGAAAGCCCTTTACGACAGAATTATTAATAAATATAATATACCGCACATTTACGGCTTACAATTTATGCTGCTTTTAATTCATTACCAAACGAATCGGGACCGTAAATAAACAAAATTTAATCTTAATTTTCGCGAGTGAAATTATTTATTACCTTCTGTTTGATACAAGAACTAAAAATGCTATTCAATTTCTACTCAACATTTAATATATATACAACTTGATGGTAAGTGGTCACCACCGCCCATAGACATTGGCGTTGTGAGAAGTATTAACCATTCCTTACATCGCTAATACAACCTTGGGAACTAAAATATTATGTCTCTTGGGTCACTGGCTCACCCTTTAAGCCGGAACGTAACAATACTAAGTACTGTTAGTTTGCGGAAGTATATCTGATGAGTGGGTGGTACTTATCCAGACTAGTTAGCACAAACCCCTACTGCCAATTAAAATTTTTTTGGACAAAAGTCGATTCTATTTCTAATTATAATAATTTACATTTTTAAAGCATTGCTTTGAATAAATGGAGCAGGATATTCATCTTAATATATCATGTCGATTTATAATTGTAAGAGCGTTAGCTTATAATAAATTGACAGATTGTAAACGACGGATTGTAAACTGTTGAAAAATAGTGAATGGAGCGTTAAATTTTACGAAAAATACATACAACGTCCTTATTATAAACTAACGCCTTACAACTATCCGGTAACATTATTAGGGTAGTATAGACCTTTTCAATTTGAGGGAATCCACCATTTGTTTACTGAAATATGTGCAGCGTATATGATTCATTGACCTTTTTTCATGAAATGAAATTAATGTATCGTCTGTGGTCAATATTTAAGCTTTTTTACGTTATGAGACCAATACTTTTTTAACATATTTGGCGCTGGTTGTAAATGCTAAAGTTCTATTCGGTGTTTTATTATAAAATCGTCAATTAATTTTTTTTCTTGCAAATAATGATATATTTTTTTAATCAATTATAGTAAATCAAGTGCGCAAGTTTTGTATAATTGTGTTTTAATTAATTTTTTACAACAGACAGAAAACTAACAAAATTAAAATATTCCTTGTTTCCATTGTTTTAGCTGAAAGATATGATGAAGATAGATAGCAGAAAGAAAAGAAAAAAATAGTAGTTATGGCTAGTTGCGTATCTCCTTTTATACCAAACATATAAGTATGTTTGGTATAAAAGGAGTACTACTATAGTATACTAACGTGAGATCAAGTTCGTGAATTGTCCTTGCTGGATTTTTAGTTTGGTTCGAGTTCACTCCATGCCAAGGGTTCATCACATCCTTTTGTAATAAATGCTAAATATAAGTTACAACCAAGTTAAATATTTTAAGTAATACGTAATTATCTCATTTTAATATGTATTGTATTAAAGAGCAAATCCGATAAAAAAACATAAGCATTAAATCTCACGATCCTAAATCTGTAACGAAAATGAATAAATTTATTTAACTTTGAAACATTAAGTGCTTATGACATTATATTCTTCTTTTCAGATCACGAGGAAATGAATCTTATGCCGTGGCGTTAAAGGTGAAAATCTAATAATGGCAGTGAACAGCCCCAGTGGATATCCTCCACTCTCTCCAAAACCCCTCACTCCAAAAAGTCCCCGACATTTCATTTTTCCTCAAAAAAGTCCATCAATAACTTCCAGCACGTCGTCTTCTGGGTATTATACTCCTCAATCCGGTTGCAGCTATGAGAAACATATTCCTCCAAAGAGTCCAATCGCTCACGGGCATCGGAGTCCGGTGAGTCCGAGGCACTTCCACTTCCCGCAAGTCGCAGAACCACTACCTGACCGCACGAGTCCATGCAACTTCGAGCGATCCCATCGCGGCCTTCATTACACCACATCTCTGAAGCACAGTCGCCGTGAAAAATCTAGATCACCGAAGCCTCCACCAGTGCATATTCATACCAATCCTGGTTACGTATCCCCTAATCGAACGAGGAAACTATATAGCTCTACCTCCACAGTGAGCTCACCTCGACTGGTGACGTCGCCGAGTATAATCTCAAGCCATACGGATGATTCCATTGACGCAATACCGGGCACGCCATCTGCGATCGTCAACGACGCAGATGATGAAGCAACAGAAACATCTTCTCGGATTAGGAAGTCCACATCTGATTTGACGGATTTAACTGACGATACTCCGCAAACTCGTTCTACAAGTATTAGTAGACCATGTTCTCCGATGCGTCGAGGGTCGATGAAGGGTGGACTGGCATATCTGGCGAGTAGACGTGGCTCGCGGGAGTCTACGGTGTCCAATTGTGATTCTGTAGAAGATATTGGACCTCTCAATTTCCAAAATACTATGCGTGGTCGTCAAAGGCGGACGTCAAACTTTTTGGAGTTACCAGGTGAGCATATTTAAATATTTTTTTAAACTTTAGGTTTTTTATTTAATAAAGGGTTGCTGCTAAGCGTTATAAAAAACAGACTAATTCATATACGATATACATAATTATATATAATTTTACATTAATATTTTTAATTAAACATAAATCTATGCACTACGCACTTGACATAAAGGGCTTGTAAATGTCAAATGAAAGGCTAAGCCTTTCCTTCGCGCTACCACGCTATTACAATGCGGATTAGTCGATACACATTGTTGAAGTTTTAGTGGTAACAATTTACCAAATGAAAATTCAGTGGTGCACTAAATTACCTGGGTTTGAATTTACAATTTTCGGTTAAGATTGAGGTATTTGAATCACTAGGCCATCTCGGCTCTCGGATTTGTGATATTAAAATTTGATAAAATTTATTTAAATTTCGTAACATTCCCCAACCAAAATACAACTATGTACAAATTCGTATTAGTATAGCTCTTGACAACGAAAACTCGTCAATGTAACGGGGACAAATATTTACTTTAGAATTTCATCCAACAATTTTCTCGTTAAGGGATTTTCGAAGAGGCCAATGCCCTATTGGATCATGGTGAATGAATATTATTTGATCAATAAAAACATTTACACTGTCGTTTTTCTTTTTCGTTATTATATTTTGATGTTTATATTTTCCAGCCGAGATGGCCCATTGGTTAGAACGCGTGAATCTGAACCAATGATCGTTAGATCAAACCCGGCAAGCACCACTGAATTTTCATGTGCTTAATTTGTGTTTATAATATAATTTTATTCGAATAAAAAATACGTAAATAAATTAAACATAAAATTTGACTTACAATGGTACGAAAACGTATAGATATAAAAACAAAAAATATGATAAATTTAAATAAACCATTGCACTCATAATTAAAGTAATCATATACATAAATATGATTTTTTGTTCATTTTCTGGCTGGTTCTGGTTTTTTTAATTTACTATTATTATATAAAATAGTTTATAAAGCATTAAATTAAAATAAGAGAAATTCATGAAACACAACTTTTAGCATTCTGAAATTAAAAACCTTTTTACATAAACTTGGCTTGGAGCGTTAAATGATATCGCACAATTCGAAAATAGAATTTTAAACATCGAATAATTTAAATTAATCCTAATTACTCACTCGATTCACTCTCAAAAATCCAAATACCACAACTGAACACATTCAACAATCACAAGCCGCACCAATAATTAATTAATTACATTACCTTTCTGACCACCAACAAAATCGCCTCTTTTTTTCATATACGCTGTTATAGGGAAACAAGGAATCTCCTAAATAAATGTAATAAATTATACAATAATTCAATGTGTCCGAAATATTATTTACATCGGAGGCATAACAGACACCTCAAATAGTTCATTCTGTATAGCAATTGTGATAGAAAATATTGATAGCGCGAATCAGGCCACTATTGAAATGCTATCATTTCCCATTTAGTTTTATTACAAAGATATAAAACAAAGCATAATAAATATGCATTCGAATCATATCAGAAGGTAGTAGCGATATACGGCTTCTTGGAAATCAGGTCATTAGGTTTAATACTCAACCTGTACACCTTAAACAAATAACATGAAAGTGCATTGTTTTGCACGATGAGAAACTTGGCTAGCTGAATAATGGTAAAATAAATTTAAATTATATCAATGATTAATGAAAGATATTTGTGTTATTGTATTGTTTGATATTTAATTAATAATGACAGAAAAAAAACTAATTATGCCGATGTCAAGAAATTTCAGTTTTTACTGCCAAATACATTTTAATTTTAATTTGAAATAGGTACGCAGTATGGCAAATGGGTCATTATTATTAAATTGGTTATAAAGCCTAACGACGACACTATGAATAGTACTTTAGTATTCAGAGAGATAATATTAATTGTAACTAGAAATGTTTTCTATAAATGAATTGAGTTATAAATAGAAAAATACTATTAATACTAGAAAAAAACTTGCTATTCCTGTTATTTACACTCAGGTAATTATTTTGTGGGGCAAAGTTTTTAGTCCAGGATCCCAGAAAACGTTCTGAAATAAACAATTGTAAAATAAAAAAAACACACTTTGTTCAGTTGTTGTATCAAATCAATCAAAATAATCTTTATTCAAGTGGTCACAAGAAAGGCACTTTATCGTCATACTATTGAATTAAATGTAAATTAAATCTTTAAGACTAAGACCAATCCGAGAACACCCTACACCGCACTGAGGAAAAAACATCCTCACTTTATTTGTAGATGAGATACACTAAAAAAATTATTTTTCAAGATTTTATTTTACCACTTTTTGGGCGTGACTAATATCGTCGCCTAAATAGAAAAATGACATATCTCTATTCTTTTTAAGCTACGATTATTTAATAAATCGATTTATTGTATGTACTTTATCTTTTGTATTTTTAGAGGAAAAATGACAATTTATAAAAGTAAACGGCAAAGTCACTAAAATGTCACAAGTATTATTTCTGTACTGTATCCGTCAGTTTGATTGTCGAAAAACGTTACTGTGTCATTTGCAACCCATACACGAGACCGAACATATGTGCGATTCATAGGAATAATGAAAATCTATGATATTTAATACTTGTAATATTTATTTATATGCAATACTATTTCTATGCAACCATATAATGCGATACTGCGCTACGTTTTATTGTATTACTGGTCTTATCTACCATAGTATAGGAACTGGAGCATTGAGTTTCTACCCATTGGGTTCATTGTAAGTCGTGTTCACGAAACCGTATAAGTGTTTTCTAGTTGGAGATAAAACTCGACTATGTCTGGACTCGGTAGGTCTTTCATAATGATTACATGCGGCCAGTATTATTTTTCAGCGGTTAGAAAAAAATGTACTTGTGGAAAAGTATTTTTTAAATTTTAATATGACGTAGTATTTGTACCGGATAATTGTATTGGAAAAATAAAATATTGTAGGTCATTGTAATGCATGCCAGAGGTTAGTTGCTAATAAGATTCCACCTCTTAAGCTCTTGGACAGATTGCATTGATTATACTGAGATGGTCTAGTTGTTGTTTAATCTTGTGGATTCAAAATCCCGACAGGCACCACACAGTTTTCTAACCTTTATAGCCTTTCTAGCCAGGATATAAGAACTATTTACTGAAGCTATTGTTAATATTTTTGCTATCAATAATATGCATTTCGTTAAGTTTATATATATATATATATATATATATATATATATATATATATATATATATTGCATGTCAGTTTTTTTGGTGTCTTTGATATGCTCTGCTCCAAATAGCTGTGGAAACAAATATTTATATAATATCTATACCAACCCTCTATTCCTTAGGGAGAGATTTACAAATAATTCTTTGTTTAGGTTCAAAGTAAGTATCCAAATGTTCAGCTTATTTCGGTATAAAAGCGACTCATCCGTCTTAATGATAAAACGTCCGCGTTTCTCTACAATTCATCTACTCGGATCGGATCATTTATTTAAAGCTTCCTAAAAATGTAAATGACAAATATAAACCACATCTAAATTCATCAAATACTTTGCAAGCCGTATGATACGCAGGCTCTTTATTCATTCCACTAAAATCTAAATACATGTATTTTATTCAAGCATAAAAATTTTGATTGCTTACTGATGTTATTTTGAATTTACTATTTATTCTACAGCTATGCAGCAATTTAAAATGCTTTATATTGCTCTGTTTTAAAGGATCAGTGAGCGAGTGTAAATACAAGACAATAT
The DNA here is from genome assembly GCA_905147175.2 of Nymphalis urticae. Classification (NCBI taxonomy): domain Eukaryota; kingdom Metazoa; phylum Arthropoda; class Insecta; order Lepidoptera; family Nymphalidae; genus Nymphalis; species Nymphalis urticae. Next base: position 3,795,017 of record LR990007.1, read on the forward strand.
TAGGTGTATAATGTGGTTTATACTTTTAACACTGACATTTTCCTAACTAACTTTAACAACAGGAGGAACAATTCTTTGCACTTCCTAAATTGAAAAAAAAAACCTTATTTTTAGGTTAAAATGAAACTAATATGAAATATTTTATTCTCTAGAACTTTCTATAATATGTGTAATTTATAGTTTTTTTTAAATGATTTTTAATGGTAATAATTTTTTACAGTTGTCGAGCACTCCAGACCCAGAGTTTGTTCGCTGCCTGAGAAGCCATACAACCCTAGGTTATCGGACGACCTGTACAGGCTTCGGACATTCTCCATAACAACAAAAGGCGGTGTGGTGAACTGTGGTGATTCAATTTGTAACCGCCGCAGTCGCTCTAACACATCCGTTAATTCTACCAACAGCAGGTAATTTTTAAAAAATTTATATATTTGATCAGCTATTGCAAATCCACGTCACTAGGTATAAATTCAAATAAATTAGTAAAAAACGTAACAACTTGTAAGCGAGAAACTGCTGAGCTAAGGAGGCTCCTCTAGAGGAGATCCTTAAGAGCTCATTCGACACCTCCCCCAGTGCGGTGAATATACATGTGGCAGATTATCACACAGATGCAGGTTTTCTCACGATATTTTCCTTCACCTGAATGGAATTATGAACACAATTTAAGCACATTATAACTACATATGATATATAACTACAGTACAGTAACAGCCTGTTGATGTCCCACTACTAGGCTAAGGCCTCCTCTCCCTTTTGAGGAGAAGGTTTGGAACTTATTTCACCACGCTTCTCCAATGCGGGTCGGTAGAATACACTAGGCCATCTCGGCCATGATATATAACTACTATTTTGTTTTCATATACTAAAAAGTAACATATTCTTACATACCGTACATTACAGCCAGAAATAGCTATCGTTTTTTGTAATTAGTATGAGCCTGGTTGATTTTGATAAGTTTCAGTAATACGGTGTTAAGTTTTTACTAAAACAAATAATAAATTGTGATATTTATTTTAATAAAAAACCATCTTGATCCATCAAAATACTCTTAAAGCAATTCAACGCCTAACAAAAGCCTATTATATACAAAAAAGTTCTTTGCGTATTTTCTTTAATACTCTTGAACCGTTAATCTGATTTTCGTACTTGATTACTAAGTTGCGTGACCGCAGCCGACCTATTCGGTTGCTGTTCTCTTTACAAATATACATAATAGTTCATTGTAATTGATGATGCCCTGGTATCTTTACCGCGGGTATCTGTATTAGAACTAAAAAAACAGTAAGTTTTCAAACTTACTTTTTTTTTAACATAGACAGATTTCATTGTAACCTATTTTTTATTATATACGATATGTTTTATCGTGTTAATATAGTCTGTTATATATATTGATTAGGATATAATTATGATTGCTTAAAATATTAGCAATGTGTATTAAAACGAAATAGGAAAAAAAAAAACAATTTTGACGTCATCAAGCATACACATAGTAGTTTTTTGTTTTTAATGGTCTCTATATGTTTAGACTTAAGCCATGCATTGATAATTAGTCAGACTATGGTATACGATGAGGGGGGGGGGGCGTCAATTAGGCGCTAAGTAAAAACGAGAGCTCAACTAGTCAATAGAGCTAACCAGCTTTCGTGACAGAGTTTAAATGAGTAGAAATGGGTGAAATTCTTACATACAAAGTGAAAACAAAATATTTTTTAAATGTAGTTAGAAACTTTAACTTGGTCCTTTATTGGTTAACCTAAAAAATCGGCAAATAAACTTATTTTTATTTGATATAACAATTATTCCGCCGTGCAGACTTGTGGCGGAATAAGTTCCAAGTTCTTTCTAGGGGATTCTTTATTTGGTGGCGCATCGGCATAAGTCATTCATATTTACTACAGTGCCAATGTTTATGATGACCGCATTATGTGGCCCATTAGCGAAAGCCTACCCATTTCATAAAAAAAAATTCGACGCGACGATTTTATTATACCATAATATAACAGATTTAGCTTACCTTAGTTATACCAAAGATATCGGAGATACCATTATATGAAAACCAGACCCCCTTTTTTGCTATCGTCACCAGGCAAGTGTTAGAGTTGAATTGCGTTCCTAAGCCAATACCCGCGCATAGTCGCACAGGTCGCAGTAATTTTAACTATATCTAATTGTAATATTGTATTCACAGAGCATCCGATAGATCACCATTCGATGGCTCATGCTGCTCCGGCTACCGGCCAGTCGACTCCGTCAGCTTAGACACACCTGATGAAGATGACCTTGATCCGGTAACATATAATTTTAATAAAAAAAACGATTAAAATACATATATGTGAACATATCATGAGACATATCATATCATTAATATATCACGAGACAAACGAAGCCATAAAATATCAAAAATTATAATTATAAAATGTCTATGTGAAACATGAAAAACTTTGAACCATAACCTGGTGGTAGGATGATAAACATCCGCCTGGCTTGTTACCACCGTACGCATGGTGAAAATCTCGTGAAGTGGCTTGCAGCCGCGTTTCGAGGTCAGCCAGCGTACAGCCAGTGCCCGAGCGAGCATTGCCGCGATGGGTGTTGGTCCAGTGGAGACGGCTGCTGAACCAATGCCGGGGGAAACTGTATTGCCCTGCCGGGCAGGGAGACCCGAAGAAACGGCTATTCCGCTGGCCGCCCGTGGCATAGTACAGGGGCCCAAGCGTGCCTAACCAGCACGCGAGGCTGCCCCACCAGGCCACGCATAATCTCGGGGTGGACCGTCGTGCCGGTTGGTGACCGGAAGGTGGGGTCCCGGCGGCCACTTCCGGGGGGGTTCGGGGGCCCTTCCGTCCGGTGGGTCAGTGTAGTTTCCCTTTTGGCAACCACTTGGGGAAACACGCCTCCACACTTTGCCCATCCCTATCGTGGCAATACGTCGCTCGCTTCACGTCTCTTCTCCTCTCTTTTCTTCCCATATGGTAGCGCATCAAAGCAGGAATGACGGTCGTACAGCGGTGCACACCCCCACCATACCCACGCTGTTTGAGGTCGAGTTCACTAACATCCGTGGACTCCACGCTAACCTCAACGCTGTCCACCACCATCTCGAGACAGAACGGCCGGCAATGATGTTTCTAACGGAGACACAAATACTCCGTCCTGCCGATACCAGCTACCTTAATTATCCCGGCTACATGCTTGAAGAATCCTTCAAAGCGAAAGCCGGAGTATGCTTATTCGTCAGGACGGATGTTTGCTGTCACCGACTGCGCTGCTTGGAGGACCCCTCCTTCTCCATGTTGGTGGTACGTGTGGATCTGGTTCGTCAGAGTCGGGTCTACGTGTGCCTCTACAGATCCCAAAATGGTGACTTGGAGACAAGCCGATTATTCGACCATCTCAGTCGGGTGGCAGATGCTGCGCAAGAGCAGTTTCCTAACGCGGAATTGGTGTTTTTGGGGGATTTTAATGCTCACCATGAATCATGGTTGAAATCCCTCAAAACTGACCATGCTGGGAGGACTGCTCATGCTTTTGCTCTCACACATGACTTGACCCAACTGGTTGATCAGCCCACCAGGATCCCTGACATTGATGGGCAAGCGCCTTCTCTACTGGACCTTCTGCTAACTTCTCACCCGGTGGAATATCAGGTTGTGGTTCAGGCTCCACTTGGTTCTTCGGATCACAGCCTCATATCTACCAAAGTGCCACAGGCCAAGCTGCCGCCACCAGCGGTATGCAAACGTCGCGTTTGGCACTACAAGTCGGCAGATTGGGACGGTATGCGCGATTACTATGCGTCAGTCCCTTGGAAGGAACGTTGCTTCAGTGGGAATGACCCGACAGCTAGTGCCGCTGCTGTTGCTGGCGAGATCATGTTGGGAATGAAATACTACATTCCTAGCTCAGATCTCGACAGTAGGGGTGCGCGTAACCGTTGGTTCACTCGCGAATGTGCCGACGCTGTATCATCTAAGCAGGCGGCATATCGCGGGTGGATCAATGGCTGCATTAGCGGGGCATCTAACATTGACTCACTGAAAGCAATCTACAATAAAAACTCCAAGTCCTGTAAGAAGGCTTACACGAGAGCGGACGCACAGCGCATTGTACAGATTGGTCATGACCTTATTTCTCATCCGCGGGGCTCCCGTAGCTTCTGGCGTCTGACCAAGTCTGTGCAAAACAATTTCTGCCAACCTTCGCTGCCACCGCTCAGAAGTCCGGACGGATCGCTAGCTCACAGCCCGCAAGAGAAAGCTGATCTCCTGGCTAAACTCTTTGCCGACAACTCCGTCATCGATGATTGTAGTGCTCTGCCACCAGTAATACCTTCTTGTGGCCACACGATGCCTGACATCAAAATCAGGCAGCGTGATGTGCGAGCGGAGCTGCAATCACTTGATGTACGGAAAGCTAGCGGTCCCGATGGAATACCAGCCATAGTGCTGAAGAAGTGCGCGGCGGAGCTGTCTCCCGTGTTAACGCGCCTGTTCCAACTTTCTCTTTCTTCGGGATGTGTGCCGGAGGCTTGGAGAAGAGCTAATGTGCAAGCGGTTCCCAAAAAAGGGGATCGGTCTGACCCGGCAAATTATCGGCCAATAGCTATAACCTCAGTACTTTGTAAGGTGATGGAACGGATTATTAACAACCAACTGATCCATTACCTAGAAGATCACTGTTTAATTAATGATCGTCAGTACGGATTTCGACCAAAACGGTCTACAGGTGATCTTCTAGCGTACGTAACGCACCTCTGGGGTGAAGCTATCGACAAGCATGGGGAATCGTTGGCTGTCAGCCTCGATATCTCCAAGGCTTTCGACAGGGTCTGGCACAGAAGTCTTCTCTCCAAGCTGCCGGCATATGGTCTGCCTGCTCAGCTTTGCACCTGGATTGCCAGCTTCCTACACAAGCGCAGCCTTCGTGTTTTAGTTGATGGTTGCGCTTCACAATTCTATGTAGTGAATGCTGGGGTCCCCCAGGGATCTGTGCTATCTCCCACTCTGTTTCTTTTGCATATCAATGATATGCTCTCTCTCGGGAACATTCATTGCTATGCAGATGATAGTACAGTGCATGGTGGATACCACGGACGCGCAGTGGCTGGGCGAGCGGAAATTCAGGAGAGGCGGGAGGATCTTGTCATTGAACTCAATAGGACGTTAGAGCTTATCGCCAAATGGGGCTCAGATAATCTTGTTGAGTTTAATGCCAAGAAAACACAGGTATGCGCTCTCACAGCAAAAAAGTCACCATTTTCCCCTCTTCCCTCCCTCTGTGGCACTCCGCTGGTGATACAAAGCAAAATCGCCATGCTGGGGATGGACGTTCGTTGCGACCTTAGTCCAAGGGATTACATCGAGGCTGTGATAAAAACAGCTTCACGGAAACTCGGAGTTCTGAACAAGGTGCGGCGTTTTTTCACGCCACAACAACTGTGCCTGCTGTACAAAACACAGGTACGGTCTTGCGTTGAATATTGCTCGCACCTTTGGGATGGCTCCGCTAAGTACCTTCTTGAGGCCGTGGACCGGTTGCAGCGACGTGCAGTTCGCATTATTGGCGACGTAAAGGTCACTAACACCCTCGAACCTTTACAATTGCGTCGAGAGATAGCTGCGCTGAGCGCTTTCTATCGACTGTATCACGGCGAGTGTTCCGAGGAATTATTTTCCCTAATTCCTGCTTCCCCCTTCCTTCACAAGTCCACGCGTGCTGGCTCTCGATGTCACCGACTAACTGTGGCATCAATTCCATCGCGCACAAAGAAATTTGGCAACTCCTTTCTTTGTCGCACTTCTAAGAAATGGAATTCCTTACCAGCTCACGTATTCCCCTCCTCTTACGACCCGGGTTCCTTCAAACGAGGCGTGAAGAGGCATCTTGCGGGCCGGCAAGGCGAGGGCGGCTAGTGCAGAACCTTCTTCCCGACTGTACTGGCCGTCCTCGCGTTTGGACTCTACTACCACTTAACATCAGGTGGAGTAGAGTCATTTGCCCTCCCGGCAAATATAAAAAAAAAAAAAAAAACCAATCAAATAACAAAAAGAATTATAAAAATCGATTCACAATTGGCGAAGCTATTGTGAAACACACATATGTGGCATAATAATAAATAAACCGAATTGATAATCGACCTCCTTTCTGAATTTGAGTAAAAACTTTCAAATTAAAACGTATTTCCGCCGTACAACTTTTAATAATTTCCATGTTCATTGTCTATAACACATTACTCGTTCGGAAAATTCAAGCTGACATAGAAAGTTAATCGAGTAAGGATACTCCGGTCGTTAAACAGAATTTCATATGTACAGGCGAAATAAACTTTTACAAAGAAGGTTTTAAGAGAGACATTTCCGTTTTATTCGCTTCTTAAATTAATGAGCTTGGGTCAGCAAGTTGAGTTATATCCGTAACAGCCTGTGAATGTCCCACAGCTGGGCTAAAGGCCTCCTCTCCCTTTTTGAGGAGAAGGTTTGGAGCTTTCAAGACGTTACGCTTACGCTTATTGATAAATATATAAGAAATAAAAAGAAATAAATACGAATTTTTGAAAATTAAAAAAACATTGTTGCTCTGCATGAATTAATAATAGGTTTAAGCCAGTGTCACTCGGGATAATGTAAGAATTCCAACGATTCTTTATTTATCTAAATCTGTTCAGACATTTAAAAGTTATAATGGAATAAAGATACTCACAGACATACATTTCTTTATGGAAATCGTAACAAAATGGCGGTCTCTTTGATTGTAAATTTTTTAATAAGGAGAAGTAGAAGTAAGAAAACAATTTGTTTCTGACTAAATATTAACTAAATTGATACATAGATGTGGCAAGTGCAGCTCAACCTTGTACTACTTCGTGAAACTTAATTGTAACTACATATATATAACTAAATTTACTACCCTTATAGATACCAAAATACCGAGTAGTCCTGCTCGGTGACGCGGGCGTCGGAAAAACGGCCCTCGTATCACAGTTCATGACATCAGAGTATATGAACACATACGACGCGAGTCTTGGTAAGTTTTTTTATTATAATTTTAAATGTTTAAATGGCAAAGATCAATTTGGGATGTTTAATAAAGAACTATCAAGACAAATATGATCGTCCAACCACTGATATTTAAATATATAAACTACTTTCTGTATAATCAATAATTCTAAAATTTTGATTTTTTTAAATTATTTTATCAACTTAATATGTGGAAATGATGTTATGTAGCCATATCAGAAATAACATGTATTCAAATAATAGGAAAGATACAACAAAGTTACGGACAGAATATCTTTGAATGTATGACTTTTTGGAAAAAAAAATGTGTAGCCTATGCTTTTGTTCGGGCTTTTTATTGGTTGCTTTACTCCGAAACAGCGCAAATAAAAAATATTAACCAATCGACTTTTAAAATGCAAGTCTTAAATTGCGAACCTACGTCATACATTACTAAAACTAATATAATTATAGATTTCGGAGTCACCCTCGATGCGTACCCATACTTTGGATGAAGATCAACACCAAGATACAGTCGAAGGTTGATTTATGGTTGGACAATCAGTTTGTTGATTTAAAGATAGTCTGAACCTAGCATAATAATATATACGACAAATATTATACGTAAACTTTAGACTCGTCACACTTAAAATATAAACTGTTTTTTTATTAAACATATATTTTTTACGAACGACAGATCGTTCAAAATATTTAATAATATATTTATAGGATAATATTGCTTTTAGAAAACACGCAAAGTTATTGAATTAATAAATTGTAGTAATTTCTACAGGTTTTAGAATGCATGTCGCACGTCTGGTCGTTTATTATCGCTATGTGCTTTAGATGTGAAAAATGCGTGTAATTTTAATAAAACCACTTTTAAAAAAAATTACTATGAATAAAGATAAGAAATGTTTTATTAATTATTTACATATTTTGTTGAAATCTCTGGATCTAATTCGTTCTATGATTATTAAAATTTAGAATATTACCGCATTAATTAAAGTGTAACAATTGAAATAATCTTTTTACATCCAATACTTCAGTTTATAGACAATTATTCCTCAAAAAGACAATACAGTCACTTACATGAGAAATGTTTACAATTTTAAAGAAAATATTATTTTTCGTTCGTATAGTTCGTCGTTCTTGTAATATTAATAATCTTGTGAAAGTAATATTATATTAATCTAATTTAAAAAAATATGGCCTATAAAAAAATATATATAAAAAAGTCGAGATGTCCTAGTGGTTAGAATGTGTGAATCTTAACCGATGAACATGGGTTCAAACCCGGGCAAGCACCACTGAATTTTCATGTGTTTACAATTCATCTCGTGCTTGACGGTGAAGGAAAACACCGTGAGGAAACCTGTGTGTGTCTATTTTCATTGAAATTCTGCCACATGTGTATTCTACCAACCCGCATTGGAGCAGCGTGGTGGAATAAGTTCCAAGCCTTCTCCTCAAAAAGGAGAGGAGGCCTTAGCCCAGCAGTGGGACATTAACAGGCGGTTACTGTACTGTTACTGTTATAAAAAAAGAAATGTCGTTACGAGTATAAACAAAAGAAAATAATAATTAAACTGGTAAACAATACGTTGGTAGTAGGTGTGTATATAATTAAAATTATACTTTAGAATAACAATAGCAAAGATTTTTTTTTATTTACACACTTTTTGCTCATTCTTAGTTTACTTGTTGTAGTAAAATTATTAACATTAATCTACTTTTTACATCTATTAGCACTTTGAGTAACAATTTAAAATGTTATTATGTGTATTATAATGGGCTGTTATATATGTACACTGTTAAAATTAGCATGTCGGAGAGGCGAACCCCTAAAATGTTCTACTAAAAATCGCTTAACGCGCTTTAAAAAAAAAGTCATTTCATTCAATAAAAATAGTGTACGGATTAAAATATTGAAGATGATTTGTAAATGCTCAAGCATTTGTCAAAATTAAAAATAATTGTTTGAATTACTATACATAAATATATGATTTTTTTTATCATTAAAAAATCTGGATCTACTTCGTTCCTTGTTTGTTACTATGAAATTATAATTCTTTTGATTCACCGATATTATAAAAGAATATTGCAAGTCTCCGTAGATCTGTGAAGGAAGTGTTTGTTTGCATTCTTTAGTTGAAATGCTTTCGAGCATTAGTGTCTTCTCTGTTATTTCCTAATGACATTATTTCTTCGAACATTTAGAATCCATTCTCAAGAAATCTTCCAGTTTTAAATAATTCATAAGATAAATTTTGTTTCTAAATCAATACTCTTTATCCTTATCTTCTTTTTTTGTATTAATAATACAGTAATTAGGCTGATTTCTACTTTTTGGCCCTTACGTCCCTTGTAGTCCCCTTACTCGCATTCTAACTGTCTGTCTGGCAGCACTATGTGACTTGAAATCTGTCACAGTTACTCCATTCATGTCGTTGACGCTCTCTAAGAACGGATTTTACGCAAATCCTATCCAAAATACATTTTTTTTCTTATCTACCCGTGCGAAGCCAGACGATTTGCTAATTGCATATTTATTTATTTTAGGAAAACAACAGCATAATACAAAATATGTTAATATTAAAAATACAGACAATAGAGCCGATTACTGTTTTCCATTGAATTATGGAAACTTAATAATAGTCAACAGAAGTAGTAACACACAGTTTTAAGAGTAAGAAAATAATGCGTTAAAAAAAAAAATTAAAAAATAATTAGGCGATACAAACCTTGTTGTGTGTGTGGTAGTGCAGTTACACTGTATACAATTAAATATTCAGTGGTAATTAATAGCCTACTGTATGTTTGTCTGTGTTAACCGTCTCGTAGTTATTAGAAACATTTCTCTCATTATAAGTTCGTTCTCGTTCCGGCGTTTGGAAGATGGCAGTTGAAAAGCATTTGAAATCGTTGGCCCTGCGCTTGAATTCACTCCGGTCCTGTCGTACGAAATTTATATAATCGCTATTTTCGTATTATGACTTAGAGCTACGAGAGATATCTCGTTAACTCCCCCCCGACTCCTATTTTTATAAGATGGCTTTTGTAACAATGTCATGTTAAGCTTTTCGAAAAAATACATTATTTCTAAAAAACAGCCTTTTCGGTTCAAATTTATTTTGAAATATGCAAAGCCTACTTCGCTAAAGTAATCATATATCATATCTTATTTATATGATTTATAAAAACGTATTTAGGAACATCTCTCTCGATATTAAAAAGTAAATATACATTAAATTATTAAACTGTTATAATTTATCTATTTATTAAATGTATGTAGAGTATCGAATGAAATTGTCTCATGTAAATTTAACCTAACGTTTTGGTAATATTGAAACAATGACGTTAGCTCCGTCACTAATAACCTTATATACAGAGAGCTCTGAAACGTTCGCCATGAAACGTTATATTGTTGTTAATCATTTCGTTTTAGATACATGTGTGTAAAACGGTGGTACTTGTAACAACATCGTGAGATTCTATATTTTTTGAATGCCTGTTCTGTGATTACATACTTATCTACTCACAAAAGGAATGTATGATAAACGGTGATACGTCGCAAAAACAAAGTAGCGTGCCTCGGTCTTCTACAGATTTATGACTTAATACCTCTATGACTTCTTCTATCGAGCAATTAGAAGCCATGAAAAACTACAGCCCTACGTCATCGACATTCCACCTATAGGCTAAGTTTTGCTTCCTCATCATTTTAAAATCAAAGTACTTTATTCAACATGGAAGCATTACACTGACTTATTAGTCAAATTAGAAACTACCATCGGTTTGGAAAAGAAACACTCAGCCCTGAGAAGAACCGGTGAATGAAACTCAGTATTCTCTCTTAGTAGTATACGCGTAACACACACACGAGGGTATAGTCAGAAGAGGCATGACAGGAGAACGTCACGTTAGCCCTCACGGCAGGCAGATCCAAAAGCGCACCAATAAATGTTACAGATAAATAAAAAATACTAATTGGTATTGTCTATGCAGACGAAACTAATTAAGTTATATATATAGACCTACACTTAATTTAACTGTCAATTAAAAATATTTTTTATTAAGGGCGTTTACTTGCGCCACGGGCTCATTTATGCTACGGCAATATAATACTGAGAGTCGCTCGAGAGATGTTTGTAGAGTGTCAAACGTCCTGTTCCCTGTCGTGTCTCCGGTAGACGTCATAATTACAGGAGATAGCCTAAATCGCGTATCAGTGTTAGCGACTTTGCACATATTAAAAGTAATATAATCACGTGGAGTAATGCTATACTTTAATAATGTGGACAAAGAATTGAAAAAAATAACTGAAAGATTACGGTTCCAATCATCATGGAGTGGACGCGAAGTTGCTACGTTAGTAAATAACATATTTATAAAAGAGTTTTTTAACTTATTTGCTTAGTCGGTAGAATTCATAGTAAGTGAAGTACTTAAGTGAAGTACTCGCTGTAAATTTTTGTTAAGATAGATTGGTCATGTGACGTTTAAAAATAAGTGTTTCTAATAGACAGGTTACTACAGTAAGGTATATTTTAATTAGTGTAAATAACGATTATGTTTACTATGTTTAAGGATATGAAACTTAAAAGTCAAAATATACTGAATTCAAGTAGATTCTGATAAGCAATTTTGAAATTTTTAGATTTGGAATTTAAATTCGACCAAGAAGACCCGGCAAGAAACTTAGTAGTTACTCGTTTTAACAAAAAAATAAATATCATAATCATGTACTATTACTATATTTATTTATCCTGCATGGACATCAACAATTACTGACTTCTAGCTTATATGTCACTTATTTTTACGTAAGTATATGTTTTATAATAAGTTTGTTATAAATTTACACATATTTATAAGCCGTTTTTATTTAAATTATTTCTTTTTAATATATAAAAATAAAAAAAAAATTTGTTCACCTCAATAATTCCATTCCAGCTTTTAGTGAAATATAATTTACGCGCGCCCGATTACACTAAGCTCTGTCACCCGATATTCTGTTAAACAAGGTTCTGTATCGATTTAATATTCGTTACACTAAATAGAACCTTATGGTTATTGGGCATAAAGTTGAGTTTTTATTAATCTTGCTTCAAGGACAAAAATTGTAAAAATATCAAATAATCATCATTAACGTAATGCAGAGTTTTTATTAAATATAAAAAGCAAATTGCCCGGGCATAAGGCCATCTGATCGTAAGTGGTCATCATCCCCCATAGACATTGGCGATGTTAGAAATATTAATCACTCGTTAAATCCACCGCCACCGAACATGGGAACTAAGATGTTAAATCTCTTGTACCTGTAATAACACAAGCTCACTTACCTTTCAAACCGGAACACAACAACACTAATTGTTGTTTGGCGATATACAACGGAATACAACATGTAGATAAAAGTAGAAAACAGTGCATAAACAATAATAAAGGAAGAAATAAAAATCTAAAAAGTAATACTCTTAATTTTTATCGTTCAAGTATACTACTACTTATAATATTTCCTATAGTTGTAAATTAAATATGCGCGAATGTCAACAAAAAAACGCACCTAGTTCATATATATATATACACTCACGGAAGCAGGGATTTAGCACCTAGAACGGTTCTATGCAAAGGTGGGCAAAGAGGTGTATGTAAGCTGTTTCCGATTGGCGTAGCTTCTTTCAGGGTAGTTGTTAGAGTGAAACCAGTAAGCGACATAACTTGGTCACACCATCGGCTAGCCGCTGAATACCTAGGTGTTCGGTCGCGATCCTTTACTTACCACAACCAATTTGTCAAGATTATCTGGTTGTCGGCAGGCAGCGTGACCCAAATAACTAAGGGTTTTTCGATACCATACAGAGATTTCACTATATCAATTATTTATGATAAATACATACAATTTGTACAATCAGTTCGTTTATTGAATATCTTAACTCAACCACGTGTATCAAAGGTCACGATAAAAAATAATTAAATACAAATAAAGTTCATTGTCCTCTGAACAATTAATTAAAAGCACTTTGAAAGTATTTTTGATTCTAATAAATCTTACTAAGAATAGAATAAACAATTCATTGTTTGCCGTTTTAATTAATAAATCAATATATTCTTTATTCAAGTTGGCTCTTATAAGAAATTTAAGTACATTATTTACTTTGTAGAAATATGAAAAATAATAATATATAAGAACTCTTTGCGGCCACGGTACTAAATCAGTGTATTTCCATCAAAAAGCTGCCGAGAAAAGAACAAAGAACGCCATTTTTTTAAGAATCCATTATTAATTATGTATTAAAATCGCGATTAATGATATCACGAAAATTCACGTCAGGTTGTTTATTTGTCAACTCCATCTGTGAATATACCCATATGTATAACCGGGCCGTAGACTGCTTACAATAAACAGAAATACTTTTACATTTATCATATTAGTCTGATATGAGTGTATATGTGATATTTTTCGAGTGCTGAACATTTGCCTGTAATTATATATATATTTACTGACACAAGGGACAACCTCTTAAGTCCTGCGGTAAGTACTGACAGTGCAAGAAGTAGTATATATTTCTTACAATGCCAACTCATTTTCTAGTGCATTTGCTTTTTTTTTTAAATAGTTACACCATCAACTTATCACTAAACACATACAATTAACAACTAAAACAGATAATCTTACGAAGTGAATACTGTCTACCTTCAAAAAGCAATTTAAAACAAAAAAAAACACGTAAAAAAATTCGACATAGCTTAAAATTAGAATACGTTACAATAGCGTAGCGTTTCAGTTACATCGTGTAGTCGTTCACAATAAAATCCCATCTCATTGCGTATACATAAAACATTTTGAGGGAACAATTTCGTCCCAGCCAATATCAATAAGTTTCGGCGATTCCATCCACTCCGCGAAGGATCCGTAAAATATCGCTTCAGCGACAATTTGCCAGTCACGGAACATATATTCTTCGTGTATTGCCCAAAACCTTTATGTGAGTGACAAAAAGAGTTTCTTATCATATTTATTCGACCCATATAATTCCGGGTATTTTATTACGATATGAAATCAACTATGAATTGTGGGTTGAAGTTTACAATGTAATACTTACCAAGTAGAAAGTTTTTAGCACATAAATCCAATATGGTATGGAATTCCAAGTAAAATAATCAATTAATTGAGGTATACATAGCAGTTTCTTGCAAGCCCATTTGTTGAGGTACCACCCACTCGTAATTTACTCTACCCCTAAACAACACTACTTCGTATTGTTTTATTCTAGTTTAAAAGGTGAGTGAGCTAGTGTAATTATGTGTGCATGGTAACTTCTTAGATCTCCAATTTAATTGTGTGTAAAATAAATAAAAACTTATAAGGCTTACACAAAGTTTGTCGTTTGTTTAACTATTATATACCTAAGATATTTTAAATAGGCAATTTTATGTAAATGTATTTTCGATAGGGCTCTAAAGGATTGACTCAAATTTGTAACAAAATAAGGTTTTGCTTTTCAACTCAATATACATATATAGGATATGTATAACTGTAAAAACTTAACTGTAAAAACGCATTTTTTCTCATAAAAATTCTTATAAGTTGTGATTAAATATAAGAGCCGAGGTACTTCCTATAAATATACAATATATTATAACTTTCAGAGAGTACTCTTTCCGTGGTGACACTTCCGACGTGTTCTTCCCCTCGTAATAAGCCACAGCGTCTTATTTTTTCATATTCATTCTTAAGTCAAGTACATGCATATTAAAATTCAAGTTTTCAGGAAATAGACTCAAACTGTAGTAACAAATAAAACGTCCACATAAATTTAATAAAAAAGGACGCCCTTTTTTATTTACATTGCTTGCTAGCAACTTTTTAAAGCTTTAGCAGTTAAGGTGTGCCTTAAAACGTTGTAGTCTAAGGTGTGTCGATAGCTGGTGTCACTTTTTAATTTAATTTCAGCATTACAGAGTCAATATTATTTCTATTGGTACTTAGCAGAAATATTACATTTTCATCAAATATTATTTTGCTAAGCAATGTTTAATTTTAATAATTTACCTTAAAAAAGCAACTATCTTGTTTTGTATAGTATGAGACTTGTCAAAACATACCAAGTTGTCCATTGAAAAGTTTTTGGCCGGTTCCTTTCAGTTGAATCTACAGCGCCATCATGCTTTACGTTTAATTTAATATTATAACATGATTTAAAAGTGCCTAGTAAAGAAGTGAGAAGGAAGCTTTTTTTTTAATTTTAAAGAATTATTAAATTTTATTTAATTAGAAACTATTATTCCTAAATAGTAATATTATTCGTCACCAGAATTGTCACTAAGTGTGGGACTCGTGAAAACGAGCTAAATAGGCCCAAACTGACTTTTAATATAACGATAATATAAAAAGTGAAAAATTCTACGAGGGTAATTTATAAATAGCTTACGAATATTAATAAAATTATTGTGATAACTATTACTAAAGCAATTCTTTTCATCGTTTTTTTATATCTTGTTTATTAGATCACACTCAGTGATAAGTAGATATTAATCTAGTTTATAGATTTTTGGTACTTCAAAGCTATTAACAAATATTAAAGCTCCAATCGATCAATGGTATTCGGTCCTCGTAAGGCCTTTATAATACAATACCGTGGAAGAAATAGTATATTAGTAATTTCTTAAATTTAAGCATTAATAGTAGCTTAAAATATTATTATTTTTTAAACAAAATTGATACATTTTTTAAATATACCTTTAAGAATAAATTGTTATTACACATTTTATTGTTCCTTGAAAATCGTGCAAAGTCTATTAAGATTGAATAATGCAAACCAATTTTAATCATTTTATTGATTGTGTAAAGTTAGTCGGCGATTCGCGTGAATTTTGCCTTCGATATTATTTCTGTCTGAAGCCTTTTCAGTAATGATGAAACGTAATCGCCAATGGCTTTATTGGAAGTAGTAGAAATAATTATGTATGATGCAGGCTCATAGTTTTGATTTCCAATTGAATTTTGTACGGTTCTTGGAATAGTGAATATAAATATTATATCCCTCTTTATTTTTTTAAGCCCCGAAACAAAAAGAGTTGTGTTACAAGCTTAACGTGTGTGTCTTTGTATCATTGTATCTTCTAACCGTTGAACCAAATTTGATTTAATGTTTTCGATTGAAAGGTGACTTAGAAGACCATTAGCCCTTTTCTCGTAGTCGAAGAGATGTGAGCAACTATTACTGGTCTGATAAATTCAAAACTTAGTATCTTGTTAATTTAATAATATTACAATAATTAACTCGTCATCTGAAGGATACCCAACTCTTTATCAACTTACAGCTTATCGTGTTTAAGATCATTGGAATGGTTTCAATGAAATCGTAAATATATTTCAAAGGTTTTTCTTGATTCGGAGATTTTCCAATTTATAAATGAGTGTTAATCAAGGTTTATTATTTGTATTTTTTCAAGAAATTTATAATTTTTTACTATCAAGATCTACCAGCTCGATTCGAAGAATCTTTTATCATTTATTAAAAGTTATAAAGTATATAATAATAACAGCTCGCTACGAACCGCGGAGACGGAATAGTAACGCCTAACAAAAGGAAAACGTGAAGCAGCTGGTAGCTTACAAAATCGAATATATTTAGTCATTGAATTCGAATCAACTTTTTTTTCAGTAAAAATCTTTATTTAATTTAAACTATAGTGATTTAACATCAGTTCAGTAACAGAGTAACATAAACAGTGTAGCTACTAAGCTTAAATCCTAATAAAGCTAATGGAATACAAATGGAAACTTAACAACAATATTGACTTAAGGAAAATTCCCTTACTTTGATAAGGTAATTTCAGAGCTATAATTAAATGTTTAGAATTAATTAATTATAATTTCAGAACGAATATAGAATACAATCGAAATTTGAATCTACGATTATTGATTGCCTTGCCTTAAAACCTTTGTCTGGATTTCTAGAATGTTCTTTAAAGTATCAACTTTGTCGCTTGTTAGAGGACGATAAATAATTTATGATTTGTAAATAAGAGCTCGTCACGACCTGGTCTTTGATTTATCGTGGTATTTTAGATGGAGGAATTGATATAATACAATCATTAAAGTATAAGAAAATAATTGCTTTAAATTTTCATAATTGCGTTACTACGCATTTATTCATTTAATTAATAACATAACATTAGTGTTATGTAGCAACAAATTGCATTTACAGTTTGACCATATATGTATTTTGTATAAATATAACTTTTCTTATAATTTCTTTAAGTAACCAACAGCGCAAATTATTTTATAGGCTAGGTACTAGACCAAAGAGCCGAGATGGCCCAGTGGTAAGAACGCGTGAATCTTAACCGATGATCGTGGGTTCAAACCCGGGCAAGCACCACTGACTTTTCGTGTGCTTAATTTGTGACTATAATTCATCTCGTGCTTTATGATGAAGGAGACCTGCATGTGTCTAATTTCACTGAAATACTGCCACATGTGTATTCCACCAACCTGCATTGGAGCAGCGCGGTGGAATAAGCTCCAAACCTTCTCCTCAAAAAGGGAGAGGAGGCCTTTAGCCCAGCAGTGGGACCTTCACAGGCTGTTACGGTTCTAGACATAGAGTTTTGTGTAGTAAGTAATGAAGCGTCAATAGCGCAATGGTTTACGGGTCGTTTAATTATGTAAGTCGCAGGTTTGATCCTGACCCCTGGGGGTTTGCCGTTCCTACTAAAACAAGCTTTACGCTTGACTGGAGGGGTAAATAGGAATATTAGTAATGCATAAAGAAAACGGGCATGACTATTATTTTTTGGTAAAAATGATCGATTGAATTACAAATTGTAAATGTTTTTCCTGTTAAACGTAAGGTTTGTTGCTGTTACCGATTTGCTTGGTCATAGATACGACTAAAGGCAAATGTTTTAGAATAATTTTTGACACGTGCAGGCTTACAACAGTATATAAATAAAAACACAACACAAACCTAAATACCCAGAGGAGCTTGCCTGATCTTAAATTATTGACTAATTTCGACTTTTTGCTCAATACAATTTTAAGTATATGTACATACCATTATTAACAATTAAAGAAAAAATCATATATAACGTCTCATGATTAATATTTACAATCTTGTAATTTAAGGGATTTTATGATATATCTAGAATAATATAAATAAATAAAAATACAGGGAAGAGATGGCTCATTGGCTATAACACTTAAATTTCAACCGAAGATACAGGGAGTATATAAAAGGTACAAACCCGAGCAAGCGCCATTGCGTTTTCAGGTTCTTAATTTAAATTTAAATCCTCGTACAACAGCCAGCATCCATCTGATGAAAAAGCGTGGTGAAATAAGCTTCAAACCTCCTTTCCAACAGAAAAGACGGCCATAGTCAAGTAATAAAAAATAGAATATATCGTTGGGGAAATTACACTATAATTAATTCATTTTTTACATACTGAAATTAACTAAATAGTTAACAAACGGGTAATAACTACGTAGGTAATATCTATGATTAATGTAAAAGTTTGTTTAATAACTTAATCAAATGATATTATTTAAGTAAAGGTTGACAAGCAAATTGTTCACATATTGACCAATAACCTTTGCCAATGACTGGCAATGAAAGAAATATAAATTACTCCGTATAGCATACCTACCTCATGATATGAGTTATTACTTACTCCGTTGGTTGCCTGGAAGAGATCGCTATGTAGCGATAAGGTCGCCAAAATTGTATACTACTTTTATTTAGGCTGTATCCTTGTTTTGTACTTTTTTTTATCTTTGTGGTGTACAATAAAGTATAAAGTAAAGTAAGTATAGCATACAATGAGCCACCAATCGATCTATAATGTTAAATCATGTAATAATTTCACCCATTCATTTTCAAACCTGTACAGTTGTACAATTTACTAACTAGTTGTTATATATTTACGAAGAAAACAGCTTTTTATTGTTTTTTTAACAAAAAATACTTAATTCAAACGCCCATTATACATTTATTTATAGCGTCCCTTGTATTATAAAATTTCTTTTATAAATGAGAGCGTACAGCATTGTTCTCTATTATTATTAGACCGTGGCTTTGAATGTGCTTGATCACGCCTACCACTATTAGAAAATCGCTTCGTCACGAAACTTTGATCTCGAATGAAGTAGTTGCTCTACAGAATAATGCCCTTATTTTTTTAAAAATATGTAATTATTTAAAAATAAGTTGATGTTGAAAACAAGTTTTTATTTTATTTTTTAATTACACCTAACATTTAGTGTAGCGATTTGTTTTGTGCTAATTAATATGTGTGTGCAAAATTAAATTTGAAGATTTGACCCACCCATACAAACAAGTGATTTTTAAGAGTTTCAAAATCATAATATCAATTAAATTATTACTTATGACATTAGTATTTATATTGATATAAATTAAAATAAAATGATTTTATTACACTAAAGGTATCAGCCCGTAAATCTTTCCCTGCTAGGCTAAAAGGTAACTCTTATTAATTAAAGACAAAGACTGGAGTTTTACTTCACAAAACTACTCTGATACGGGTGGATACACAAGTGGAAGATTTTCACCTGACACTTACAGTTTTTCATGATGATTTCACCGCCGAGCATGAGATAAATAATAATTTAAGTATATAAAACTTGAGTGTTACTTGTCCTTATTCGAACCTACAATCTTCGGTTAAGATTCACATGCTCTTATCACTGGGCTATCTCGGCTCTTTATTCGTTAATTTAATTTATTTACAACCCATTATATCGTTAAAATTTAATTTAGTTATATGATTGTATTCAATTCAAAAATAGTATATCGAAATTAAAAGCTTCGTTTATTTTATTAACTAAACACAAACAATAAATATTTACATTGTTCATTGTTCAAACAATTAAGTGTATTGTAACGGTAAACATATTTGTTTTAACATGTTAGGAAATATGTTTACATTGGAGTTAGTTAATCCGAGCTTATGTCTGTTTCAAATTAGATAATAATCCTTTTAACCTCGTTATTTTAATTGTATTGGCAACACCAATTTGAATTTGTTTTGTACATTAATTCGCTAATGAACAGCTATCCATTACCAATTTAAAAATTTAATTGGTGTATTACGGTGTAATCATAGTACATACTACACTTTTTGGTCCAGAAGCTACGTTATAAATTCACAGTACGCGAGGTTTTGAGTTCAAATCGCAAGTCTGGAAATTCGCACTTAAAAGACTTAAAACAGGACAACAGGTCCTGCGTTTGAACTTTTCGGTCGTATGTAATTTGCCGTCCCATCTGATATTGAGAGTAAGCGCCTAGATTGTGTACGCGTTTGTTTTTATTTTAATATTATTTCAGTTATTCGTTGTTATGTCTTCAAATCTTGCAGCTGTTTTTAATACCAATTCCCACCAATCGATTGAGCTGAAATTTATAATATATGTGCAATTTGGTGAATGCAATAATATTATGGTACCATGAAGGTTTCATCACGTTATCTGTTTAACATCTCTCTTTCTTTTGTTCTCTTTAGTAAATAACATAAATGAAAATTTTATTTTTATTAGGTATTTTGTATTAGTTAAAAATATTAATATCATCGTCGTCTTTAAAAGTAATTCACAAAAACAAATGTTTAAGCAATACTACTTCGATCTTAGAAATGAGGTCAGTTTCACTTAAAATAAATAATACTGTACGCCTCGATCGATTCGCTTAAGCACGTTTTTCGATTCCGGAGAGATCAAGCGAGAAATTTAAGTACATGTACATAAATACTTGTAAATGTAGGTTGTAAGGAGGTTGATGTGAAATTCCCGTGCATTTTTAAATAGAATAAAACACAGCGACTTTTCGTATTTATTTGTTTGAATATTTCTGAATTAAAGATTTTTGAAGGAAGGAAGGAATTTTCTGAAGGAAATTGGTACGATTTTTACTATAATTATGGTAAAATCATTTACAAGTATTTAGTCTGTAGTACATTATTACGTACGGGCACTAACATTGTTAACGAGATTACAATAAAAATGATGTCCTTTTTAATTGTACCGTAAGATATCTCAGTTTTAATTATATAGATTTAGATAAAATAATTAATATATGATATTAATTTATTGATATATAGTGAATCTTTTATTTATTGTTTTTGTATACGATTGAAACTTTTACACTAGAATGTCAGTGTAAAAATTATGATCGGAATATTTAAATAATTAAAAAAAAATCTCAACAACTTTTATTAATTTGAATGTTATTATTTCGGATTCTTATTTACTCGAGAAATAAAACTATCTGGAGATGCGGGCTTTGGTAGGATTGCTGGTGTCGGTCTAATGAATTTCCTTGTCAATCAAGTTTCAATGGGTATTGTCTGCATCACAAATTCTTTCTCACATATATTTTGTGCGCTAAGAATAATAGTGATTAATTAAGCAGATATATGATATTGTAATCGATATACGGTTTGAATTGGATTACGTAACACATACATTCAAGAAAAATATATATCTTTATGTATAAAATTACGAGGTATGTTTCCTTCTTCTTTACGGCTCGACCGATTTTGATGGTAGTTGTACTTTTTTACTTGAATGGTTCTTAGCTTTTAGTTATTTAATTTTTCGACAATTTTTTAAACATATTTTTGTGGATTTTTCACATAAAAAAAACATAATATAATCACATAATAAAATATAATATTTTCAGTCTCTTAGCACCTGTCTTTCTCATTCCATATATTTTTACTATTCTTCATTCTTCCCTTATGAAGTTGGGAAGAGCAGCTAGTAGTTGATAAAAACATATATTAGTAATGTATTTTTTTTAGGATAATATATAATATTTATTTAAAGGTTAGTAAGGAATATCTTTATTTGCTGGTTCTTCTCAATATATACTACACATCCGAACAGATTGTGGCTTTCCTTTTAATTCTTTTAAAACATAAAGTCGAAAACGCTTGGAAGTGATTAAATATTTTTATCAATTGATATTTATGTTTAAGAAAATTTGAATTGTAAACGCTTTAAATCCTAAATCAATAAAAACTTCGTTTTAAAAAAATTGAGACTAAAATATATGCAATAATTTCAAGTTTTACTTTAAATTGCGTTTTCATCATACCACAAAAATATGTTCTCCACCAACCCGCATTGGAGCAGCGTGGTGGAATAAGCTCCAAACCTTCTCCTCAAATGGGAGAGGAGGCCTTTAGCCCAGTAGTGGGACATTCACAGGCTGTTACGGTACGCCGTTTTCATCTTTTAAAATATAAGAATAATAATTAAATATCGTCGTTTCTAGTGATAACAAATCTATATATAATCCATCAACTTTTACAAGTTCTTGGCTTAGTAAATAACTCTTATCGTGTTGGGTAACTTTATATAAGTTTCTGTTAGCATTTAAACTTATTTGCGGCTTCATAGGACGTTTATCGTATCATTGATGTAGTACTTTAGAGGTCGCTTGTATTCAAAATTAATGAAGTCAAAGATAACTTCTTAACAACAAAATTTGACTATAATTAATTTAAGTAGTAGTTGAAATAGTCTCTTTATTCGACTCTTGGGCTAAAGAGGATTGCTCTCCTTTTAAGGAGGTTTTGGAGCGTATTCCATCACGCTGCTCAAATGCGTATTAGTGGCTACACACGTGGCACATTTCCATGAGACACACGGTGATTTTTTCACGATGTTTTCTTTCACTGCCGAGCATAAACGGATTAATAAACACAAATTAAGCAAATAAAATTCAGTGGTGGCGTATCCGGCCGTTGCCAATATTTTCTTTTTAAGATCTATTTTTAATATTTAGTCTTTATTGACGGATAAATGAAAGATATAGACGGGCCTCACGTTGTTGTAAGAATTATTATTCAAGGCAATTTAAGAATAATATTTTTTGTAGTCATTATGTAAGTATTGTATAAATTTCCTCGAAAGTTTTGATACATACTTCAGTTGCGAAGTAGTATTAGGAACGTGCTCACGTGATCCCTCTTTAACTACATACAACCCTGGTACCATACAATGCACTATACAACTATTGTTCATATTAATGATTTTTAGAGAGTTCGATAAAAAATATAATATAATGATTACCTATTTAACTGGTATAATAGGCAAAATATTGTTGCAAAACAACTACACAGAATTAAGGCTTGTTCAAGTTTGTTTGTTTGCTTACTTCCTCAAACTGTTGTTGCGACTTCCGATTGTAATATTTTGCTGTTGTAGATAGTTATAATAAGTCATACTTACTTTGAAACTTTCAAAACAGAACAGGCAAGAAATCAGTAAACTGATTAAATCACTATATAAAAGTATTTTTTTGAAGTGAATTTTGTTAGAGTGCGTCCAGATTTGATGAACGCGAATGCGCTTGTATACTTTTTTTATTAAATAGGCACCGTGGTACCTTTGTAGTGTACAAAATTTTCAAGGATTAAATGAAAGCATGAGTGGAATTACCAGTGAGAGTGCGTCCAAATTTGTTGCATTCGCGGTGCATTCGCCATATCTGAACGCATCCTAAAGCTTTCAAGGTCAAATTTGAGTTATTATTGATATTTTTACTCATAAATTCAAATCTAACACCCACCCTTTTACCGCCTTTAAAGCGCAGGGCTAAATAAAGAAACATAGCGATTGCAAATAATGCGATAATGCAATATTATTTTGATGTTATACTTAAATTAAGTTAAAGTTTAAGTGGGATAATGTAATGCAAGTCACAAACTATGTAAAATATTTACCCATAGTTGGTAGCGCATTAGAAATCTAAGATATGCCTCCTGAATTCAATATCTATGAGCATACTTGAAGGCATTCCACACATCGTTTGAAGCTGAAATGGCATTTCCCTTGTGCATATAATTACAAAGGCTTATTCACACTCCAATCTTGAATAAGATAGTAAATAATGGTCCCAGACGTATTATTTGGTTTATCATCAAATACTAATTTGTCGCTCTTTGTAATAATAGTCATGTAATTTTGTTTTTGTTTTTAAGACACACATACCTACATACATACACACACAAGATAGCTTAGAACTCGCAGATTTATTTAAATTTGTTTTTATACTTAGATTTGATACTAAAGATAGCAAAAAATTATATTGCCAGGTACTAAAAACTATAAGTTGTTTTACTCACCTCCATTAATTTTTATAGAATAGGTAGCCGGACGAACATATGGGCCAACTGATGGTAAGGTCACCAACGCCCATAGAGATTGGCATTGAAAAAAATATAAAACATGGCTTACATCGCATTTTATACTTGAATAATAATTAAATATATTATATATATATATGATCGAATACAATAATATTTTCCACCAATACCTTCATCGATATGCGTTTTAATAAACATAATTTAATAACATGAATAAAGTTCAAATTTACGAGGAAACGTGACTTTACAATTTGCATATTGCATCACAAACTCAGACAACCCTGCGTAGCATTGACGTAGCAGTTGTAGAACTCACGTAGGTTTGACGTAGAGCATGAAAATTAATTAGAAACACAAGCGTATAATTTACAAACATATTTAATACAGTTGATTTCGGAGAAAACATATATTTTTTTAATAAAATAGGCTGTCTGCTTATTCCATAAAGACCTGAAGATATGGGTCACCTGATGCTAAGTGGTCACCGCCCTGAGACAATGCGGCCACCAACCTTGGAAACTAAGATATTATGTCTCGTGCCTGTAGTTATACTGGCTCACTCACCCTTCAAACCGGAATACGACTTAAATTACCTAATAAATGCAAATTAAAAAGTTTCAAGTGAGTTGTGCGTTTTTGAGATTAATCGACAGGATGGATAGGCAAAGGAATTTATTAGTTTAATCTTATACATGTGTATATCAGTTAAAGCATATTGAAATACATACCGCATTTTTATTTCTCATATACTCGAACTGTGATGCAAAATAAAAATAAAACGTGAATATTAATAAAGATTGCCGAGGAAAAAAAAAAGTTTAAATTATATATATTTAAGCGTATTGGATATCCTGGCAGATAGACTAAACCCCTAATAGTTTAAAGCAAGGCAGGCAAGCTTCACGGACTATTTATTTTTCATGTATCAGATGTGGTAATGTATTAGTAGTATGATATTTGTATTTCTTTTTAATTTGATTTATTTCCGTACCAGGCCTTAAACCGCGAACTTATCAGCCGCCCTTTGTACGTAAATGTAATATTCCAATTTAGATTTTTTTATTACTTTTATACATTATGTTAAGAATTCTTTAGATCCAGAGATTAGTCGCAAAATAGTTTATTTTATCTAATAATTGTATCTACATATGTAGAAATATATATAATACGAAGTTATTTCATTTATCAATTTATTATTCGATACAATTAAATTGAATCGTTTTTGTATTTTATGCTATTAAAGGAAAGTAAATTAGGATTTATGAATAATAATCCTAGTTGGATTTATATATAAGAACTTATTTACGTAATTAACAGAACATGGTTATTTAGCTACAATTGGCTATGTAGGTAGGTAAAATATATTAGTGATTTTTTATCTGTGCCTGAATGTCCTTGAATTGAGTGAAACATTATTTTAATCGTATTAAAATTCTGATGTTTACTAGTTCTTAGAAATCATACGAAAGGTAAACAGTCTCGAAAATCCTTGACTAGAGTACCTAACTAAGCTAATCTCTGATTTGTATGCAGTGAACTTAACGTTGACATAATATTAATTCCATATACTTAAGGTTTAATGCACTGAAAATTATTCCGGGCACATAATTTCATATGATTTTAAAAGAACTTTACCATATAAAAATCTGATAACTTAACAATTTTAATTATTTTTTCTTCTATCAAACATCGATTTATTTCTTTCTATCATCAATATTTTGGAATTTGAAAAAAGAGAAGGCCTTCTGTAATTACACAACCGTAATAAGACGTTTTTTAGTAAGACCTTAATGCATAGGTGGTAAGGTTTAAACTTGTTTATATAGTATATTTCATTGGCAGAAGGTCTTTGTAAACCTTAATTTACAAATTTAATGCGTTTTGCTAATAACTCTGCTATATTACGCAATATATATTTGTTTATAATACACTGTTCCACTGACCTTAAGTGTAATTTAAAGTCAGCGTACAACCTAATGATATTATTATAATATAAAAAAATCACTAATGTATGCCTAACATTCCAGTTAAATTCCATTAGGCCAAAACAGGCATCTTTTTCACACACGTTACCAAAGCAAGTGTTAGAGCAGGAAATCGATATATTTCCAGAACGTCGTTAATGTTCGTTACATTAAGGATAATAAAAATACAAAGAATAAATGTAGTTATATATTATTAATGGAATTTAGCTTATTGCGTTGTTATTTTCAATGTCTATTAGCTTTCCTTTGTGTTATTCATGTTTTGACAGTTAATACGAATTGTTTAATATAATCTATTGATTATTATCATTTCTTTTATAATTGATTCATGGTTTTATTATTATTTAGAAGGTACACGTTCGCACAGACTGGAATTGGATGAATCAAAAATAACTATTAATATTGTCAATGTGCCTTGTGTCCGTAATAACACTGGCTATTCGCATTTCTAACTGAAATAAAGTAATTAAATTGAAATGGTGAATGGTAAAGAGAGAGAAACGACCGAGTTTCTTTCTGCCAGTTTTTCTCGGTAGAAACTACATTCCGAACCGATGTTTAAACTTACTTACTTAAATAAAGTGTGTTTTGCTTTTGACCAACTAGTAATCGGTTTTTGGCAGTAACATACGTAAAAATACGTAATATGATTACAAATGTAAATTATAAAATTCTTAAAATATAAAAAAGTAAATAAGCAAAAAACAATTTTAAATCAAAGGATTGTAGTCTTAATTTATTGGCAGTATTTGATAGACGGGTTTACACTTTATGTTAAAAGTTTAAATTTGATCACGTACAAAAATATGTGAAATATTTTTTTTTGACATTTTTTATTGTAATCTATAAAAGCTTAATAATTAATTATAGCATTAATTATTATGAATTGATTAAAATCAAATAATTGTTTAATTATAAATTTGTATAATAATTTATCGTATAGTAATTTTACTATAAGACTAGCTGTATTCACGCTATGAAGAAATTGTCACAAATTAAATAACACAATGGAAAGGTTTTAAATATATACCATATTCTTAGTTTTTAGTTGTATTTTGTATTTGGCTGGCTATTGCTCTTTTGTAAATAACATTACTTCTTTTTACTTGCTATCTGGTGAAGTTAAACGCGGTAAGTTCACTTTCTTTTTGAATGTGTATGTTTAACCCACACATGTAGATTTTGTGTATGTTTTTTATAGACTTATTTTTGCATGTTTTTTTTTTATTTCTAGGGTTGATTTTCGCTATATGTTACCAATTATATTCGGTTTTTAACCGCGGTCATATTTATTTATTAAAACTCGCTCAGCGTAATTTTATTATTGAAAATTTTAAGAAATATATGTGAATTTGCACGTTTCGAACTGTCGGCTCTTATTTCAATTTTTTATTCATTACATTAAAGCTTGTCGATAGATACGAAAGAAAAAACATATTGAAAAGAGGTGACAAATTTACTGAACTATTTATGTCAAAAAAATCCCGATATTTCGACAAAGCTACATCAGTCATAGTCAAAAGCTGATTGCATCAATTGTGTTTCAACATCCCAAGTAACTGATGGATTGGATGTCAAATTCTTTTTAGAGGTTTTTATTTTAATTTTAAATGGTATGTTTTTTGTTAAGCCAATTCCTCGTTTCCCAGTATTATATGTTATATGTGTTTTTATGTAATCTATTAGTGTATCTAGTTCGAGTTGTTTGTATTTATTAAATGGCGTTGGAATTAACTGTCATTTGTATGGAATTGCGATTATTGTCACAAGACAGTTCTGTTTTCATTCCATAGAAATTGCGGTTAATGTTAACGGTATCCAATAAGTAAAAAACTCTTACTAGGCACACAGACTATAGTAAATGTTAGCGCCTTGTGTCTTGACTTTCTGTCAATGTCACTCATATTGATTTTTGTTTTAACTGTCAAAATTATTTGTTGTTATCTGTGTTCATTTTAAATAGTAGATGTTATGGTTTTGTATATCATAATAAATAAACTCAAAAAGTCAGTCAAAGTAAAGAAAAATTATTCAAAATTGAAGCTTTACGCTTACTTATTGACTGTCATAAGTCTACCACCGGGTCGGAAATAAACACCTCAGACTTGAGAAGAACCGGCGAAAGAAAGTCAGCGGGATAAAATAGAACAGTGACACGCAAAATTACTTTAGATAAACATTTTAATTATACTGATGTGTCGTTATATTCAAACTGTTATTTATCTGATGTCTTAATTTACTCTAACTCATTCAGAGCACCAGATATAACAAAATAAATCATTGAATATAATATGCTTCTTATCAACAGAAAACTTTCAAATATATATTTTAGTTTTTCATATTTTTACTACATATATCAGTTAGAATATAAGATCAAATAAATAATACTTAACGTAAGCTGTATTTTAATTGCTCGTCAGTAGTTACGTAAACACAAACACACACGCATCGTCCCTCTCACACATGTCAAATGTCTCTTTCGGTAAATGCAAATGTTCGTTAGTTAACAGTGAGGCCATCTTTATGCATATTTACAACATAATGGAACAGAACCGTTTATCATAAATATACAATGAATGTGTCAATTATGTTTCCATAACGGGTCGATGGATTGAGTTCAGATTTAAAGACTTAAAACGTTTCAACAATTGCGTATATATTAGTAGAAATCTTGTTTGTTGTTTACTTTTTAAAATATTCGTATAAGATATATCTTGATTTAAATTACACCTATCCAGGTAGTCTGCGCGAAGTTACTGTCGAAGAAAATATTAAAGCTACGTTTTTCTGAGATAAATAAAAATATATCATTATTCGATAAAACTAAGTTCTTAAGGATCCTCAAAGTGAACTCAGAAGTAATGAAGGTAGGAGCACTTCTCTGGAGATGAAAACTTATAATGTACATTTCTTTTAAAGTATTGAATAAACTTGAAAATTTTCTCCGTAAATAGATGTTTTTCTATGTTATGGAAATGAATTACTTGGCGGTGGGGCCAAAGCCGTCTCCATAGAAACTACCCACTCATCACGTATTCTAAACATCAAATATAATACTTAGTATTACAGTGTTCCGGTTTGAAGGGTGAGTGACCCAGTTCAATAACAGGCACAAGAGACATGATATCTTTGTTGCAAAGGTTTATGGCGCACTGACAATGCCAGGGATAGTTAATATTTCTCACAGTGCCCATGTCTATGGCCCTCGGTAACCCTTTATCAGATGATCTTTATTATTACAACGGTAATAACCTGTAAATATCCCACTGCCGGGCTAAGGCCTCTTCTCCCTTTTTGAGGAGATGGTTTTGGAGCTTATTCCACCACGCTGCTCCAATGCGGATTGGTGGAATACACATGTGGCAGAATTTCAGTGAAATTAAACACATGCAGGTTTCCTCACGATGTTTTCCTTCATCGAAAAGCATGAGATGAATTATAATCACAAATTAAGCACATGAAAAACTTCAGTGGTGCTTGCCCGGGTTTGAACCCACGATCATCGGTTAAGATTCACGCGTTCTTATCACTGGGCCATCTAGGCTTCCTAAGCCTTATTATGACAAGTAAATATATAATATTTTATATTGTATTGAAATAATTTCTGTATATGTATAATTATGTACAATTTTATAATTACAATATACAGCTAAATTAAATCAAGCCGAGATGGCTCAATTATTAGATTACGTGCATCTTAAATAAACGTTGTGGGTTCAAACCCGAGCAAGTACTATTGAATTTTCATGTGATTATTTAGTGTTTATTATTCGCCTCGTGTTCAGCGGTGAAAGAAAACATGTTATATGTAATTCTGCCACATGTGTATCATCCATGTGTAACACGCATTGGATTAGCATGGTGGAATAAGTTCGAAACCTTCTCCTCAATAGAAATCTCCTTTGCCCAGCAATGGGAAATGTATGTATTACTTTCCTCTACATATGTCTTAATTTCAATAGTAATTTATTTTAAAATAACACCACGAATAAAATTATTCTATTAAACATTTTTAATGACGTGAATAATAAATAATACAAGTTTTAAATAAACCGTGCATGTGTTGGCGAATACATATCACTTACGCACACATATATGTACTATATTATAAGTATCTCATTAGCAGCAACTAGAATACCCAATTAGTGGTTTAGAGAAAACACTCCGTTGCTGTTGAGTTTACAGAGCCTAAGACTGCCTTCACTGTATTTAACAAAAAGTTTTGAATATGCTTAAGCATTTAAATTTAGCTTAAAAATTAAATGGATGAATATTGTTTGAAATAATTTCTCCGAAAATTTTAAAAATAAATATTTTATATTAATGACTTTTTTTTGGTATTTTGATATCATTACTATTCTAATTTCCTTATTTTTTTAATTTTATTTTAGTTGTTTATTTAATTTTCTCAAAAGCACTGTCATCATTTAATCTGAAATGTTATGCCGCTAGTGCTTGTAATTACACTAACTCACGAAACAGCCAAAATTACTGTTTACAGTCGAATAACTCATGACTGGGTAGTGCAGACAGTCCTTAAGGTTATAGGTCATATTTAAAGTATAACTACTGATTTTCTTATATAAAATAGGTAGATGGACGAGCGAATGGGCCACCTGATGTAAATGGTCACGGCCGGCCATACACATTGGTACTCTAAGAAATACCATTTTTTATATAAACCGGAAAGGTCTATCTCATGGTAAGTGGTAGTGGAGTCCAAACGCGATGACGGCCAGTACAGCCGAGAAGAATACTCTACACTAGCCGCCCCCGCCTTGCCGGCCCGCAAGATGCCTCTTCACGCCTCGTACTAAGCATTCCTTTCAGCGTCAATGCGCCACCAACCTTGAGAATTAAGATGTTATGTCCCTTGTTGTTACACTGTTTCACTTACTCTTCAAACTGGAACACAACAATAGTAAGTATCACTGTTTAGCGGTACAATATATGATGAGTGGGTAATACCTACCCAGACGTGCTCGCACAATACACTACCACATAGTAAAAAGTGAATAATTCGTCGGATACTCTTTGTAGAAGCTATATTTTGATCCGGGGGTAGGTTGAAATTTAATTAAAAATTGTAAAATAACAACTTAATATAAGAACTTACTTGAGTTAAGTTTTTTTTTTGTCACATATTATGTTTAATTAAGTGAATTCCGTTCCTTTTAGGCTTGAAGTTTTTTCCACCGCTCTAGTACGGGAAGGTGGAATTTCAACAAACACAAGCATATCCTGATATTCTTGCACTGTTGAGCACGTGATGAATTATAAATACAAGCAGCAGTGCAGCCGCGGATTTCAACCCACTATCTTCTTTTTAGAATGTCGTGTATAACCACTGGGACATCTCGGCTCAAATAAATTTAAAAGAGACATAATTAGAATGCTAGTAATAAACTAAACTCTATTACGTATCCTATTTCAGCGATTAGTACCGCTTGGATAAACTGAGAGCGTTAATTTATAACGCGGGTAGCGGTGGGCGGTTTGTGGGCAGACACATGCCATTTTATACACTTTATTGTTATTTAATCTACGTTAATCGTCTTTTTATATATTTAATTTATTATTCATTCTGTTTTAAAAAATTAAAACACAAAATATATACTTAAATATTAAACACTTAAAAATCCAATGGTGTCTAAATTATGCGTTATAAAAACATGGGATATTGTGATAAGTTAAATTTAAGTTGTTTAAAGTTCTGTTTTTAATCATTTTTGTCGTCCTATTTATTTTCTGCATCTTATTTGTAGTAAATATTAGTGGTAACTTAATTGGTTTATGCGTTATTTTATTTTTATTTAATACTTCTATAATTGTACTGTTTTCCCAAAAAATTATTATAAGCAAATAATATGTCCCAATTGTTGAAGTAGCATATAACCTAAGTCTATACACTTATTACCCCACATTTTTCGTCTTGGAGGCAGTAATGAAATAAATACCAAATACTGTCTATGAAATCATGTGTTGACGATATTTACATACATTTTCATTGCATTTTTCTTGATATCTGATTATGAAAACAATATCGAATTCGATGGTCAAATTTTGATACTATTATTGTTTCAGATGACGAGTTCGGAGAGAAATCGGTATCGGTGCTATTGGATGGTGAAGAATCAGAGCTCATATTTATTGACCATCCCAGCACTGAGATGTCGGTAAGAATAAAACCATTTATATTATTATATGATCGTTTAAAACAAAAACAACTTAAGTGCAGACAGACATACATACACGCACATACATACAGTTATATACAAACGTGCAAAATATATGTATATAGTTAAAATTAAACTGGCAACGTAGATTTGTTGAAATATACATTTTCAAATATCGAACGCAGTGTACAGAATTTTCCAATTGACAATTTAAATAAAAACTATTTAAAAAATAAGTTTTCAGTTGATGTAAAAATGTATTTGTTTATTCGATGTACTGTTCCAGCGAAGTCAACGATCTGACAGCATTAGGGCGCCATTGTTTTTATTATAACTTATGGATTGAAAGTGACGGTATGTGTCATCATTATGTGTTTCAAATAAATAGGTCAAAGGTCGTTACCCTTTATCACACATATTTTCTTGTTTACGTCATCAAGCGGGTTTATGACAAGAAAATTCGTTTTCAATTTGCAAGTTGGGCGTTAGTAGGATTTAATATTAGTTAGTAGGTTCAAGCAAGCAACCAAGTAAGGCTTATTGCTCACACTTGTGATTAAATTAAGATTATTAAATATATATTCATAAACATAGTATAGTTATGAAATACATTTAAGCATCTGTTTTTAAAAACAAAACCGATAATATTTTGTTATTATAGAAAGGATGAAATGCATATGGATTTGCATGTATGGATCTAGTAATAATGCATATGCTATATTTACAATATCTTTAGTAGGCTACTTCGTTAATTATGTTATTGCCGGCCAAATGTAACAACCGCAAGGCTCTTAGAGTGCACTCAGCAGCTGCGTCTTTTGTTTTGGTAGGGTAATGAATGGGTAATGAATGATAGTTGTGATTTGCACTCATTTTACTCACATACCAAGTATTAAAGAGTGTTTTCAAATTTAGTTTCGTCTTGATTAAATGAATAATTCCGCTAGAACGCCGCATTGCCTGAAGTATTCTCGCATAAAATTAAATAAAATATTTTTAATTTTAGTGTAAAGGTGATAGTTTTATTAATAGGACGGAAAAACTTTCGCCAGAAACTACAAATGCTAACACAGTTCCCAAGTTCGTCAATGGATGTGGAGCGATCCTTTTACACACTTTTCTTTGTACTGAACATTGTTAATTTTGTTGTATTATATCGTATATTCGAATTAATATCGAGAACGTATGAATGAACGATTTACTTTTTTTTTTTTTTTATATTTGCCGGGTGGGCAAATGACTCTACTCCACCTGATGTTAAATGGTAGTAGAGTCCAAACGCGAGGACGGCCAGTACAGTCTGGAAGAAGATTCTGCACTAGCCGCCCTCGCCTTGCCGGCCCGCAAGATGCCTCTTCACGCCTCGTAAAGAGACGTGAAGCGAGCGACGATTGCCACGATAGGGATGGGCAAAGTGTGGAGGCGTGTTTCCCCCGGCATTGGTTCAGCCGCCGTCTCCACTGGACCAACACCCATCGCGGCAATGCTCGCTCGGGCACTGGCTGTACGCTGGCTGACCTCGAAACGCGGCTGCAAGCCACTTCACGAGATTTCACCATGCGTACGGTGGTAACAAGCCAGGCGGATGTTTATCATCCTACCACCAGATGATATCCCTAAGTCGCCTCTTACGACACCCATGGGAAAGGGGCAGTGAAATGTATTCTTTCTCCGTCACTGCACGGATAACTGCACTGCTGGTTTTTATTATAAGAAATGTTTTTTTAAATTAATTCAATAGGCAACATCCATATTTGCATGCATTATAAATTTAATTCAATGCTTAGCTTAATGAATTTTAATTCTTCTACTGACACTTCGATTCAGCCATTGCAGCCAATATCAAGGGAGATTAACCAACTGCGCAGGATATATTATAGTGCACAAGTGTGTGTGCAACACAGGTCTCTCTTGCCTTACTCATAATCCGATGCAATCACATCATAAACAAATCTACGCAATCTTTGAAAAAGTAAACGTCTTTTTTATATCGAAATCCTCTAAGAATAATGTATAAAAACATAAAATTTACTAACAGTTTTATTTTATATATAGACTAAAAGATAATTCTTTTTTGAAACAATATGATAAATCAAAGATCTCACATTGCTGAGACAAGCTTTTATCCAAGGATCATAAATTAACTATCCTTGTCTAACGATCGTCTGCAACTCAATGGCAATGAACTGAACATTTCTTTCTTACAACGTTGACCTTATTGTAACATTTAATTAATCGTTAATTAAAAGTTACAAGTAACAATTATCGATGAAATCCAACGGCATATCAATAAATCTCACATAAAAAAACGTTAATAAATAAATACTCACTAACGACGAGCCGGTTGGCGTGGTTGATAAATTGTCTTTCACGCCGAAGGTTGTGGTTTCGATTCCCACCCAGGACAGACATTTGTGTGCATGAACATGTCTGTTTGTCCTGAGTCTGGGTGTAATTATCTATATAAGTATGTATTACAAAAGAAAAGTAGTATATGTAGTATATCAGTTGTCCGGTTTTCATATTACAAGCTCTGCTTAGTTTGGGATCAGATGGCCGTGTGTGAATAATGTCCCAGGATATTATTATTATTATATTACTAAGCGATTGGATCCTTTAATACACAATATAACAAACAAAAAAATAAGTTGTTCGATATTAAAACCAAATTTTATAATATGTCTGTATTAAAATATAACAAATATGTTGTTAGGACAACACAGTAAAATTAGCAATTTTATTTATTTATATATTTTACTAGAGATTATAAAAATGTAATACGAGTTCATAAAAGTAATATCACTTTTCCGAATAAATTTAATTTAGCGGTTATTTTTATTCTCGTTTTTTTTTAAATCATTTTAAAAAGCGTGAATATTTAGAAAAGCTACTATTAAATATTTCTTTTAAAACCTTTTTATTTAGTGTTTTAAGTGTTATATTTTCGGTACATTTTTAATAAAATTAAATTGAAGTTAAATAATGTTCACACATTATTATTTATATTAAGAACATAAATATTACATACAGGACCGCCTCGATGGTCTAGTGGCTTGATGTAAGACGTAGACCCGGAGGTCCTGGGTTTAATTCCCAGGTCGGGCCCATAAAAAGGTTATTGGATGTTTCTGTCAGAAAATTCTCAGTAGCAGCCCGGTATCTGGACACTCCATTACTTCGGACAGCACGTAAAGCCGTTTTTTCTGCGCCTGAACTCTTTCCGGTCGTGTCGGATTGCCGTCCCATCGGATTATGAGAGTGAGGGAAGAGAGAATGCACCTGTGTTTGCGCACACACTTGTGCACTATAATATGTCCTGCGTTGAGATTGGCCACCGTTGCTGAAATCGGTCTGGAGGACATTATTATTATTATATACACAATAAAAAATACAATAAAAACGTACAAAATATAGGTATTGGGTTAATTAATGATGGGGCAAACCATTTAGCCATTACCAATACATTTCAATTTTACTGTCGTCCCTTAAAACGTGCAATGAAGAGAAAAAATAATTTAAAAAATCTATCTTAGCCCCATACAACATTAATAAAAAAAGTAAAGTTTCACAAATACACAAGACTTCTAACTACATATTACATAGACATAAAATAAGCCACACATCATTCATTTATTTAATTAGTTGTGATTTTGTCAAATTACACCAATTAATTACTTAAGATAACTATAACACACATAAAAGCAATTAAATATATCATTATAAATAATTAAAAATTTTACTAGATATACAAACAGACAAATCCTTTCAAATATCGATTAATTAAGGCAAAAATATAATAATGACGCACTAGAAATAAAATATACACGTCTATTATAAAAATGTATAAAGAAAATCGAAATATTTCCCATAGGTCGAAAATTGTCTATCAACGTATGAACCGCACGCATGCGTGGTCGTATATTCAGTGGTCGCCAAGAGTTCATTCGTCAGAGCTGGTGAACTTTTGTCGTACTTGGCAAGAGAACAATTCACGGTGGACAGAACCGTAGTCCTCGTGGGTAACAAGGCTGACTTAGCGAGAGCGAGACAAGTTTCTACGAATGGTGAGTGATTTGCATATATATTTGGTAGACATAAAATTTATGACTTTACATTTATTCATGACCAAAGTTAGCATAGTTCAAATGAAGCTCTCGATAGTTAGTGGCCAATGAATATGAAGTACTGTGTAGTGGGGCCGGATAATTCCTATCACCAAACATTTGAACAGCTGTCGAATAATGCCACTCTACCTAGTCGCTAAAGATTGTGTATTGTGCGATTTTTTTTTAACCACACCCAATCTTCGAATATAAAATGTAATTGAGCAAATATAAAAAATTAAAAATCTTTTAAATAAGTAGCATATGTTGCTTAATAAAAAATAATATATATTAATTAAAAAAAAAAAAGCTAACTAAATAAAATTCTTAAAACGTAAATTATTTTTTCTCGGTTTAGCGCGTAATTATATAAGAGTTATTCTTGCAGAGGGCAAAGCTCTGGCGACGTCAAGGGACTGCAAGTTCATCGAGACGTCATCTGGAATCCAGCATAACGTGGACGAGCTACTTGTGGGCATCCTGAAACAGATACGATTGAAAGAGAGCCGTGATAAAAAACACGCCAAGAAAAGTGGGAAACCGGTAAATATTTTCATATTAAGGTTATTGTTATTTATTTTAATTTTTTTTAATAAATATTATTGAGAACAAAAACATTCTTAAACATTGTTTTTATTATAATATTACCAAACATGTTGTTTTTATAATGTAAAAAATATATGTAAAAAAGGAGTGAACTAAACAGAATATTTTATATGGAAAATTAAAATACATTCATATGAAATGTATTTTATAAACTTCGTATATGTAAAAAAAAACTAGGAATCTTTATTTAATTTTTAATTAATTCCCGTAGGTGTTTTAGGTGTTGTAGTTCTATCAATTTGTGTTCTTCGAAATTACGTCCATATTTTGAGTTTTTTAAGTACGTTTTGGATAATTTGCACTAACGTATTATATTTACTATGTAAAGGCTCTGTATTTTCGGCTGAGTTGAACAAAGTGCCACATCAATTCAAACTGAAGTTTCTCAGAACCGACTAAGGGGTTTTTGTTAAGCACAAATATCAATTGAACACGTAAGCCTCTTAATCACCGCCACGGTGACAATCCTCAGCAAAAGTATTCTCCAGGAATACATCAGGCCATCGTTATACTAAAACGTTATAGGATAGCGTCAGACTTTTCGTAAAAGTCTGTAAAATCCGTTCCATATAGTTGATAGACTGCGCTCTCTCCTATATAAATTGAATAAGGGCAAATGAATGATGAACCTTTTTAAAGTAATAGTTAGAATTTAACATACTAAGTTTTAGTTCACTGTGGGAAAACGTTTCAGTTAAATAATAGACTCCATTTAAAGTTAAAACTTTAAAGGGCAGCTTGAAGCAATATATTATTATGGTAAGGAAGAAAATAAAAGCAAGAACAATAGCCATTTGAACATTTTAAAGTTGATTGAGTTATAAAACGAAATCACAGACCGACGCATTTTAAATGTTATTCAAAAAGTATTTTACTTTATATTTTTACTCGCGCCTTTTCTCGCGCCTCAGTCTCCGCCACACGCCACCGATGGCTACTCGCTACATAAAACTCCAACAAGAGGAACAGTGTTACAATTATGGCGTCTATTCACCTCTCATAGCGGCCATCGTTAACTACAGCCCTCGTTGGCTGCAGCCGACGGCACTTATAGATTGTATAAGTTAGTTTTTTCAACAACAGACATTTATCTCCTTGAAAATTATAACCAAACGTTTTTAAATACTTTCACATATTTTAATGTAACTGTATTATTAACATTGTCTTGATGTATGTACCAAAAAATGTGTGTTTGACGTTGGAAATATATTTCGCCACTTATCTCAGATTCGAAAGATGAATAAGATAGTTAAAATAAGAGTACCCTTATACGTTTTTTTTCAGTAGCTATGTTGATATAAAAAATTAGGTTTCATTTCTAGTAAATTATATAAAATAAGAATTCTCTTGTTTTTTGCACAACCGTCTCGTTTGTCCTTAACTTAACTAAAAAAGAATGCTTCTAAGAATAAACTGACCTTTGTGAAATACATAAATACTTTTATGTATTATAATAAAATAAGATTTTATACAGTTCACATTTAAAAAAAAAGCGTTAATAAAGTTTTCAGGTTATGTATTTTTATGAGTTTCTTATTCCACTATAACTTTAAAATACTTAAACAAATTTCGATGTATGAGGTATCGTTATGATCATACCATATCTCGATTTAATCATCACCATTGATACTGGCTATTAACTTTTTCGTTTTCGGCAGGACAGTCGTGATTTTTA
Organism: Nymphalis urticae; assembly: GCA_905147175.2. Lineage (NCBI taxonomy): Eukaryota > Metazoa > Arthropoda > Insecta > Lepidoptera > Nymphalidae > Nymphalis > Nymphalis urticae. The sequence continues at coordinate 3,833,738 of LR990007.1, forward strand.
ATTTTAGCCATTATTTGTTATTTAATTTAACATCTTCAATTAAATAAGGAAGGTAGGATAAAATTCATAAGAAGATTCTCTGCATAAATAAGTGTTATATTTGTTCAATTAATTAGAACAAACTTGATAAAATTTCATTAAAATTAACGAAAGAGCTTCTGTCAAAAGCTTGACGTAAGCCTTTGTTTGTAAACGTTTCTTCCCGCGATACTTTGAAGGTCACCGCACTGATGGAAATTAAATTTTGCTTGAGTAAACTTTAACACATTTTCTGTGTAGGTATGTTAATACATATAGAATTGTTATAATAGACTTATGTTGATGAAAAACATAAGGCTTTAAATACCTTATAGGTATTTTAGTGGTGGTAGTCGTTTCTAATTATGTGAGTTAGACAATCATTATGTGAGTTAGTGCTTCTATGTTAAAAAAAATTTTGATTTGATCTAATTTATATTAGTATCATATCCTTAATAATAATGTCCTCCAGATCGATTTCGGCCACGGCGGCCAATCTCAATAAAGATTAGCCAACTACGCAGGAGATATTATAGTGCACAAGTCTAACTCTTATAATGATGGGACGGCAATCCGACACGACCGGAAAGAGTTCAGGCGCAGGACCAACGGCTTTACGTGCTTTCCGAGGCACGGGAGTGAACACACTTCCAACTTCCAGACTCCGGGCTGCTACTGAGAATTTTCTGACAGAAAAACCCAATATCATTTCATTGACCCGACCTGGGAATTGAACCCAGGACCTCCCCTCCGCGTTTGCGGCCTTACATCAAGCCACTAGACCAACGAGGCAGTCATATCCTTAGTTATGTATATTAATACTAAAGAAAAACTTTTGATAATTAATTTCAAACCGACATAATAACAGATTTTTTATAATAGAAATAAATTAACGACTACAAACATATATTTAAAATAATGTTAACGGTCCATAACTTAGTTTTGTAAAACGGTTTTATTTAGCTTACACTGTTTGTTGTATTACACATAAGATAGTGTCGAAGAAGAATATTAATATTTAGGATTAGATATCATATTTATATTATATTCCATATTTTGGGAATAATTTATTTTCTTTGATCACAGGATGCAAAACCGTCGAAGCTAGCTAGTTCCCGCACACACATATCACTCAGCATCGCTCGGGAACTTCTCCAGAAAATTTGTATTAACGACATATCGAAATCAAAGTCATGCGAGAATTTACACGTCTTGTAAAATCTTATCCAGTTAATTACAACACACAATTCCAATGATGAATCATTTGTGGAAGATGAAGTTTTAATAAAAGGCCTAAAAATGGAATCGATTGAAATTATTCACCTACAATTCAAATGGCAGAAGAAAAATATGTTCCCGTTAGGAAGGAATACCGAATACAATACAGTGAATTGAAAAGAGAACAATACTATATTGGAGGAAATATGAATCAATACCAAATGATGTACTATTTATTTCAAACAAGTACTTAGTTCATTTTGGTCATATTGCTAAGTGACAACTCTATAACCTCGAAATACGGGTGAGGTGGCTGTCATTAGAACAGCCAAAGAGAAGAATAAATAAAACACGTCGTTACGTCAAGATAAAACATGATTACAAGCAATGAAGAAGATCGACGGCGAAGAAGATCAAAGAAAAATTGATAAAAATGTATTTGAAAATAAGTTAATGTTTTAAAAGAATCTTGTTGAAATTCTATGCCTATTATCCTATTGAGGGTCTATATGTAAGAAACAATCCTTAAAGGATTTTTATGTATATTAAGAACTAATTATAAGCTGTTTTCGTTTTCTTTCAATCATTTCTTTTTTTATGAATAACATTTTTTTCTTCATAATTTATTTAGCTACAAATAAGATATTATAGTTCCAATTATTTATATTGACATATTGTAGCAGTCTTCTTTGGATACGGAGGACGATTTCTCGAACTAAATATTTCTGGTCCTGCGCTCCCCGGATACCTCAAAAACCATGCCTTCTAAATTTCAACTTTTGTTTTTTTTTATGACTTGAGTACTTTATTTGATATTTCTTTTAGAGCTTTTAGCATCAAATTATTTCTAATTAGTTGTTTGTTCGATAAAATAAAAATAACGATAAGTTCTCAGGTTTTATGCGAAAAGTGAATCTTCTCTTTCTGTCAAATTAGACGTGTATTTAGTAAGTGAGACGATACCTATTTTAGTTAAAACTCGTTTCATAGATGTTATGAACATAAGTTAAATCAGAATACTTATTAATTCATTATTTATATGTAGATGAATGTGTTTCTTGTTATTTCTATTAACGTTTTACAAGAATTTTTCGTATAGGACATAGAGATAAATTTTTGTATTCAAATCTATTGCAAATTAACAAAAAAAAAAGTTTTTTCCGTTAGTATAATGAATCACCATAGCTCGTTTTCACGTACTATATACATTATATATAATACATACATGAAAATGTAATGTTCTTTGGATGTTAGTTTTGTGGTCACGCTGGACGTCTAGACAACTGGACGGATATTGATATTTGGCAAAAAAGCCGAGTTGTAGAATGGAATATTTATAAGGCATATATTATGTACTACATTTTAATTTACACTTAGTAATGCCGTCGCGTTAAAGCTATCTATCGTTAGATATCATTATATAAAAGCGAGAAATGTTAACAGAAACGTCTCTATCCTTATTTATATGTCTTAACCTTCAGCTATGCCAGTGTACGTGATAGAACTGAAAGTGTGCACTCACATTCGACCTTGAAATTTTACTTTCATCGCACTTTGAGAAGTCTCCATTCAAAAGTGCGAAGTTCCTGTATAGTATATCCCTATTTTTATTTATTTAATGTCTTGCTAAATAACGAGATTAGTTTACAAATATCGTTGAGTAAATATTCGATTAATTGAATTTGAAATAAGTTCTCCGACTTATTAAAATTTTGTAATTGTAAATTTTGAGATGATTTGTTTCAAGTTATTGTTGTTTATTAAAAGTTAATTTAATATCAACTTATAAATAAGTTAATAAAGCATTTTCTTAAAACGTGAGCCATAAAATTTTCATGTGTTTTACATGAGATAAATAGTTTTACCGTTTTGAGTAGATGGCATTGTTGTTAAAAAGAGTTAGATATATATTTCTTAATGCGTTCTTACATATTAAGACGTACTTATTATTCGTTTTTGTATAATCTATTTTTGCTCTTAACAATATTGATAAGTAATTTGATGATTCCAAAATGAAAATTACTATTTAACATTTCATATCAGCACAAATAGCCTAATTAACAATAATTACTTTATTTGGAAGCAAAATCATGTTAGTTATAAAATAAATATCGACATGAAAGTGAAGATGGTTAAAGCTGATTACCAGGAGATCATAATTTGATAGGATCAATAATAATAGGTCAATACGACCCATTCAATATTAAATATTGTTAACAATTTACGAGGATTTATCATTATTGTAGAAAACATAAGTCGTTTGAGTATATTTATTATTCGAACTTATATTTTTCACTCATCTTCCAATTATTTATTTACCTTGATATATATAATAACGAAAATAGGTTAATATTATTATATAAATTTGTATAATAATATATTAGTAACTTTCAATTTTCGTTCTTTTATAAGACATTACAATGTTTGAAGTTAATAATTTAATAAACATTTCAATAATATTCTCTAAAAGATACTTATCCAATTTAGACTTTTAGCATAAACAAATTGTGAAGTGAGCGTTACTTTGAAGCTGGGAGAGAACCTTTAAAACATACCATAATTTTCTAAGAAGCTGATTTTCAATGGTACTTATATAAAAGGAGTCTAAGCTCAAACCGTGTAGGACGCATAGCCACTTCAATCCGCCCACGTTTGATCAAGACTGTTTGACATGAATGTTTTGACGCAAGTTTTTATTATTGATATATTACAATCATTTTTATTCTTCTAAAGCAATATCTGAACGACTTTTAAAATTTCCTATGATGCGATTATCATTTGAAACAATAGATACTGTATAAATAAGGGGTTGCATTTTATGTTACTATTTTTGTCATACTATTTTTAATATCTAACAACTTTTCCGGGCATTTACATTATTATTTCTAAATATTAATATTTCATCTGAAAAACATCGATAGAATTAACAATTTTACAAAATAATTAATTGTTGAAATTGTTTTGTACGGGATATAAGGTAAACCAAATACAACAAGGCGGCATTTACCACCATCTTGTAAAAGACGTACCTATTAAAATTTGAGAATGACAGATATTATTTTTATTTTATTTTATTATTTTTCTCTTAGAAAAGGCAAAGATGTTGAACTACACAGTCTCGCCTTCAGTTTTTCAAATTCTATTTTAAATTGTAAGGCATTCAGCGAAGACTTCCGAGCTGACAGATATTAAATTAAATTTTCTTTTTTAATTTAGGAGAACAATTACAATTTTACCACTTACATTGTATATTAATATGTCTCGAAATTATATTTTATGAAACTTTACATCTGTATCTACATAAGAAGGCTTAGTTTCTTTTAAACTTTAATTTAATAATATATCTTATTATAGTAGATTTTCTTTAAGTGATGTTAGAGAATACATAATACATATTATTAAAAAAAATTAGATTTCTAAGTGTACTTAGACGTACTGTCAGTATTACGTAATTATAGCAAAATGACGCTTGGTTAAATAATAATTGTAGTGTTGTCTGTAAGTTCATGTTATTGTTAGTAAACTAACTATATTTTTCTATATAAAACTTTCTACGAACTTTTTATATTGAATAATCCGTTTTAGATTTTTATCTGTGCCACAAAATTATTATCTATATTTTCTTTATTTTTTTTTAAATTAATAATCTGTCAATTTCTTGGCACAGATAAATAATTTAAGAACTTTCTATTATAATTTCTTTGTAAGTAAAGATTTATGATACTATTGGAAAGATAGACTGAGAGGAATAACAATTTTTTTTTGATACCGTATTAACACATTCGCGCAAGTGACAATGAGAGGTTTGAGGCGAATCACGAGCACGAGTAATGTGTAAATGGGGTATGAAAGGTTGACATGTAAAGACAAACCTTATTTTGAAAATTAGATAACCTTCTTGAAAAAAAAAAGTTATGGACTCATCAATAATAGTCGAGTTTTATTGAAATGCACACATTATTATTATAATTTTTTAAATTGTTATAAATTATATTAATCTATTTTATTTACTAACAGATTTTCAAGATTGATTTAGGATCTGTATTAATATTATATTATATCCATCTATTGAACTAAATGTATCATGACTATAATAAAAAATACTACTGTTATAATAAGTAATCGTATATTTTTAAGACGTTTTTTTGTATGTTACGTTGTAACATAATAACTTTTTATGCAAATTACTCGATCATAATTGTATTCTACATAGAAGCTAGATATATATGATTTCTCTCACATATATTTTAAATTGTTTTATGGATTATTTTACGCTTATAATTAAAAAGTAAATTATATCTGATCATTTTTCTAAAGTAACTACCTTTTGAAGAATGAAACATGAGAAAGCATTTGAAATCAACGAGAGAGAAAGGGAGGGAGAGATCTTATGCATTCGTATTGTAAACATTTGGTTTTCCAGAATTTTTGAACTTATAAATTTCCTATGATAAAAGTTATCCTATATGTTGAACTAGAATAGACACAATCATTATGAGCTTCATAAAAATATTGTTATATCATTTATGGGTTGATTGGTTCAAAATATGCTCAGACAGACCGAAATAGATTATTTTTCTGAATTGTTTCTAATTTAATATTTTAACTCTTGAATATCCATCAATATATCCATTAATAGAATGTTGACAATACTGAAATATTTATACCAATTCTGTTTTTCATAATCACCAACTAATGTACAGCATTGCTACTTTGTAGGAACATATTTATCGATCTCACTCGTTGAGTTACACTTTTTTTTTTTAATTCAATCACGTTAGTGCTTTTATAAATTGACTAGTTTATCTAGTCCGGTTAGCTCAGAACGCCCGAGGTTCCGCTTTCAAATTCCGAATCGGATAAATAGTAAATAACGTTTTCTATCAAGGAATTCTCGGTAGCAGTCCAGAGCTAGAAAATTGGCAGCGGTACACTCGTGCCTCGGAAAGTACGTAGAGCATGATTTGTCTCCTGACCTGACCATCTTATCAGACTATACAAGTGAGGGAATAAGGAATGCATTATTATACACAAGTACCTTCCTATTACTATATCTGATACTTAGTGGATTAAGTCTTCGAGATTGGCCGCGGCTAAGTTTATACTATTATTTATTTATAATATTTTTCAATACAATCATAATGCTTTAATTAATGAAAATGTAACAGTCGAAACTTCATGTAATAATCTAGTTGTTAAAGTAAGTGTTGTGTTCTTACTACGGTGTAATTTCTATCTTAAAATCTAAAGTCTGAGCTTTCTAAATAGTTGATAATGATATCGTATTACACAGTCATGTGTATAGTTTTTCAAAAAATGTTAAAGTTTTTGGTGTTTTTAAATTTGAAACTAAATGTGATTAAATATGATAGTTGCGAATAAATGAATTATTTAAATTGAATATTGAATTTTTATTTCATATTAGTCATAATCGTATCTGACTCCATTTGCGACGCTCTCTGTGCAAAATCCGCTGGATTTTCACAGCATAGTCTCCAAAAGTACGTTCTTCTAAGATTGTATCAGAAAGATTTCCAGACTTTGTCGAAGATAGTGGTTTATAAACACTAAAACTTAACTAATTTACCACTATCGTTTAAGTAGTCTGGTACTGCTGGACTTAGGCCTCTCCCAAGATCCTGCTCCTCCAGATCATCGGTGCCTGGCTGGCTGGATTGCTATTCGTTACATTACATGCCATTGTCTTTGGTAAGTATCCTCTATATCGTATTTTTGTCGTTGGCTTATAAGTAAACTTTAAGCCTTTTGATTAGGAAATAAAATATATAGAGTTATTTTCAGGCAAAACGATTTCAAGAATGTGAGTTTCTGATACGGTAAATGTAAGTGGATCGAATAGCAACGTCGGGGAAAATTGGAATCTTCTTAAAGGCATTGCAATGACCCAGCAATATATATGTACGTGATTACCTTGGACATAGAGGAAGGTTTGTTATTCTTCTTTTTACTAACTAAATGAACATATTCTTCTAAGTTCACCATTTTCATCTAGAATTCTTGGTTCAAATCAGAGTAACCACTATTTAATTTATTGTTTTTAATTTTTTCATCCTGTGCTCAGCGGTTAATGAAATCGATCGATGTTAAAATATATATGAACATAAATACAATACCCGGTATTAATATGATATAAAAAAAACATAAGTTAATCTCGTTGTATATGATTAAGGTTAAACAAGATACTGCAATTTAGATCTAGTTTAAGTTCTAAAACATTATTAACTTAATAAAATTAAACGGTGCTGTGAGACTTGTTAGTTTATATAACTTTACACTTTATATAACTTACTCGTAGTTTATTTAATAAGTTATGATTTGTTGCAGTCACAACATAAATGCAAATGAGAATATTTAGATTTTTAAGAGTTATATAACGGCTGGATGGATTGTTATGAAATATCGAAGAGAAGTTTTTTTTTATGAAATAGCACATACTTTTTTATTTTATTTTATTTTAATGCATATTGACTATATTGTCACAAGTATCAAAATTTCAGCACAATAAATAAAATCAAAATCGATTGATCAATGCTATATGAGATACTAACTAAGGAGCAAAAATTAAGTAATTTCCCTTATTACTATATCCTGCTAAGGCGTTCATGCCAGAATTTTGTACAATAATAAGATCTAGCTGGTCAACAATGATCTTCATATAATAATAGTTTAATCAGCACCCCATGTTTAGGAATACAATCTAGCTGAAAATTGTGTAAGTTCGTAATTTTAATGTACATCCGTAATTATAATGGATTTTATTGTATCATATATAATAAATATTATACAATACATAAATTACAATACATAAATATCTTTAGAATTCTGGAGAGGGTACTTCGACTCTTCACCGCATCAGACATGTTTGCTGATCGTCTTCTCTCTATGCGCCAACATTTTGCACTTCCACTACTTCTGTTGGCTCAAAATTTAAGGTGAAGTGGATAATTTCCTCTTTGAATAATAACAAATGAATCGACCATTTTTTTGCCACTATTATCTCTCAGATGTTGAAAAACTTTTATTCCATTTAAATAATAAGATATCTTTAACCAGTGCTCTGATCCTACGCCTATTGGCCTTAATGACTATACCTTTGTCTATCCGGAGACCTGTTAAAAAAAAACAAACGATAACTGCCACGCATACATAAGTTCGAATTACGAGAAAAGATGTGTCAGCGTTGAAAATAACAGTATCATAAATAGAGTATAATATAGTATATATATATACAAGTATGTATACATATTCCAGCAAATCAAATTATTTGCTATTTTAATTAATGCAAAATTCGGAGTCTTGATCGAATATTTGCGAAGATCAAATATAAACCTCATGTAAAGTTTGCTTAATAGTTCCTCATTAAGATAATGATAGAAATCAATATAGTCAATAATGATTATTAGGAGAGTTTGTGCTTATGCATAATGTAATAACTTTAATGGGCTGTGAAAGAAAACTCTAAAAACTACTACCTGCCGTAACAGCCTGTGAATATCCCACTGCTGGGCTAAAGGCCTCCTCTCCCTTTGAGGAGAAGGTTTGGAGCTTATTCTACCACGCTGCTCCAGTGCGGGTTGGTGGAATACACATGTGGCAGAATTTCAGTGAAATTAGACACATGCAGGTTTCCTCACAATGTTTTCCTTCACCGTAAAGCAAGAGAATTATAATCACAAATTACGCACATGAAAATTCAGTGGTGCTTGCCTGGGTTTGAAGATACGATCATCGGTTAAGATTCACACGTTCTTACCACGTTTTTTTTTTTATATTTGCCGGGAGGGCAAATGACTCTACTCCACCTGATGTTAAGTGGTAGTAGAGTCCAAACGCGAGGACGGCCAGTACAGTCGGGAAGAAGGTTCTGCACTAGCCGCCTTCGCCTTGCCGGCCCGCAAGATGCCTCTTCACGCCTCGTTTGAAGGAACCCGGATCGTAAGAGGAGGGGAATACGTGAGCTGGTAAGGAATTCCATTTTTTTGAAGTGCGACAAAGAAAGGAGTTGCCAAGTTTCTTTGTGCGCGATGGAATTGATGTCACTGTTAGTCGGTGACATCGAAAGCCAGCACGCGTAGACTTGTGAAGGAAGGGGGAAGTAGGAATTAGGGAGAATAATTCCTCGGAACACTCGCCGTGATACAGTCGATAGAAAGCGCTCAGCGCTGCTATCTCTCGACGCAATTGTAAAGGCTCGAGGTTGTTAGTGACTTTTACGTCGCCAATAATGCGGACCGCACGTCGCTGCAACCGGTCCAAGGCCTCAAGTAGGTACTTAGCGGAGCCATCCCAAAGGTGCGAGCAATATTCAACGCAAGACCGTACCTGTGTTTTGTACAGTAGGCACAGTTGTTGTGGCGTGAAAAAACGCCGCACCTTGTTCAGAACTCCGAGTTTCCGTGAAACTGTTTTTATCACAGCCTCGATGTAATCCCTTAGACTAAGGTCACAGCGAACGTCCATCCCCAGCATGGCGATTTTGCTTTGTATCACCAGCGGAGTGCCACAGAGGGAGGGAAGAGGGAAAAATGGTGACTTTTTTGCTGTGAAAGCGCATACCTGTGTTTTCTTGGCATTGAACTCTACAAGATTATCTGAGCCCCATTTGGCGATAAGCTCTAACGTCCTATTGAGTTCAATGACAAGATTCTCCCGTCTCTCCTTAATTTCCGCTCGCCCAGCCACTGCGCGTCCGTGGTATCCACCATGCACTGTACTATCGTCTGCATAGCAATGAATGTTCCCAAGAGAGAGCATATCATTGATATGCAAAAGAAACAGAGTGGGAGATAGCACAGATCCCTGGGGGACCCCAGAATTCGCTACATAGAATTGTGAAGCGCAACCATCAACTAAAACACGAAGGCTGCGCTTGTTTAGGAAGCTGGCAATCCAGGTGCAAAGCTGAGCAGGCAGACCATATGCCGGCAGCTTGGAGAGAAGACTTCTGTGCCAGACCCGGTCGAAAGCCTTGGAGATATCGAGGCTGACAGCCAACGATTCCCCATGCTTGTCGATAGCTTCACCCCAGAGGTGTGTTACGTACGCTAGAAGATCACCTGTAGACCGTTTTGGTCGAAATCCGTACTGACGAACATTAATTAAACAGTGATCTTCTAGGTAATGGATCAGTTGGTTGTTAAGAATCCGTTCCATCACCTTACAAAGTACTGAGGTAATAGCTATTGGCCGATAATTTGCCGGGTCAGACCGATCCCCTTTTTTGGGAACCGCTTGCACATTAGCTCTTCTCCAAGCCTCCGGCACACATCCCGAAGAAAGAGAAAGTTGGAACAGGCGCGTTAACACGGGAGACAGCTCTGCCGCGCACTTCTTCAGCACTATGGCTGGTATTCCATCGGGACCGCTAGCTTTCCGTACATCAAGTGACTGCAGCTCCGCACGCACATCACGCTGCCTGATTTTGATGTCAGGCATCGTGTGGCCACAAGAAGGTATTACTGGTGGCAGAGCACTACAATCATCGATGACGGAGTTGTCGGCAAAGAGTTTAGCCAGGAGATCAGCTTTCTCCTGCGGACTGTGAGCTAGCGATCCATCCGGACTTCTGAGCGGTGGCAGCGAAGTTTGGCAGAAATTGTTTTGCACAGACTTGGTCAGACGCCAGAAGCTACGGGAGCCCCTAGGATGTGAAATAAGGTCATGACCAATCTGTACAATGCGCTGTGCATCCGCTCTCGTGTAAGCCTTCCTACAGGACTTGGAGTTTTTATTGTAGATTGCTTTCAGTGAGTCAATATTAGATGCCCCGCTAATGCAGCCATTGATCCACTCGCAATATGCCGCCTGCTTAGATGATACAGCGTCGGCACATTCGCGAGTGAACCAACGGTTACGCGCACCCCTACTGTCGAGATCTGAGCTAGGAATGTAGTATTCCATTCCCAACATGATCTCGCCAGCAACAGCAGCGGCACTAGCTGTCGGGTCTTTCCCACTGAAGCAACGTTCCTTCCAAGGGACTGACGCATAGTAATCGCGATACCGTCCCAATCTGCTGACTTGTAGTGCCAAACGCGACGTTTGCATACCGTTGGTGGCGGCAGCTTGGCCTGTGGCACTTTGGTAGATATGAGGCTGTGATCCGAAGAACCAAGTGGAGCTTGAACCACAACCTGATATTCCACCGGGTGAGAAGTCAGCAGAAAGTCCAGTAGAGAAGGCGCTTGCCCATCAATGTCTGGGATCCTGGTAGGCTGATCAACCAGTTGGGTCAAGTCATGTGTGAGAGCAAAAGCATGAGCAGTCCTTCCAGCATGGTCAGTTTTGAGGGATTTAAACCATGATTCATGGTGAGCATTAAAATCCCCCAAAAACACCAATTTCGCGTTAGGAAACTGCTCTTGCGCAGCATCTGCCACCCGACTAAGATGGTCAAATAATCGGCTTGTCTCCAAGTCACCATTGTGGGATCTGTAGAGGCACACGTAGACCCGACTCTGACGAACCAGATCCACACGTACCACCAACATGGAGAAGGAGGGGTCCTCCAAGCAGCGCAGTCGGTGACAGCAAACATCCGCCCTGACGAACAAGCATACTCCGGCTTTCGCTTTGAAGGACTCTTCAAGCATGTAGCCGGGATAATTAAGGTAGCTGGTATCGGCAGGACGGAGTATTTGTGTCTCCGTTAGAAACAACATTGCTGGCCGTGCTGTCTCGAGATGGTGGTGGACAGCGTTGAGGTTAGCGTGGAGTCCACGGATGTTAGTGAACTCGACCTCAAACAGCGTGGCTATGGTGGGGGTGTGCACCGCTGTACGACCGTTATTCCTGTTTTGATGCGCTACCATATGGGAAAAAAAAATGGAAAAGAGACGTGAAGCGAGCGACGTATTGCCACGATAGGGATGGGCAAAGTGTGGAGGCGTGTTCCCCAAGTGTTTGCCAAACTGGGCCATCTCGGCTTTTTTACCTACATTTGACAAAAAGTCATCCAACATATATAAGATTTCTCTCAATGTTTAATTCACCGCCAACCGAGCACATATTAAATTATTCAATAAATATGTGTTTGTTATTTAAAGTAAGTAAAAATTTGAATCCACAATGCTCGGTTCTGACCCGCAAATTTTATTACATCCTCATTATAATCTCTCCTTATCATAGTAGAATTTTTTCATGGATATTAAAATAATTACATAGGCAAAAAATTCTAATATCACTTTACTCCTTATTATCTGTAGACTCAGTAAGCACATTACCTGCAAACAAAATCTGTTTCTATTTAATATAATAGATCCTTTAAACTTCTACTTTCTTATACTTTCAATCAGCTTAGCTTAAATTAAGACTTATATCAAAGGAATAAGCCTCATTTGAATTGATCAAAAGGTATCTTGGGGAGTCGTTCCCAAAGGCCCTTTTGTTTTGAATATTTAATAGTCTGTTACCTTTAATTTAGCCTTGAAATTTGAAACATAAAACGTCTCACGCAAACGCAAATTGATTTATATAAAAAAGAACCTTATTTCAATTGATTATTAATGAAAATTGAAAAGCAATGTTTTTATGTACAATTTTCGACGTGAGAATACAATATGAGCAATGAATGGAGTGAAACGGCATTAATTATTGAAATGACACTGAAAAAGCAACTATTACGGATTTAATATAATTTGCACGTGTAATGGCATTGTCGGACCTTTTTTGTTTTTTTAATATTTTGGAATTTGATCCTGACCAAATGGAAACTGAGAGGTTATAAGTTCAAGGTCATCTGACTCTCAATTGTTCGAGTATGACACTGACATTAAACAAGACTAATTATTACACAGAGCTGTAATTAGTCTATCCAATTTTTTAAATTATTATTGCATCCAAGGGGATAAAAAGTCAGGCTCATCACCAAGAAAATCGGTAATTCAGTGGGAAATTGCCAATTTTGCCCATAATTTTGTGATTCACAACGCACTCATCTCCTAGACAACCATATGGCCGATACTGAAAGATTCACCGATCGCATAACCATTTGCATCTCATTTACTAAATACCATTACAATTTGCCAGATGCTGTTGACGTTTACGGTTATTGTTCCGCTCCTAAGAGTCGTAGCACGAAGATATATAGCTTACACCAACCATTTATTGAGGGCTACTATAATATGTTTTAGTTAAATTTAAGTCAAATTTATTAATACACGGTCTATTAAGGTTATATACTTATGGCTATACCTATGTATGTTGTTTGGATGTGAGTAATTAAACAATGTGCCTTCTTTATTCAAATGTCAAACACTTGTGAAAGACAGAGAGCAATAACAGTTAACTAAACACCCGCTAAATAAGGTTTGTAAATAAGGCTGTTAGTGACTGCACTATTATCTTAAGGTAAGTGCAATGCAAGCTATACCAATATATAATTTGGAATTAGTGACAAATATTTGCACGGTTTTTTCACTAGTGTATTTTTGAACACCGTTCACAGGACCAGATCTTTTTCCATACTTACGACCAATTGTAGACAACGATTACGCTGAATAGATTGGATTTGAGAGATTAATTTTTATTACTAAATATGATTAAATAAAGAATATGGTTTTGAATTTGATTTTATTTTTGATTTCTTAACGTGGTTAGAAATGTATGTACAAAGACGTTTCAATTCAATTCTAATATTTTAATATTTATATTGAAATCCATATCTCCTAATTATACTTATTAAATATGTTTATAGAGATGTTATTAACACAAATGTTATTAACCGCTAAGAAATATTGTTCGGAAGCAGTGTTTCATTACTCGTTAATGTCCCTCGAGAACCGCGGTACCTCGGGGACATATTAATAAAGTTCCGAACAATTCAGACTATTAGCAATTACGACGCTTTATTTACTCGCCCTCATCTGGCTAAATGGCTTTTATTTATTTTGGTCAAGATTTTCGCTCCATTGTGTGCACTGTTCTTAAAATTCTGAACTATGTATGATAAATAATATTGATTTTATTGGTTTTTTTTTTCGTTCAAGATATTCTCAATAGCAGCCAGCCAGTTTGCTTTGGCAATTTTATACCTCTTTTATACCTCTAAAAGCATGTAAAGCCACAGTCTCTGCGAATGGACTCTCGCCAATCGGACAGATAACACAGAAAATGGGCAACCTGGTAAGTGGTAACAACCGCCCATAGACATTCTTTACATCTATATAATATTAACCATTCTTTACATTGCCAATGCACCACCAACCTTGCGATTTAAGATGTTACATGTTAAAGAGAACCAATGAAATGGCTTTGCAATAAATAATAAACATTAGGAAATTATTTGCTTAAGGAAATTGAAAACGATTTATTACCGATAAATACATTTAAATTTACTGTTAATTATATTTAGCGATTAATGTCAAGTATCGTGTTATTTGATAATAAAAACTATTTGTAAGTTTTGTTTATATGGATGACCGTGGTCGTTGGTTTTAGAATAATATCAATAAAAATTACTTTATATTGCATCTAGACAATAAATTATGAGTAATGGGCAACGTCACCAAGCAAACAACACTGCCGAAATATTCAACTGTTGATGTAAATTTATTTCAGTGTTCTCAAAAGAAAATCTAATTATCCCGCAAATGATCAAGTAAAGTTAATAACAATATAAATCGGTCAAATAAATATTACTCAAATATTAATATAAAAACGCTGTAAGCAGTAAATTAAAAAATAATTGGCTGTGTTATTTATTCGCGGTCTGAGATTTCTGCTTTTTTAATTTGTTCGCGTGAAACGTAAAGCTTTGTATACACTTGATTTAATGAACGTTTTAATGGCGGCCAATCTCAAAAGCGCGCCAGAAGCCAGCAGATTTTCCGATTTAACCTTTCTCTCGGGGCGTCTCATTTCTATGATTTTTCTATCTACAACAACAGATGTATTTTTTTGATTTTTTGTTTTTTTCTTAACAGATAGTAGATTTTTTGCATAGTACATATTTTAAATGTTATATTGAAGAATATTTATATGATAAATCTATTAATTACCGTAACAGCCTGTGAATGTCCGACTGCTGGGCTAAAGGCTCCTCTCCTCTTTTTGAGGAGAAGGTTTGGAGCTTATTCCACCACGCTGCTCCAATGCGGGTTGATGGAATACACATGTGGCAGAATTTCAGTGAAATTAGACACATGCACGCTTCCTCACGATGTTTTCCTTTACCGAAAATTCAGTGGTGCTTGCACGATCATCGGTTAAGATTCACGCTATAATATGATAGTTAATAAAAAGAGCTGTCTTTTTTTTCGTAGTCCATTACTACAGCGAATTATTTGATATTAAGAAACAAATATATGTTTGAAGTATGATGACATGCGACAGAACTTTTTGAGCAAACTCACATCAAGTTTGCTCAAAAAGCAAATGTAGTAAACGCCAAAAGCGTATCGTTACAAAAATGAAACGAAAGAGTCTTTCTAAAATAAACACAAGTGACAGGCCTAGATTATTTCTAAATATTAATTATCTAGTTTATGTCTCAACAACCAATTGCATTACGAGTATAAATCAGAAAAATGTAAAGTTAGGACATTTTGTGATTCTATCTTTTCTATCAAGAGATTTTTAGGCTTTTATATTTTTGATATGGGCACAACCCTTGAATGTGTAATTTAGTTTACGTACATGTATTTATAACTTTGAACTGGAATACAACAATACTAAGTATTGCTGTTTGGCGGGAAAATATATGAGTAGACCACCAAGTTCAACATATTGGTTATTTAAATCTATTAATAATAATAAAACATGGTCCTTGATCTGCACTAATCCGTCTTCATCGAGATTCAGTCGGTTAAACCTTACGTGTGATCAAAAGATACTTAATATAAGGTCATGTCACGTTCTATGCTTTCATTACTCTATAGTATATAAGATGGTAAACCCTTTGAGAACCAGTGGTCCGTTACTTTTGTTTGCATGCTTTTGAAATGCAAACGAACCGACAGTTTGCTTCAGTAACTAACTTTATTTGATAACTTAAAGTTAATAAAGTCACTTAATAATTAATAAGATTAGAACATCGTGATCATTTCATCCAAGTCTTGTAGACGATTATTGGATAGCCCACAGGATTTAATAAGTGAATATTTATAGACGAGGGTGGGTTCAAATCCGGGCAAGTACAATATCTTTCAATGTGTCTGTGCAATATATAGTCATCATACATTTAGTGCTCGGTGATGATGAAAAACATTGTGAGGAAATCTACTTACCTCGAATGATATTTTTCCCATCCACCAACCCACAATGCAGCAGTGTGGTGGAATAAGCTTCCAAAGCTACGTACTTCAAACGTTCCTATTGTTCTTTTAAAAGTATTTGCATTGAATTCCGGTCTTATTAATTAATTAATTTAACTTAATAGCTGTATACTTGCTTACAATGATTATTAATTGCACTGGTTATCAAAGAACTAAATTAAATTCTCACGTCACGATACGTTCGTTGATAACATTATCTCTAGATAAGACTAGAGTTAACAATAAATATTTATTTATTTAAAATCCAAAATTATTTGTTTTTCAAATCATTTAATATGGAATATCAATAATGTATTTTTTAGCAAAAAGCGAAACAATTCGAAATTAACAAAACATTTTTCGATATTGCAAAAAGTGTTTGAAATTAAATGCTTAAAATGTAAAAAATCGTACATCATTGCAAGCAAATGAGAAAACGAGAGAGATATATAATTGGGAAACAGAAGAATAATATATTACACAGATAGATATATAGTAAAACATAACATATTGTACATTCTTATATTCGAATTCTCAGAAATAATCTAGTTCATGATATCCTTGTGTTTTTAATATTTACCTTACATTGTTGGTATACATAAATTTATATGTATGTATGTATAAGTGTCTTATATATCTTGTCTTATAAAAAACCATATCTCTTTACAGAGGTTGCCTAGAAGAGATCACTGTAATTTATAAGGCAGCCTTTGCATACTATATGTACTACTTGTTCTTTTATATGTTTGTATAATTGTGTGCAATAAAGTATTAATAAATAAATTAAAATTGTTGGATTGTTCAAAGTTCATAAACGAATATCATTAAGCCCTTGTACTGAACATTATGTAATATGTTTTTATTGTTAACATATACAACAGATTGATAGAGCTTTAAGTCCGTCGAATTAGCTCGTGGGCAAATTTTTTTTTTGTTTCATAATACAAATACAACGATTTTGATATTATTCATATATTTCGTATATAACATATAATATAAACTAATAAATAAACGAGAAACTTGCTAAACACACTTCTCGCTTTCTTTATAAGTAAATGACACCTGTGCGAATACGGGGCGGGTCTAATTAAGTCTCTTATATCAATAACAATCTTAATTCTATAGCAGAGTTAATGGTAATCGCTAGTTAGTAAATATTTTAACTTTCTGAAACCACATAGCGAAAGCAGGCCGCATAATAAAATGCAAATGTTAAGATTCTTTGTGAAACGGTTATTGCTGTTTGTGCAAATAAGATTTCTACTATTGTTTCGCTTTAAAACTTTGATAGAAGTTATCTTATTACTTCTATTATTCTATTACGTATAACTTCTATAATTATATAACTTATTCATTTGATTTAGTCTAATTTAATATAATTTAATGTGATTTCTTTTGATTAGTGAATTGATTGAATTTAATTCAAATTTAATTTCGATTTAATTAATTTAGATTTGATTTGATTTTAATAATTTAATTTTAATTCGGTATTATAATTTTAATTCGAATTGATCTAATTTATAATATGTAAAATATTAGTATTGTAATTTTTGTCTTTTTACTATTTATTGTATATTTTGTATTTATGATCCCTGTTTGGTCGAAATAAATATTATTATTATTATTATAACTAGAAATTCCTTTTCTATTTTCTCCCACTAGGAGACTTCTAAGCAGGAGTTATAATATTTAAGTCTGACTCTTACTTTTGTAAAACAATTCACTCGAAAATGACTCATATTAGAAAAATCTTTAAGTAATTCGTTTACCAAATTAGATTTATCTTTCACATTATAACAAAAATTACCTTGAACGTTAAAATAAAAATGTTCAGAAATTCGAAGTTTAAATTATTTTCACATATTTTTCATCCGAAGTCGCAAAAAAATTAGTCTACAAAATTGTTTGCGAGTTCGCCATTATTATGTAATGTAATAATTCAAATTCAATTTTATAAAAACGGAAACGGCTTTTACATAAAATGTGTTATATACATTAAAACCAAATAAATAATCATTTTACATAATTGCTTTTAATAACAAAAGTTGTATATAAGTTCCTCGGACATTATAATTAAATATGGCGGTGTCTTAAATTAACCCTACGTTGTTTATTCATTAAATAAATATACAAAGACAAAACAGTTTAGTACTCTCACCTCGAATTGTCATTTTTTTTTAAATGTTATCAAAATTGGAAATAGAACATTATTTATTATCTACTTAATATAGTTAATAATTTATTGGTCATATTTTAACCATTAGCTTAATTAAATATTATTATGACTGAAAACGAAAATTGCATTATAAGTTGCATACCTGCAATACAGGAGATGCAAGTAGGAATTAGTTGACAATCATGAACGCAGGTGGCCAATCTCAAAGGATATTCTGTCCCATTCGTATGATCGTATTATCGACAGATGACGTCTACTTGCTTGTATTATATATGTTATATACTTTGTTATACATATATTATAATTTCTATACATTACATACATTCACTAACTACTGCTAAAAATAGTCATTTGTTTTCAAAGTGTATCTCATACTTGCAATGCATACTTGTATTGAAAAATATGCACCAACATTTTAAAATATTTTTTATAGAATTTATGAGTGAAAAAAATATTATAGGTATGCCTTTGAAATAAAACGATCGAATGCGAGTCGAACTCACTTAGCGTTACAATAGAGAATGTATAAAAATGATTCTAGTTCTCAATTTGAAATCTGAAGAATTTTATAACAAAAAATTATAAAGTATGAAAAACAACGTCGTTATTTTAAAACAACTAGAAACATAAGAAAATGGGCTGCCTTACTTGTGAAGCAAATACAATGCAAAAATAACATTTTATGCATTCTGTCAGAGTTAAGTAATTCAGTCTGAGTTAAGTAAAAACAATCGCAATAACTAAGTAAGCGAGTAGTTCTGGCCCATTGGCTGAAATACGCAATAACAGCATAAACGAATATTGCAGGTTCAAACCCGGCCAAGTATAACTAAGTTTTGATTTCTTTAATAATTCATCTCGTGCTTAGCGGCGGAGTAAAGCCGGCTTTGGAGCAACAAGGTGAAATAAGCTCCAATCCTTCTACTCAGGAGGAGAGAAGCATAGCAGCGGGACTTTCACGTCTTTTATTGCAACTAAAATTTAATTAGAATCACGAATCAGCGTAAAAGGTGTTCGTAAAATTCTACCTCATTTATGGCGTAATTTATTTACACACATTTTTTTTATTTTGATATAATCACAAAATTTTGGGGAAAATAGGTTGTAACTGATAGAAAGGAGATTGATTATACTGGTTAGGTTTTGTCATCGCATATACGAAAACCTTTAAATTATTCTCTGAGTGAAGTCTAATCGAATACAGAGAACGCAAAAAGTTTGCCAGTAAACTCAACGAGATGAAGAATTTAATCTTTAAAAATAAAACTAAGGTCCAAACATTTCTCTGCTTTGAAGTATTTTTTTTTTGGGACTTTCCTTTTTGCATCTAGTAGGACAGTAAATTATTCAATTGTAATTTATTTCTTTCATTTATGTACAACTTAAGTTATTGTATCCAGTTTTGCGAACGAAATAATTTTCAACAAATAAATAACAGAACAAATCTATAATAGTGTACATTTGTCATAGCTTAGAAACCTTCAAAACCAACAACTGCAAATCGGGCCATGATTAATTGCTTTAACTTCTGATTGTATTAAACTTCAACTGGCAATACAAGAGTTCGAAACTTTGATTACGATACGTCGTTCTGTAAAATGATTTTCAATTAAAATTATAAACTAGTTTTAACCGGATTTGCCTTGCCTCTATTTGAGTTGTTAATGATCCTAAGAGCTTGTTATTTCATTTTATTATTATGTTACCGAAATGTTGTTTGACATAAAATAATTTGTATGTGCTCAACCTCTAAGTGTAAGCATATATACAATATCGATTGGTATATATCAATTTTTAATTTGAAGTCGACATGATCTATATATATATATATATATATATATATTGTTAGCCGTTGGCGTGGTTGGTAGATGCTTAACTTTCACGCCGAAGGTTGTGGGTTCGATTCCCACCCAGGACAGACATTTGTGTAATAATCTATATAAGTATGTATTTACAAAAGAAAAGTAGTATATGTAGTATATCAGTCGTCTGATTTCCATAGTATAAGCTCTGCTTAGTTTGGGATCAGATAGCCATGTGTCAATAATGTTCTAAGATATTATATATGATCGAGTTAATAACAAGTACTTTAAAGTAAATGAAAAAATTCAACTCGATAAGTAATTTCGTGACGTATTAAGACTTACTATTGTGACGTCTTAAGACTTATTAAGTCAAGAAATAAATCAAAAGACTAAATTTTTTTAAAGCATCGTTAATCAATAGTCATTGTTATATATCAATTTTTCTATCGCCTGAGAGTGAGGCGCTATATAATATATGTTTTATCGTTTACGTGATTTAGACGCAGCAGATATATATTTTTACGCAAAACTAAGAATTGATTATTATTTATTGTTTAATACAATAAGCCGAGATGGCCCAGTGGTAAGACCGCGTGAATCTTAACCGATGATCGTGGGTTCAAGCCCGGGCAAGCACCACTGAATTTTCATGTGCATGTAATTTGTGATTATAATTCATCTCGTGCTTTACGGTGAAGGAAAACATCGTGAGGAAACCTGCATGTGTATAATTTCACTGAAATTCTCCCACATGTGTATTCCACCAACCCGCATTGGAGCAGCGTGGTGGAATAAGCTCCAAACCTTCTCCTCAAAAAGAGGAGAGGAGGCCTTTAGCCCAGCAGTGGGACATTCACAGGCTGTTACGGTTGTTACGGTTTAATACAATGTGTTATAAGCTTTAATAAGCACTTACACAAATGTTAAGCTATGAGTACCACAGATTCGAAATGTAGATTGTATAGAGAATAATCAGCGAAACTTCTCGTCACTCTTCTTAAAATAATTACATAATAAACTATATAGGCGTTATTGTAAAAGATGATAAATAATAATTTCGTATGCCGTCGCTTCATTCAAAAACAAAATACAAACAAAAACGCAAAAACGTAACTCTATCACGTTATACATTTTTTAATACATTGAATATTTTTAACATTACGATTGCATTACATTAAAAAGATAAAATAAAATAAAGAAGTTATTTTGACTTCGCGCTGACTGAAACTACAAGAAGGCGTTACTTAATCACCGACCTCTTTTCATCGCCAGACATCGTTGAGAAAATATTTTTCATTCGATACCTATTTACTTCCTTCCTTGATTTTCTATTTTATGTCTCATTTATTTTCTGTTTCTTTATCAGACGACATTTTTCTTTTTCAGTTAGTTATTATAGCTAAATGTAGTGATTTATTATAAGAAGACATCACGATAAAACATAAATGACAAAATAATAATAAAATAGAACAAAACAGAGAAAGAAAGAATATTAAAACTATATTGATAATTTATTTTTTTCCAATTGATAGTCCAAGGGGAAAAAAAGAATGTTTTTGTTCTAACATCCTTATGAATAATTATATATGATATTAATGAAGTCCTTGTAAATGAGTTTCTGACGAATTTTTTCTTATGGTTTCGAATATTCTGATATAAATCAGGAGTTTTCGCCAGAGGCTTTTCGCGTATGTGAGTGAGTGGACAGGCGTTACGTTAATATACCTATGTGGTTTTTTGTAACCCTGACAACGTGTATGCAAAATGTCGTGAAGATCGGTTATGTAGTCGAAAAAAAGGCGTGAAAGAGTTTAAAAAAATCTCATTTATAAAATTTAAATATTATTTTAATTACGATGCTAGTATACCGTGATTTTTTAAGTAAATTAACTTTTTTCACAGACCGACCCAAGATGCTTCGTTGCTGCGTGAAGAAACAAATCAATAAACTCACACTTCGTACTTATGATATTATGGAAGGTATCGGAACAGCCTCGACTATGTGGAGCATAAGAATATAATTTATCATCGTTGCTCGGAATTTTTTAATTTTCTACTCACTTGACTCGCATACCACGGAAATAGCAATTTTCTAGAACATTTACTTATGACCTTTATATAATTATACATAAGTTTTCTTTGATTGTTTGTTTGTTCACGCAAATACTGTCTAAATACCTATAGGCAAATCTTCAGTATTTGCGTGAAATATGTTATGGCCTGAATATTTCTCCTAAAATATCATTACCTGATAGGTCTAGTGACTAAATTTTAAGACCTTAGATCCCGGGTTTAATATATAGTTATAATGTTATTTCATTTTATTTTATTAATAATTAATCAACTGCTAAATAACTTTTACGTAAGGCCGTTTATTTACAGGATATTTACAGACTGTTACTACAGTTATTGTTTTATTTAAAAAAAAATATTTATTTTATTTATTTTTAAATGTATAGGCTAGCGCTTGACTGTTATCACACCTGATGGAAAGTGAGATACAGTCTAAGATGGAGCGCGCTTGCCTAGATGGTGCCTATTTACTCGGGACTTGAAGGTACCCATATTGTAGGTGGTGGGGAAAACGGAGGTCGGGAGGGTATTCCAGAAAAAATATTTCGGTATGTTCAGTATGTTTTTGTTTAGTCAATATTATCGCCAATTTCGATCTGATTTTAATAACTCTTCGTTTATTTTATATGCTTTACTTTGAGGTCAATCCTATTTCATTTTGTATATAAAATTCCACCTACATGGTTAAACAACTACGTTTTACAAAAAAATATCATTAGAGTAAGGCTGTTGGAAGCCTTTTCATATTTACATATGTACACACTATATATATATATTGTATATACACTTTTTAGATCTGTATACAAACGTGCATCTGGGCGCGACGAGATTGATTCTTCTTACATATTAAATATTTAAAAATATACCTTAATTATAACATCGCGGGTAACTTTTTAACAACCACACACGAGTACTCTCGATTGATTTTTGAATAAACTTTATTTACGTTATTGATACGAAAAGCAGAATCAAGTAAAATATTTTTTCCGAGTAGGTAAGGACTGTCAAGTACTTTTATTATTTTATAAGTCTATCATGTTGGGTAAAGTGAATTTGTAAATGAATAAATAAAATAAAATTCTCAACGAGATTCCGTAAATAACGAGCAAAAATTACACCAGCTACTACTTTATCAACTTGAATTTTATTCCTACCTATTTCCTTAGTAATACTAAGAATTTACTTATTACAAAAAAATATATAATCCACACTTTGTCATATACATATATTGGTCGTCGTTCTAGTGGCTATAAGGCCGCCGATCTTGAGGTCCTGGGTTCGGACACTAAGTCGTGCCGACAAAAAAATTATTTGGTTTTTCTGTTCAAAAATTCTCAGTGGCAACCCAGAGTCTAGAAGTTGGAAGTGTGTACATCCGTGTCTCGTAAAACACGTAAAGCCATAGGTCTTGCGCCTGAATTCTTTCAGGTCGTGTCGAATTTGCTGACCCTTCAAATTATAACAGTTACCAAATAGAGAGTGCACCTGTGTTTGCGCAGACACTTGTGCACTATAATGTCCTGCGCAGTTTGCTGTATTTCGGCAATCAATCATTAGGACGTCATCATCATCATCATATATATAAGTATACGTATTGTTATTGTTATTATTATATATGTTTCGTTTCTGATTACTCGAAAACTGTTACACTAATTTGATTGATTTAAATATAGTTCAATCCAGGTAATTCCTTAGGTAATATCAGTCTCCCCTCAGATCATATGTTTTCAAAACTGTTTCAGAAAATCAGGAATAACATTATAGTAGTAGTATTAGAAATACATAAATATTATATGGAATTTGTTTTATTTCTCAATACCGTGAGAATTGTTGCCGATTTTATCAGGACTGCGTTATATTTATGATCTGTATAAATCACTTGCTGGATTACTTTCGAAATTGATTCAGTAGTTTTTAGGTTATATTATAACAAATGAATGTATATACAGTATTAAAGCTTACATTAAAATGTTTACTACTATAAAATTCATACACAATCGTTCAAAGGTTTTTTTGAAGTAGCGGCTAAACTGGTGTGTAAATGTAGTAAAAAAGGTTTTAAATTCTTTAAGGGCTTAGCACTGATTTTGTACAGCTTTGTAATGTACCTACACATTAAACTTTGTTAACAACCCTATTGAGTTGTTTTTTAGTTCACATTCTAATGTTTTTGAAGTTACTTTAATATTTTTTTATCAAAACGGTTAAATGAAACATATCATTTCAAAGGGCAGACACATACACACAGACTCAGCAAAAGACAAGCTTAAATTTGATTTCGATTTTCAAATTCTATACTTTTTTTTATTCGATACTTATTTTGACAGTCGCTCCGGGTCCTACCTGGCGGAGAGGTTGTCCATTGCCTTACAGCGTGGAAATGCGACCTGCATTATGGGCGGTTTAACGTCGGGTGGAAACCAGGAGAGACTATTTTAAAATTGACTTTATTAAATTTTTTTTTTTTTTTTTTTTTAGTAATAAATAGCTATTATGTTACCACAAGCTGTTGCTTCCGTGCCATTTTTCGAGTTTATTTTGGTTGTGTTGTTTCAATTCGGTAATTTGTCGAGCGAATGTAATTTCTTACACATTATAAAATATATATATATATTTACGTTTACATTTACAACTGTTTCTTTTAAATTAGCCGAAATGGAATCGTAAAAGAAGATCGCGAGTTCAAGCTCAGGGTCACTGAATTTATTATTATATTAAATTAATTTATATTTATGATTCATCTCGAGCTCGAGGTGAAGAAATATCGTCATGAGTTAACCGAGTTCTCACCTGCAGCTGCATTTTAGCAGCGTGGCGTATTAATCTCAAAAAACCACCTCAAAGGAAGAGAAGGCCTAAACCCAGCATAGGACATTTAAAGGCTGTTATTTTTTATTATACTTTAAATACTATTTTTTTACTTTGCGACAAAAACGCAATCACATTGGATGAAATAATTAGTTACTTATCTATAAAATTTTGTATATTTTATTGGTAGTTTGCTAATTGATCTAAACTTTAGCGGCAAATGTAAATATATTTACGAGATATTATTATCCAATAATACACGAAACTTATATTGCCTTTGGGAAGTCGGAAACTTTGTGTAACAAGTTCATCGTTACTGCTTGTTAATCCTATATGTCTATATGATATTTCCTACATAATAAAATCATATGTATGATTGTATTTTAACATTGGTGCTTAGAGATACATATTAATATCTGAATAATATATTCACCTGGATTATGTATTTATATACGGGTGTTAAAAAAAAACTTTTGTAATTTATTATTTATTTTTGTGTAAATATATAAAAATAGACTCATGATAACTCATGGCACAGATTAACACTTGGTTGGCTTCTGGCTACCGCTGCTACGGAATCCGTATCGATTAATAATGATATTAATAATATGCAAGCTTCTATAATTTTATTTTATTACAATCTAATTATTCACTGTAGATTGTAATCATGAATGTTAAATAACACAAAATTGAAAATAGAACTAAAACCGACCTATACTTATCTTATCTTTTTTTTCATTATTCCATAAACCACCTATGCGCCATCCATGGTACTTTCCTTTGTGGCTGTGATTAAACTGACGCACTGTTTTAAACGAAACAAAGCAAAATTATTGCTAATCGACAGCATAAAATTAAAAGGTTGTACGAGCCACAAAGCCTTACCATATATTAATATTGTACTTTATTATATACGATATATATCGTTGGTAGTTTCTATATGAGACATAGTATATTTATAGCAGATTGCAGTAAAGATAAATAATCTTTCACTTTGAATTGGAATGACGTCATTGTTCACTTATGACGTTTTTAATGTCTACGAAATTGTTATTGAATTTTTTTTTTATAGTATAGGAAGGCGGACGAGCATACGGGCCACCTGATGGTCACCAACGCCCATAGACATTGGCATTGTAAGAAATGTCAACCATCGCTTACGTAGCCAATGCGCCACCAACCTTGGGAACTAAGATTTTATGTCCCTTGTGCCTGTAATTACACTGGCTCACTCACCCTTCAAACCGGAACACAACAATATCAAGTACTGCTGTTTTCCGGTAGAAATTTTGGATGTAAAATAAAAGTCGATATTTAACTAATAAAAATGGAAGAGTTGTGTATTAAAAATAAAAGGTATATTAAAAAAGAACTGTTAGAAGTGCATAATAAAGCAGAGCGATTAGCAAATCGCTTAAAATTTATAAATCTAGTTTGCTTATTTATTATTTGTATAGTATACTATATTACAATGGCTAGAGGAGTATAATTTGTGTTATAACAGCTTTTGAAATCGATATATAATCATCATATTGTAATGCACATCCCTCGATTTATATAACATACAATATAATACTTTATATACGTAGAAAAGGTATTGCAAACTATAATTTACTGGTAAATTATTTCTGAAAAGATATTCCAATAACCCGTTATATTAAAAATTGCTTGCATTTCTGTTCGATACCACTCAATAATTTTAGACTTTATTTAGTACATCATGAAGATTATTTTCCTTTATCAATTTTATCCGTATTTTTTTATATTGATATTTTTAATTCAGAATCAAGTCCACATTGAACATTTATTGCGATGATTTACGTCATCAACGACTATACTAAAAATAATTAATTGCACATTTTTTATTTATTGAATTGAATTAAAAACAATCGACTTTAATTTTTTTTTATATTCACTTAAAACGATTACGATAGAAAGGCCATCCATCCAATCCAAAAAAAAAGTTAAAACAAGTTCCTTCCTAATTCAAAAGTGAAAAATTTTAAATTAGGACGTTTAACAAAAACGTTTAAAAATAGTGTTTTAAGCTGTATTTTATTAAAACTGCATCGCTTGGTTAAACTACTAGTATAATACAAGTAAATATAGCTTAAACACAGATAGAATATCCAGTAAACACGTTCTTTGTTTCAATTTAACATCAGAAGAACAATTTCCTGTTAAATAAAAGTTCCAACAAGCATGAAAAATGAAAGAGTGTAAACAAAGAAACGAACCAGCCAACCATCAGTCAAACAGACCTGTTTAAAAACAAAACAATCGACCGGCCGTTGTTTCATAGAGACCGTTGAATCATTTTCAATTTTAAAATACGAACGCGTTCTATTAAGGTACGTCTATTTTGATGTTCATTTATTTAATTAAATATGTAAAATAAAAATGAGTTGCAATGAAAGTAATTGCACGAGTGGAGAGATTTGGCGTCGCACAAACGGCTTTACGCGCTTTCCTCTACCAACTTCCTAACTCCCAAGTAATTACTGAGAACTTCTTGACGGAAAAGGTTTTTATTTAGTTAACCAATACTTGAACCGGGCACCTTGTGATTTCCTTTCAGGCTAACTTGAACAAAGAGGCAGATGTTGGAGTACTAAATAGCAAGCGTTTTTATTTATTTCCGCTTTGCTTATAAACGTTGTTTAGCAGGTTTAGTTAAACAATGCTGTATCTTCTTCTTTCGAATGTAATCGCTATCTCTATCGCTAATCTGGGTTAAATTTAACAGTCACTAAGCAAAGTTTATTAAGAAGGTAAAAAAGGTAAGGAAAGTAACTTAAAAAAGATAAAACTTAATCTACATTTATGAATTGCTAAAAAGTTTCCGTACATGCGATATGTGTGCTCCAATCTTTACAATCACTTCGATTTAACCCTGAAAATGTAACGTGACAAAAATGTCAACGTATCAAAACTACGACACGTTGTCCGTAATGCCTTTGTCGTTATTCGTTAACAAAACCTTTTTGTAGCTTGAGCGAAGTGACATTGACATTTCAGTGGACATGACATTTTCAGATACATGTATTAATAAATAAGAATTTTTCTGTAATTTCTAACTGATTAAATTAACCAATATGCATAAAACTTATACCAGAAGTTGCAGCGTGTTTCAGATAAGGTTTTCGATTTATTGTATAAGATTGAATAATAGAAATATTAAATATAACATTACATTGTCGTGATAATCTTGTTAGAAATACTAATTTATGTACTTCACTTAATATATTTAATAATTACATATTTATAAATTGTATTTGATTTAATAAAAATGTAATCGGTTTCAGAACGTCATTGGTATTATTTGGTAATAAAGTTAAAAAAATAGTTTTCCCGCGCATATGTTAAAAAGGAGAACTAAACGATTGTCATCGAATTAACGATATATGATATTTTGTTTTAATTAAAATTAAAATATCTCATAAGTTATTATATTAAAGATAGTAAAATTAACAAATACCAAAATTTATTACTTCTACTGGTGTATTTAATAATCTTGAATTTCAGTCTTGTTTTATGTAAAAAGTATGTGTTTCTTTTATTTCACTAACCTCAAAACATATTAAAAATTTTACATATATTTTTGACCAAGAACTATAAACTTTGCCACACGGAGTCAAAATAATAAGGCAATGGCAAAATATATCAAGAATAAGAATAAAAACAAGATTATTTAAACAACTGAAAACAACTTGAAACATGCATTTTGTGTGGGATGAAATTCCGCCATATTTGTACCCACCAAGCCACATAGCAGCATGGTCAACTAACCTCCAATCCGAACTCAAGAGAACATTACCTTTGCACACTGCTGCATACTATATTATAAAAAATACGTCGGGACAAAACTTTTACAGTACAAAGACAAATAACTAAGCGGGTCAGTTTAACTATCACCCTTGATCCCTTTTAATTAACATTCGCTGAACGGAAGTCAAATAATGCAAATTAAATTTTACCACCCACTCATCAGATGTTCTACCGCAAAATAGAAGTAGTTGTTATTGTTGTGTTCCGGTTTGAAGGGTGAGTGAAGGCTAGTGTAATTACAGGCACAAGGGACATAACATCTCAGTTCCCAAGGTTGGTGGCGCGTTGGCGATGTAAGCGATTGTTGACATTTCTTACAATGCCAATGTCTATGGGCGTTGGTGACCACTTACCGTTGGTGGCACATACGCTCGTCTGCCTACCTATACGATAAAAAAAAACTGGGAAGTAGAATAAGGCGTTATATTAATTATACGATATAGGCCAAACTTAAATGTCACTACAAAGTATATGGACTTATGGTCTGATTATTTACTACCCTACCCATTCGGACTTCGCCTAAAGTTGAAATATCCATGAATTCATTCTTAGCGAATGCTTATGTTATAAAATAATCCTAGGATTTTTATAATCCAAATTTCAATTTTCTACTGCTATGTAGTTTTGGGTGTCCATTGATAACCAATCAGGGCAAACTATTTTCCACTTATACGAACAAAAATTTTTACATATTTGCGATGAAATATTTTTTTTTTTTTTTATATATATATCAGCTTACCGCCGTCCAGTGCTGGACGAAAGCCGGGGAGGCATAGAACGCCAACCATCCCGATCTTGGGCAGCCCGCATCCATCCCGTACCTGCCACCTTTTTCAAATCGTCGGTCCACCTTGCCGCAGGGCGTCCTACACTACGTTTGCCTAAGCGTGGTCTCCACTCTAACATGAGTCGGCTCCATCGGCCATCGATGCGTCTGAAGACATGACCAGCCCACTTCCACTTCAGCGTGCTAATTCTACGCGCGATGTCGGTGACTTTAGTTCTCTGGCGAATGTCCTCATTTCGGATTCTATCTGCCAGAGAAACCCCAAGCATCGCACGTTCCATAGCTCGCTGAGCGACCTTGAACTTGTGGGCCAGTCCTACAGTGAGTGTCCACGTTTCGGCGCCGTAAGTCATAACAGGCAGGGCGCACTGATTATATACCCTGGTCTTAAGTGACTGTGGGATCGACGATTCAAAAATATGACGCAACCTCCCGGATGCTGCCCGGGAGGTTTTTGTAGTGATTATTTTTTTTTACAATTGTCAAATCACCCCACGATTCAATGTCCCGATACATAGCTTTACTTTGAACTGGTATATTCCGTTTTAGAAATTAGTTAGTAAAATTATAGGCACAGGATCATAAAACCTTTTAGATCCACGAAGCGATATTGGTGTAAGACTGGTTTAATACTTTTAAGTTATATATCCAATTGATCGAGTGACCTTAGCCGTCATTATGTTATAAAAAAAAAAAAACAAAAACGTAAAAAATAACACGCGTAAATGAACTAACAAAAATGTGAAAATCAATCTTAAAATAAAAATTACATTGCCTTACTTAAGAATGTCGAGGGATATTTATACAAGACGTTTTGAATTTTTCATCGCTTGAGTATTTTATAAAAAATAGTAATAGATTTTTAGATTAAAATGTATATTATAGATTCATCTAAATTAACCAAATAATCCCAAACACGAGAAGTTGTCACTACTAGTCATACGTACTAACTCCATTACCATATCAAATCACTCCGTTCACCACAGAAAGATTTTTTCGAATCGGACTGAAATTTGCTCGTCAAACGAATGAACTCTTCAACTCAAAAAACAGTTATTTAATTTGCTGTTCCATTTAGAAAATGGTTATAATTCCTGAAATTCACAAGTTTTAGAAAGGGACAATATTTAAGAGTAGGACTACCTCTGTGTCAGAACAACCTGCTCTTTCATTAAAACAATTTAATTTTTTAGTAAAATAATAATTGCTGTAATTAAAAACATGTACCCACGATCGATCGACCCAGTCAACTCACCTGTTAATGGAATGGATTCCGAGATTATTCTCACACTCTTGATTTCATCCGATCTGTGTAATTTTTCTCAGAATGTTTTCCTATAACATTCAACACAAGATATATTTCTTATTTTTATAAACAAAAAAACAGCCTAACGTCAACTCAGTTGTTCTTTCTCAAATTTGAACCCGCGACCGTAGGTCAAGTTCTACATGACCACTATCCACAGCGCAAACACGACGCAATATGTATAAATGTATAGATTTATTTCATTGAAAGTTTCCACTCAACAGAAAACCACAGGTCGTTTGAAAAGCCGAGTGGACGTAGAAAATATTAAATGGATATGTAGAGATTTATCTAGAGTTAAAAACATCTACAATCCATTTTCAACTATATCACAAGAGTATAATGTTCATTATCATTTGACTGATTCAATTTTACGAAAACTATTTGTAAAAGTGGTCCACCAGAGTAAATACTTCTATTATATTTGTATTTTCTAAACCACAAAAGATATACAATTTCGAAATGGATCTCTATTGTATTCACATAGACATTTGTGTAATAAATAATAAAATATATGCTACAAATTTAAAAAAAGAACTAGAACTCAGTAAGTTTAAATGATAGACGTCAATTTTGACGTCAAACTCAAATTTGGCATTGAAGGACTTTCAAGCGCAGAAAAGTATCTTGAAGTATCACATCAAGAATAGAGCTCATGTAGTTCTGCACACGTGTCAAATGCTTACTTTATTTTCGTCCTTTCTGTGTCACAAGCATTTCATTTTAAAACATTATATAGATCTATACTTAAGTATAACCTTAAACGTTAAACCTTACTGCACTGTGTGTATCGATGTTATATACAAAATGGATGTTGCTATCCTTTCTACCGATTAACTATACATTTTTTCTTTCGGAAAATATTTTTATAACATTTTGTTTAATGATGATATGATATATAAGCGTGTTTAGACAAAAATTTAGCTTTATATAATATCACTAATTTTCAACCAAGACAAAAGAGGTGTTATTTAAAAAAAAACAACTAAAACGTGGCCGTAGCGCTACGGGCCAATGTGAAACATTGAAATTATTGTAAAAAAAATTCAATAAATAAATATGGAGCTAACTATGTAATAGCATAGAATTTTCTCGATAAAATAAATAGTAGCAACAGCTCATCTAACTTGTTTGAAGTCGACTAATAAAACTATATAAATAACAATGTATTGCTAGTTCGCAGATAAACCCAATCCCTTTCAGTCGTAAACGTCGTTTTATGGATTTCTTTTTAATTTAATTAGAAATATTGTCATTTGTATCTATTTCTTAGAATCTGTCTTTTTAATGAAATGGGGCTCTTAGAGAGAATAACCTTCAATCTGGATCGTCAACGGCAGATTGGCAAAGTGGCCACCTAATGGTAAGTGGTAACCACCGCCTGCAGGCAATGCCACTGTAAGTGTATTTAGTCTTTGTTTATTCAACTATATATTTTATACGTATTAAGTGTCACTGAGTTAACTGACAGACCTTATTCAGTCGTAGCCTTGTGGCGGTGTTAATCTTATGAAAGATATTTGGATGAGATCATAGACAATTTTTAGTATTCTTTATAGTTTTACACATGCCTAACAGTAAGTACCTTTAGTACACCTTAAATCGTCAAGCGCCACCAACCTTGGGTACTAAGATTTTATATCCCTTATGCTTGTATAATTACACTGGCTCACTACAAAAAGGAACAAAACAAACTAAATTGCTGTTTGGCGGTAGAATCTGTGATAAGGGGGTAGTACCTACCTAGACGGGATAGAAGCCCTATCGCCAACTGTAAAAATCAATTATAATATCATTGATAATTATTCATTATTTGATTGACGATTAAATGAAAAATACAAACGTTATTAATTCGTATTAATTTACTCAGTCACATAATCAAATGATTCATCAGAAAACTAATAACTAATGTTTGTTATAACCACAATATAATGTAAGTGACATAAGCTGTCACGTTTCCCGCCAAATGGCTATTCTATGTTCGTTTAATGCGTTCGTATTGTAAGCAACGGCATGACGCTTAGAGCCTGCAGCGTAAAAAATATTCTATATATAGTTTGTTTTGACAGCTTTATCTGATATTACTTTGTAAAATAAATTCATTTTAATAGTACGGTTTCACATAGACTAGTCCGCAATGCGTTATAGACCACGCTATAAACTATAAAATTATATCTAATTATTTTTAATCATCTGTTGCCGAATTCTCAATTTTTATGATTTCAAAAATTCATATTTAAAATATAAAAAATACTGGTGAATTTTTTTTACGATATCTGCCAAAATTTGAGTTATGAGTTCTTAAATTCTTTTCTGGAGTGACCGATCGACGCGTGACGTCACATCGCCCAACGTCGCTCGCTCGCCCATACAATTTCGCCTAAATTTTCGCGTTATTCTTGATTTTATTTATATTTCGGTTAGTATAAAAAAAATTGTATTAAATATGATTTTTATTTATGTTTTCTTAAACACGTTTTGGCTGTCCTATATAACATTACTTATTTATTCTCGTATTTTTTAAATTTCAATAACATGATTTATGCAATATCTCTTATTTGACTTAAAGGTAAACATCAATTTCCATTGAAAGCTTTTTCACAGTTCTACAGAATTGAAAGAAGATTCTGGATCATCAATCAATTTGGAAAATGTTTCGGCCGTCTGAAAACTTAACTTTACACGGTACTATTTTTGCACGAACGAATAATTTCGTAAAAGGTTATGTTTTATTTAAAAGAATACTATGATATTTGGTAGTAGGTATTGTTCTTAAAATTTGTTACAGAACATGTTTGAATTTATCTAAAAACACTTTTTAATACATTTCCTTTAAAGTTCTATGTTGTTTTCAGTTTGTTTTTATTAATTAGCTCCAAAAAGTCGCTTAAATGAAGAGGAAATAAAATATTTGTCAACTATTTATTTCCTTAGACTCTATAATAAGCGATTTATCTTCCTAGATGCCTTAATGACGATTGCATCCTTAATTGTTTGGGATTATGCACTACGTTGCTATTAGAGGCTACCCGACAAATAACTTAATCCGCCTTCACCTTGAGGATATTGAGCCCTTTGCCGTGATGTCAAATTTATAAAGCATATAAGATCCCTCTTCAAAGCATATAAGATCTTTTTTCACTTAACGATGTCAGTAAAAATATTATATATTAAATATTATTTCACTTTTTTTATTTAATAGGAATGCTATTTATTAGGTATTTTAAATAAATTTAGATCATTTTACCAATGTCACGTAGCGAGGTGGTGTAGTATGTCTATCTACAAAAAAACCTCAATCATTTAGCAGTCTGGAAAGAATTTTTTTTAATGTCAACATTATTTGGTCTGGGTATTACTTACGCTTTAGAAAGTGCGAATTTAACTAAATCAACTCACGACGATTCCCTGAAGGGAATTGGCCACATTTCTAGTTCGCTCTCCTTATAAATCAGTTTCCTGTTTCCACGACGTCTTACTTATTTTATGTGTTTATATTCCATATAGTGTTGCTACTTCGTTTTGAAACCGCATGTATAAGGTAGTGTGGCAACGAAATGAACTAGCAATCATAATGTCCCATAATGGCACTAACGTCACGTTTGGTGGCTTCGGATTATCGTAGAAATATTGTTGATGAAGTTTGGAGAGTCCAGCACCAGACTTTAGCATAACAGAACGTGTTTGCCATAAACTCGGATAAAATAAGTTAAGTAAATGAAAGCAGTGCCAGCTATCATAACAGAGTCAAAATTGCATTGATAGAAAAATTAATCGAATACACCATAGTTTTCTCTGTTAGCTCTAACTTATCTCGAATATCACAAGACCTTAGATAAAGAGCCACAAGTTCTGTCTATTGGAGAAACTTGGCTAGATAAAAAGTAAACTAAGACGTATTTCTTTATTCTTTGTTGTAGTTGATTAAAATAAATGCGAAAAACTTTCGAATTAAATAATTTTATAAAGGAATACTTATCTCGCTATTTTAAATCAAATAAGAGTTTATAAGGAAAAATCTTGATGCAAAATTAAAAAGAAAACGCTCTAACTCATACCTCGCATTGCTTAAAACTCTTTGCTTTAATAAAGCTGATTTTACACGTGAACACTTTACTCACATCTTAGAATTTTTTATATGAGCGTTAATAGACGACCTACACTCGCTGACACTACTCCGCTGCATGATTTTAAGTTTAGCAGACGTCAGGAAATGTATAGTGAATATAATATATCCGGTATTTTTATTATATCAGGTATTTTTATTATATTCAGTAGGCAGACTGGCAAGTGGACCACCTGATATTAAGTTGTCACTACCGCCTATTGGCATGGTAAATATTAACCACCGCTTACATTGCCAATGCGCCACCAACCTTGGGAACTAAGTTGCTATGTCCCTTGTGTATGTTGTTACAGTAACTCAGTACTCACTTACCCTTCAAACCGGAACATATTATATTAAGCCTTGCTGCTACCCAGACGGGTTTGCACAAAGCCTCACCACCAAGTCCAGGTTATATTCACAATTAACATTTCCAAGCAATAAAACTGGGGGCCATAATATTCATTCATCGGTTTCTGTATATACTGCAACGATTAGTCTCTACGGCAACTTACCTTTAACCAAAATAAGTGTTTGTAGACGACTTTAGGAGTACCATTCTCCACCGTATGTGGAAATTCTAAACGCCACATCTATACTAATGTATCTGTACCAAGAAACCGATTATTTCGCTAGCGCCCTTAGGATCGATTTATTTATTTAAAATAATATCTAAGAATAAAACTATTAAGTGAAAATATCGTATTTAAAAACCAGAATGTTTATTGAAATCAAATCAAATGGTTAATAAAAACAACTTGTTCTTATTAACCATTTGCCAGTGTAAAAGGTAAATAGTCAGTAATAAATAGCAATACTTGTCTGTAGTTCGCAAGAGCCTTAAGTCATTGCAATTCAGTCTACCGCGTAGAAGGCGAGGATTTTTCAACGTCGTGACCTTTGTTCTTAATTTAATTACCACGTCTTCTCGATTACATTTCCTTCGAGCTTGATTTAATTGTTTACGGTCTAGTGGAAAGTAACCTGCCTTCATACCTTTCATCTTCATAAATCTTTTAGCTTAAACTGTTTTAAGATATTTTATTTAATACTACTAAAATTTTTAATTATAAAAATTATACAATAAAGTATAATTCTTTTTCATTTTCAAATAAATTTTCAAATAATGTTCCACCATATATGGACTTGGTTGAATTTTATCATCCGGAAATCATTTTAAATTAAAAAAATACACAAAATCACACTACAGAGCGAAAAATGAGTAAAAAAACACAACTGGTAATAAATAAAACTGTTTTTTTTAATTACCAGTTGTGTTTTTTTAGTCATTTTGCCTAACATTACCAAGCAAAATTTCACAATGCCTAAGTGAAAAAACTACTAAACCAATATAAATAACATAAAAGTTATACCAGAAGATACATCGCGTTTCGAAGGTTTTAAGTAGCTGCGCTTCGCAGTTTCAACCGCTTTAAAAATATAATACTAACGCGTGAAGCGTGAATTTCATATTCTTGTAAAAAATAAAAGAAAATTATATTTTTCAAAATTTTAATTTCATATATACATATTGTGATTATAACAATTTAATTAAATTTAAATTATTTTCCTGTGGGTACATGATATTTTAACAGTATTATTTAAATAACAAATGCCAATATGTATTCAAACCTTAGAAGTCGATTGTAATCTACGTCTAATTGAGATCCTGCCATTGAGCAAGTCGTTCTTTTTGTTTTATACAAATTGGGAGGCACACTGGCAAATAGGCCTCGGGCGCTGTAAGAAATATTAGGCATTCCTTGCATCGCTAATGTGCCCCCTACCTTAGGAACTATGATGTTATGTCCTTTGCCCTTGTTTTGCCATTGGCTCTCTTACCCTTCAAACCGGAACACAACAATAATGAGCATTGCTCTTTGGCGGTATACGTAGTGGTTGATACCTACCAGACAGACCTTTACTATTGGGAAGGTTTAACATATATAATAATAAATTACCAATTTTTTTTTTTTTGTATAGACATACAAATTGTTTATTTCGATAATATCGGTAATTAAAAGAAAATTCATATAGTTTTTAATTTAAGAAAATTCATAGTAGTTCAAATTAAATACATGATGTATTTTAACACCATTTTTTTTTCTTATTTATTATAATCTGTTATGGACAATCTTTAGCATGATTTATAAAGTTATCGTTTTTAATCTGTATATAGGGGATACATTTTTAAGTGTCTTCGGATGACCAAATTAAAAACTTTTATTCGAACAAGGAATTATATTTCTGTCTTCATTTATTGCAAGTTAACGTTACTGGTAAGTAGAGTTATTTACATTATGGGTATGGGGTAAGGTTAATGTATGTATGTAACTAAGAATTTGATCTTAGCGATACTATTATTTCAAAAAATATTAGTTCCATTTCTAGCTAAGAAACAAAATTTGTAATTTAAAAAAAAGTATATATCTTTAACACCGTTGGTCAGTCAGCTGAGGAGCATTTTAAATCATTGAGTTAAGAGCGCGGCTCTTCCACATACAAAATTGCCGCCATTTATTAAAAAAAAACCTAACAACGCAATATTAGCTTTGAACACAATATACCTCGAGTTTTTCGAGCATTTTTTTATATGACTTGTCTAATTACGGGCTTGGTCATCCAGACAATTAAAAAAAATCACAAAAACTAGTTATATACATTCTTATCATAATTTATAGGTTATATAGACGAAGACGAACAATCGGATAAGCTAGCTCGAGAGCTCCGCTATATTTATACACTAAGAACAGTTCTTGATAAATATATATTTATTTATAATACAAAACTATTCCACTTAACTACATATATCCACTTTATGGATCATTTTCGAGAACCATAGTGACTACCATAGACTATTCAAGATGTCGACCAATGACGTCACGTGATTCAAGGTCAAAGTTGTTTATTTGTCTTAACTCCTCCCGTGGTCATACGTGGAATAGGCAAACACCTGTCATGGTCTACAGTCCATAACTGATGTTGTTTATATTATGCTATAAAATAATCTCATGTTTGAAACTTCTCGATAAATGTTTATGAGGTAATACGATCGAGTTCAGAAGTATTGTCTCGGCTGGCACGAATACACCGGCACCTGGAAAAAAAATGAGTCAATAAATACAGAAACTTAACATTTAAGTGTACCATAGGCAATAAAAGAAGGTTTTTTTATAGGTAGGCAGACTGACAAATAGGCAACATGATAGGAAGAGGTCACCACCGGCATAGCCACTGGCGCTGTAAGAAAAATTAACCATCTGTTCCAACACCAATGCACCACCAACCAGATGTTATATCCATCTTTGTTTATTTATT
The DNA here is from genome assembly GCA_905147175.2 of Nymphalis urticae. Lineage (NCBI taxonomy): Eukaryota > Metazoa > Arthropoda > Insecta > Lepidoptera > Nymphalidae > Nymphalis > Nymphalis urticae. The sequence goes on from LR990007.1 coordinate 3,872,452, forward strand.
TCGTAATCAACAGCATTGTTGTGTTATTACGTTACATATAAAAAGTAGCCAATGGCTTTCTTGGGTTCAATGATTCAGCCGTGAAAGCATATAATATTAGTATATATTGTACTTACCTAGTATACTTATAGACGGGTTAAGTCTCCCGTCGTTGTTGAAGAGCGGAGTGTTGTCCATCTTAGCGAAGGGCTTGTTGGGATCCGGGTCGGATGGGGTCCCCTCCACACGTGACCACTCGCCTACTGACGCTTCTTGACCAACTGTAGATAAATTGTATAATAATTCAAAGTAAGGTTTATACTATAAATATATATTATAATGGCAGGAATGAAACCTATGATTTACATTTTTTATGAAACTACTAACTAATTAGCAGCGCTTTACACTACAAGCACTTCTAAATTATTATTATTTTTATTTCAGCCTTTTGCCGTCCACTGCTGGACGAAAGCCTCCCCCATAGAACGCCAACCATCCCGATCTTGGGCAGTCCGCATCTATCCCGTGCCCGCCACCTTCTTCAAATCGTCGGTCCATCTTGTCACAGGGCGCCCTACACTACGTTTGCCTAAGAGTGGTCTCCACTCTAACACGTGTCGGCTCCATCGGCCATCAATGCGCCAGGAGACATGACCAGCCCACTTCCACTTCAGCGAGCTAATTCTACGCTCGATGTCGGTGACTTTAGTTCTCTGGCGAATGTCCTGCCTTCTAAATTTAATATATATTTATTTATAATACAAGACTACTCCATATAACTGCTCAAATCCATTTTCAATTATACTTCCTAAGTAGTAGTATCAACTTCACAGACATTAAAAACACTATTTCTCTACGAATCCATAATGAATGCCTAATGACGTCACATTTATTTATTCATAAGGTTTATTTTTGTGTTGTTCGTTACATGGAATATAAATACAAACAGCTTACCAACGGAATACATGATGAGGGTGTGTTCGTGTATTGTCGCGTTGTTCAGTATTATAGATTCTTTGATCCGGACACCCGCCTTCACGGTCACTCCTGCGCCGATCGACACGTTCGGACCGATCTATATTAAAACAAATTACTTAAAATTCAGTGACGTTGAAAGGAACAACACAATAACAGCTATTGTACTGTTAGTCTATTTATTAAGTCACATATTGTCTATGGATAGGGACAACTATTGTCTGATATGATATTTAACACCATGTATAGTAAGTAATATTTAATCTGTACCATTCATTAATTACAGATGAATAAAACCTGTTTGTATACATATTTTATTGATACAATGCATAATATAGATTTGAAGTCGTAAGATATATTTCTCGGCGTTACCAATGCACTACACACCTTGGGAACTGAGATGTTATGTCCCTTGTGACTGTAGATACACTGGCTCACTTACCCTTTAAACTTTTACTTTTTTTTGTTGAAAATAAATAACTCATATAAGATTTATTTATCATTTTGACTAAAAATAAAAAGATCATTGTGAAACAAATATAAACTTATACAATGATTTATTAAGTGTAAATTTAAATTAGGCTATACATACCACAGCAGTACTGTCCACCACGGCGGTGGGATGGATGAACACATCGGGTAGGATGTTGCAGGGCGCATGGGTGAGCCGATCTCGATGCAATTCAAGGTAGTGACGATTCGCGTATATCGCTGAACCGGCCGTTTTCACTTGTGACCACCAATTTGTTACCTAAATATATATTTTATTTTTATTATGAGTAAAAAGCAACATTTCAGCTATATTAACAATAATTACCCGAAAATTCAATAATAATAATAATTTCATTCTAAATACTATTGTTAAAAAATAGAATAATCCGAACTGGTGCTAGATTTTTTGACAGTCAATATATAATTTTAAAACTCCTATATTAAATAAAGGAGTAGGATATTTAAATGCCCATAGACACTTTAAGATAAAAAAAAATTATTTCAATTAGCAAGATATAAGATGAAGAAAATAAAAGCTTGAGTTAAGATTAAACTCACATAATAAAAAAAATCGCAATGACAATGCTAAAGAGTTTAATCCCATACCTGGTTTGCATATAATTTGTTCGTACCAGCGAGCGATGCCAGAACGTCTTGTTCCCAGGACATGTAGCCAGGGTGGGCGCTGCCTTGGCCATTGCCACTGGAACAAATATATACAAATTGGTTATAGTAATTGCTATAAATATAAACATTAAAATAGGAAATATAAAATAAAATATAAAATTAGAAATTAAAATTTGGATGACCGAAACTGCCTACATAAACGCTTCATCTCGCAGTAAACTTCTAACAGTTGTCAAGAGAACGTCACCCCGCATTTTGGTCAATTATTTTTTATTCATTTCAATTTATATATTCTTTATTGAAAGAGTGATAAATTGTTATAATGATTGTAGTAATACTGTAGTTACTCTTTTTTATTAATATACGTATAATAATAAAAATATACAATTATATATATAGTCAATAATAATGTAATTTGACGCGATATTATTGGTCGAAATCTAGAAATATCTATGGTATTCATTATGGACTCGTGAGCATATGTCGTTTTGAATGACGAAGATTATTGTTATCGGAACTTGGGAAGAAAAATTAAAGTGGATACAACACGTCGTCCGCCTATGATTTCAATTCATAAGGAATTGAATCCAAAAAAAGAACCTATAATTATTATTAAATAAATTAATTTAATTCATACTTATAAAATCCATCCTGTTTCCTTTGAAACGCATCAGCCATGGTGTGAAAAACTTGTAACGAGCACACGTAAACTCCACAGTTGATCAGTGTAGATATATAGCTGTTTGGCTTTTCGACATAATGTGTAACGGCCTTTGTGTTAGGCTCACGAACCATACAGCCATAGTGTACAGATTGTTGACGAGTCGCTTCTGTTCCCATTATTGTGACCTTGAAACATTAAAACGATAATTTAATCTCATATAATAATATAGCCAGTGGAAGGAAAGAGACACAAATACGTAACCAAATAAGTTAGTTTATAAGAAATCTAGCGAGATTGTAAACTATTGAAAGTTCGATTACAATATTATTGCGATACTATCCATAGACATATTTGTAAGGAAAAGATTTTTTTAAATAGATAGGAAGACAAGTAATTGGGCTACCTGATGGTGAACATCACCCATAAACATTGGCACTTTAAGAAAATTTCAACCATTCCTTACAACGTCAAAGCAAGATCAACCTTGGGAACTAAGATGGTATGTCCCTTGTTGCTGTAGTTCCAGTGGCACACTCAAGCCAGAACACAACAATACTAATTATTGGTATTACCCAGGCGGGCTTACACAAAGCTTTACCACCCAGTTAATAAATCACTCATAATATGCCAAAGTTGGCATAGCATTGGCAATATTCCAGCATCCTTGATGTTATTTTTAATTTCGCAACATATGATGCTGCTGACTTGCTTGTATTGGATCTAACAAAAAAGTTGTCCAAATAAAAAGTAGGTAACTTCTAAGCCTCGAGAGAAATCCCTGTTTTCATATTCTCAAGATATTGATAATCATAGAAACTAAATTGCTATGACGCCTTTAATAGTTAAATAAAAGTTCTTACTATGGCAGTTGATCTTTCTTCATGAAATTCCCACAATTCCTTAAGCGGGAAGTCTGCACAGACATCACCATTGAGGAGAAAGAATGCAGTAGGATTTCCCGCTCGAATTTGGTCCCGGAAGTGGTAGAGTCCACCTCCAGTGCCGAGAGGAGTGAATTCTTGAAGATATCTGTTGATTGAATTAAAATTCAGGTCATTTTTATACCTATCTATACACACACACATATATGTATATATATAATTGTTGTATATGTAAATATATAAAATGCCATACAATAAAACTGCAAATAAACTATGTGGGAATTATAATTTAAAGTGACAAATACATTCATTATCTTATATATTTGCTGTGATTCCAGCAGAGTACAATGGAGGAACCTCATCTCAACCCATGGGTGCCATCAGTGTGATGTGATAAATTCACCAAAAATCCCAAGTATGTCTTCCATCGGGTAGGTAGCCGTCATAGAAATAAGGACAAGTGAATGCTGGTCCTGATGTAGATCTTACATATTATAGTATTATATATTTATTACAGTGGCATCACCCACCTTTTAAACCCTTCTTTTTAAGTTGCCTAGGGAAGGAGCCTATTGGGATAGAGGTCTTACAGTGGAACATTTTTTTCTAAGTTTCAGTCTTTCTTTTGTATTTGCCTACGAAAGGAGGGCAATAGGAATGAGGTCTTACAGTGGGAAATTTACAAGCTCATACTTTACTATAACAATATAATATGTTATACCTTATTATAACATGATATTCCTTCTGCATTTCACTAACAAACGGAGTCATAGTCGTTGTGGTATATGAACCAATTATGAGAATCTCTTTACAATCTTTGAGTTTCGTACATGCTGCTATATGATGTTGTATCAATGGCAGACCAGCTATGGGGAACAATGGTTTCGGTGTATCAAGAGATAGAGGACGAAATCTTGTTCCTGGAAAGAAATTAATGATACTGAATATCTTTTCATTCAACTGGAAGAAATAAATAATAAAACCTCCCCTCGTACTATACACTATTTCTGAGCATTTTTCTGTACTATCATGTGTCATGTACAAAAAAAGTATATAAACATAATCCGCCTTACATATAAACATCGTTTAGTTAAACACTGATATCCCTCTTTCTGTTATCATTTATTTGACATAAAAAAGGAGAAGACACAGAATTTTTTGTTTTATCAATATATATCGGTAAAGCTGATAATCTGTAATGAAGTATATGTTGTATGAGTATTAATGTTAAGATACAATTGGTATATCAAGTTTATATAATTTCTAATTTATTTTGTTTAGTTGGTATTTTCTAAACTCAAAGTAGTATTTTATAAAACCTGTGACCAGTAATCAACGTCTACTCTAATGATAATATATGGATTATTCTTCACAAGAATTACATTATAGTTATAAATAATAAACAATACAAGGAATTGATATCGCACTGATAAAAGCCGGTGACGTCCAACATTATAAATGTGTTACCTTTTTGTGGTCCACCAATAAGTATCACAGCTTTTAACATGTTTGTAGAGCACTTTAAACTATTCTTAAAAACAGTAGTACAAGCTCTTCAATTATTAACAAATTATTACAGATATTTTTTAACGAATATAAACAATAACCATTCCTCCCAATGGATGTTAGCAAACAACTACAGATTTAACAGATAACAGAAACAGATTAAACATATTATGTACACGTCAGATACTAACAGCGATACGTAGCGTACGCATTGACAATAATTGTTGGAAAGATAAAACAATTAATTTTCCGAATAAATATATTTTTTTAAATATATAATGATGTATTTGGTAATTTCCATACTGTACCGTAGCGGTACCGTGGGTCGTGTAAAAGTTACAATAAATACCAAATACCTTCTACATATTAGTTTTTTTTAAATTTAAATGTGTATTTTATAATTTTCTTTAATTTATAAAATGAAATTAATGTAATCAATAAAAAAATATTAAACAGCAAAATTTTTCGTTCATTTCAGCAAATATTTATCGAGCAACAATAAGGGTACTGCATAAATAATATTGCAATTTGTAGGCACTGACAAGTACCTAAGTCAAGTTGATCTAGAAAAACCAAAATAATAAAATCGCATAAAATAGGTGACATTGGCAGAATATTTTGCGCTCAAATAGCGTAAATACACACCAGAAAAAGGAAAAAAAATCGCATAAAATAATTGACAGCAGTCGTAGACAGAGAAACTAATATAAAAAATTTAGAATAAATATTAAAAAGTAAAATTTACCTTATTTTGTTTTAATTAAATCCTGAAAATTATGTGTCTCCCAAAACAGGGAATGCAGTTACTATGGCAACTTTGACAAACCATCTCTGTCTCAATCGCGGTTCACGGCCCCTTGGTCTATTTGTTTCTCTGTCTACGACAGCAGTAAATAAAATAGCTCTAACTAATGGCAACATTTTAATAATACAACGGCAAATACAATTTAATTTAAATTTTAAAATTATCTCTTTTATCATAATATTTTTTAGTCTGACGATGACGTTACATTATAAAAATTCAGATTTATATTTTATTATTTTACACTAAACAGCCACTACAATTAACAACAACATTAGACCACATTAAAATTAATAGTGAAATGGAGAAAAAGTGCTAAGAAATATAAATTTATTTGCTTGTTAACAAATTATAACTATAAAGAACAAAAAACAATTAAAAGAAGAAAAAGGTAACAAGTAATCCAATTTTACAAACTACAAACTAAAATTTATTAACGACATTAACCAGACAGTTTATAAGAACTTAGATAGGTAACAGTTGCGAGTAAAAACGAACGAATGGAGGTAAATATTATTTATATCATTGATTAGGAATTCAGATCGTCATGAGCTAGCCTCAGCGTTATAAAATTATCTTAAATATTATGGACAGTTTGTAGGTATTATTTGTATTGGAAATTTATGTCTGTGCCTTAAACTTTTAAAGACATAAAGAAAACATTTAGAAAAATTGTACCTTGCAACATTATTATAAATTAAAAATAAATAATATATTTTTTTCAGTCAAGTTTGGATTTAAACTGTACAATTTTAAGAAATATTGTTACCTAAATCGATGCAATTATGAGATTGATTAATTAAGAGATTCTTGAAAAAACACGCAAAAAAAACGTGGGAGATTACGGGCGAAAAGATCGCTTAGCGTGATATATATTGTTTGTTAATATTTGTTAATACCATTTAGAAAAACTAAATGGGGGGAATACCTTATTTATGTCAGTAAAAACAAAGAGACAAAACTAAATAATGCATTTAATTTTTACAGTTCTTATAAATTAAATTATATGAAATAAATAATGCGTAAGTTATTGAAAGGTTTATAATTATAAATTAAGATTTGTATTTACAAAAAAGTAACCTCTAAATGTTTGGGATATTTAAAGGACGTAACGATAAGAGGATTGGTTTTAAGTGAAATTTAATACATCATACATCAAATCACTTCGAATAATCGCACATCAAGAACAACAATAATCACATAAAATGCAACTAAAACTTATTCAGTATAAATGTATTCAACAAAATTACGAAACGAAACGAACGTAGTTATTGAAATAATTTATAATAAAAAAATCTATTGATAAATGTTAAAATAAATACTAATAATGCCCGTTTTTAGCGAATTAATATTTCTATTTCCCCCTACAATTAAGCGTACAGCTTGTTTTAGAAGTGGGGACGACAATAGACGAAAGGGACAGGATCGAAAATGCGACTTTTATATTATAATAATATATACTATATCAAAATAAATATCTAATATGCGCCTCTAGTACATAAGGGAATAGGAAGCGGTGACGGACAGGGAGCAAAACGGCATTGGAGAACGTGGTACCGTTTGCCGTACGAGTCGTTCTTACCCCCAATTTTTTTTTCACATAAATATAAAACCGCGCAAAATGTCACTGTCCGGTTTTTTGCTGCCACACGCCATGTTTTACCAGCTTATTTAGATATTAGCCAATGATAGCAGCTATAGAATTAACAAAGCTACGAAACCTAATGAAATGGTTCCCAGCAGTCATTCTAATCATATTAACAGAAAAGGTCAAAATAATAAAAACATGATGGTTTTTCTTGTATAATTAATTACATTTGCGAATGAATGGCACACAACCGAGCGAGACATATTATTTAAAACAATTCTACTGCGGTGGCGGTGCAATGAGTGTGTGGGTATTTGGTTACGTAAATGCACTTGGTTTTGTTCTCAATTCTAATTTCCGATGTGTATAAAATCGACACGAATAAAAGCACGGGACAGAATTACTTCTTGTGAACTTGTTGTTGTGTTACAAGTCCTTGTCTCCTATTTGAGGAAAAGGAGCCTACTTCAGATGGAGTAAGCTCGGGTTGGTAGATAATTATTTTTTAAACAAAAGTTAAATTCAGTGCCCATGATGATGTACCGTCGGTCGCGGTGGCCAGGACATAATATTAGATCATTACATATGAAATTGGCGTTTTGTACGGGAGGAATATAAAGTCAATTTTTTTTGTAATATATTTAAATAATCAAAGTATGCACCGTTGTTATCTATGCACTTTTGCCATCTCATAGGTAGTTCATTGATCCCTTTACTACAAAAACCATGGGGCGAGAATCAATAAACTCTTTGAAGGCGGTTTGGACTGCCACATTGGAGTTGATTTTTTTTCCTTGTAAGAAGTTGTTCAAATTCCGGAAAAAATGGTAATCTGTAGGAGCAAAGTCCGGGGAGTACTGTGGATGTTGCAGACATTAAAATTGTAGCTCATCTAAATTAGTGGTTGTTTGTTGTGCAGTGTGTGGTCTAGCGTTGTCGTGAAGCAGCAGTGGCCTATAGCGATTGACCAATCTCGGTAGGTTAGCAGCTAGTTCTTCCTTCATGGTTTGCAGTTGCTGACAATATATATCTGCCGTAATCGTTTGGCCAGATTTTAGAAATCTGTAGTGAACGACACCGGCGCTAGTCCACCAAGTAACTTTTTCTGAGTCAATTTTCGTTAGGGCAGGATTTGGCTGGGTCTTCCGGTTATCGTACAGATTATCCACTTTTCAATACAAGTAATGATTCGATTGAAAATCCCTTCATTATTGTGTCGGTTAAACAAAGTAACACAGCAGTCGACGCTTGTTTGCAAGTTCGATTCACTCAATTCATGAGGTTTCGTGCAAGTTTTTTTACTTTTCCGATTTGCTTCAAGTGGATTAATACAGTTTTATCACTTACCACGAAGCCTGCAGCTATCTCTGAAGTGCTTCGTGATGGATCCGCTTCCACAATAGCCTTTAATTTTTCATTTTCCACTTTGGTCTCCGGCCATCCAAGAGGTTGGTTCTGAAGGTCGAAATTTCCAGAACTAAAACGTTGAAATCAAAAATATACCGTGCTTTCTTTTGCGACACCAGTGCCGTAAATATGTTTTCATTGTGCAGTAATAAGCGACGCCAAACAAAAAAAATTATTAGAAAAAACAAATGAATGTCTGTTTTCAAAACTCAAATGTACCAGCTAAATGAATTTATACATTTGAATTTGGAATTCTAAATCAAAGAGGAGATATTTCAGATCAAAGTGGCCAATACGACAAAACGCTAATTTTATATGTAAGGACCTAATATAATATTAGTAGATACACAAATTGCAGAATCACAAAGCACAATGCAAGTGCACTTTCTATTCTCTCACTCTCGTAATCCGTGGTATCCGACACCACCCGAACGTAATCGTTGCCGCTTAACCGTTTTCCTATTCTACCAAAACAACGATTCATGGTGCTGTTCGGTCGAATTTAGATCGGAATAGAATCGGCAACGTATCGTAACCGTTATAAATAATTAGAACTTTTCCTGCATTTTTACGTAGGGTGATGTACAGTGCCTTATCTTTACTTTAAAAGTTGACTTAAAACATAATGAAATATGACTTATGGTCACTGCTCACTATATCAACAACAGTAGGTATATTGCATGCGTATACCAATACCAATATAAAAAAAATGAAAAAAAAACAACGCATCTGCAATCCCTCCCGTTTCGCAGGTCTATGTGGTAGTTACATTTCATTTGATGAGCGTATTACCCGCGCAGCGCAGTTGGCTATCCTCTCATGAGATTGGCCACCGTGGCCGAAATCGGTCTGGAGCACATTATTATTATAACCCGTTTGCCCCGCTTATATAAAAAAAGGGATGGCCTATACACAGCACTCTCAAGAGAGTTTATCCAACTGCGGACGACATATTACAGAGCACAAATATGAGCGCAAACACAGGTACACACCCTATTTCCTCATTCTCATAATCCGATGGGATGACAATCCGCCACGACCGGAAAGATTTGAAGCGCAGGACTACCGGCTTTACGTGCTTTCCGAGGCGCGGAATTGTACACACCTCCATCTTTCAAGCTCCGAAAAATCCATTAATTTAATAATTATGATAATGAAGTACATTCCAAGCGACCACTGTAAGGGAAAACCTTAAAGTTTGACACAATTTTCAATACATTAAGAAAAACAATTTATTATTATTCAATATGTGTTATACTCCAAATATGATACCGTAACTGTAACAGCTTGTGCATGTCCCACTGCTGGGCTAAAGGCCTCCTCTCTCTTTTCGAGGAGAAGGTTTTGGAGCTTATTCCACCACGCTGCTCCAATGAGGGTTGGTGGAATACACATGTGGCAGAATTTCAATGAAATTAGACACATGCAAGTTTCCTCACGATGTTTTCCTTCACCGTAAAGAACGAGATGAATTATAATCACAAATTAAGCACATGAAAATTCAGTGGTGCTTGCCCGGGTTTGAACCCACGATCATCGATTAAGATTCACGCGTTCTTACCACTGGGCCATCTCGGCTTATTATGATAATCATTTGTTTTGTTCTTAACTTAATTTAAATTATAAATTAATTCCAAAATAATATGCCTATGCTTACTCGACACACTCACACACATAAAATAAGATATTCTATTGACTTAACATAAAAATTTAATAAAGTATTATATTTCGAATGTATTAAGGTTTCCTTATTTACATAAAACCTTCATCGATATTTGAAAAAATTACGGAATATTATGCAATTCATAATAGTGATTAAGACGAAAGATTTTAAAACGAAATCCATATAACATGAATGATGTTTTTATCAGCTGATTGTGGGGCAAGAGAGGATGATTATTAGAACTTTATTTTTTTTAAATATATGTCGCCTTAGTAAAAATGTAAAAAGAAATTAAGTAATTACCGAAATGGAAATATAATAATTTAGCCCAGCAGTGGGACATTCACAGGCTGTTACGAGTTACTTTTCTAAAAGAAATGAATTAAAATAGAACCCAATAGAAAATAAAAGTCAATCACCGACCGAAATAATTCACAAATTTTTTTTCTTTATAATATGAAATCGACATTTTTCGAATTAATTTAATTATAGATGCAAGAATTTGATTATAAATGGTAAAAATCACAGCAATCCGGTTCATTACTAATGATAATGAACACATGCACTTGACCTGCTATTGTGTGTTCGCTGCGCATGTGTGCAGTCTCTTGTTAATCGTTTTTTTTTTAATATTTCAACATGAATACAATATTTCTACTTATTATGTTTACCTTGATAATGTTCTTTTTTAAATGAGAAATATAATTTAGATCTTATTCTAATAACATAAAAATAAAACAATAAACAAAATAAATATGACCGCAGAAATTTACAGTCATATAAACATCATTTTTCTTTAAAACTCTTATAGATTACCAGTTCGGATTCGAGCAAATTTCTATGAAGCGCTAATTGAAATAAACAGTCAGATAGAGACACAGGTATATATGTATCTCAAGTTCGATTCCATGTCCAATACATGTTTGTTATCAGCGACAATTTACCAAAAATTCATGCAATTTGTAGGTACATGTAAGGTTCTTTGGATCATTGCTCTCTGCGGTCTTAGAAAGCAATATATTTGATTATAATTATTGTCGTAAGTGTTTTGGAACACTATTTCCTTGAGCGATTTTTAATTTGCGTTGACAATCAACGAGCTAATGATTGAAATAATAAAAACGTATTGAAATCGCTTTTTTAATGTGATTTGTCTAAGCAGAGGTCTGTTCCATCCTGTATAAGCGATGAAAAACATATACATATGTATTTGAACACTTTTTTGAATTATTGTTTTCTAATTGTCATTCGTGAAATGTAAGATATTAAATCTATATTATATATATATATTATAATTTTCATACGTTTTCGTCTTTGTACAGACAATTTCCTTAATCGGTTTTCAACTTAGACTAAGCCCACGGCAATTTTACCAGTTTCTTTAAAAAACCGCTATTTCGTCTTCTCCATCGTTTTTGATGAAATTACTTTAATATTTATTTATTTTTAAGCGAATTGAATACCTACGTAATATAAATAATTTAATTGTATCTGCGTTCAAAAGAGTCCATAATCAAAAACTAGAAACATTTAAAAAAACTGTCATTGTAAAGCTAATACAAAACTGAATAGCACCAAGAAGTAATTCAGATAATTATTTAAATCAATTGTCGGAATGAGGAACGCAATACAAATGAGCGAATGTTTTTTACCATCTTCCATTCATCTACCGTCGCAAGTCAGTATGAAGGAAGACGCAGCAGTGATTGGGTGAATGTTGTTAAACCTGTGACAAATTAAAAAAAAAGTTAAAATTCAAAATGAATTTTCTAATTTCAAAATTCATGTGGCAGAATGGGACACGAATAAATCAGTATCTATTTGCGATTATCAGTAAGTTTTTTTTTTTTTAAATAAGCTTAGTAATTGACATCTTTTTTTAACCTTTTTTTATTTAGATATTTTTATAAAAGATATTTCCTACCGAAAAGTTAACTTAAGTTTAATTATTTTTAAAACTCAGCGCGACTTCACAGTTTTTTAACCAAATGTATTTAACAATAATTTGACGGTATAAAGCTGAGATTATCGAAACAAAATTTTAACGGTGAATCAATCGGATTCAAATTACTTTAAATTGAAACAACGTGAAAATAAATTGGAATAAATTAAATGAAACAAGTGCAGTAAAAATAATGTTTAAAACTTTTTTTAATCTATATGCATAATTCTTTTATAAATTAGTTTGTTCGATATGTCATATTAATTATATGCGTTAGCTTAAAATTCGTATTTAATTTGAACTATAGTAATTAATTATATTTTATCAAGTAATCTTCAATACTTTGCAGCTTTTCTTCAAATATAAGTTAATTCTAAATGTTTGAAATACTCTATAGTTTATACAAATTCCATATTATTAATTTAATACTAACCGAAAGAAAGCTTCATTAACAAATCGTTACGATAATTGTTACCATTTACATTAGTGCGAAATTACTACGAATTTCGAAGATTAAGAAATAACTAATGTAAAATATTAACGACGTCTTGGTAATAATTAGCAATATGTTAATTGATGTTAATCAATCGTTGATATATTAATAATACCATATTATTAATATTGTTTCTCTATTTTTTTTTAGATTATCGTAATTCTATAAATAATAGTGGCAATGAAATTAAATAGTACCTACCTGGGCGATCGAGCTTTGATTGTTTTTTTTTTGTTTTTTTTTTTGAGAAATCAAATATAGTAATTAGACAAGGAAAAACAGAAATGTTTTTAAAATAAGAATAAGAACAAACTTTTGTTTAGGGTTTGAAAGGTCACCAATTGTTTTTGTTTTGAGTAATTTGAACATGCATAATAATTTTAGCATAATTAATAGTTTTTTTTTTGAGTGACTCACTGCTGAGTCAAGGTCTCAATCTTCTTTTGGGGTGAGGATTGGACCAAGCAACTCAAATCGTGAATACAACACATAGCAGATTCTCATCCGACACATGCAGGTTTTCTCACGATGTTGTCCTTCACCGCCGAGCATGTGATGAATTATAAACAACATCTCATATAATTTATTTAGAAACATTTATATATTTTTTACAAATCAAGAAAAACTATGACGTTGCGAAAACAATTTGCAGTTGTCAACATACAAAAATTGATCATTATTATTGAGTTCCATTAAAAATATATAAACTATTTTTATTAGACTGTAATATACGGATTTTCACTGAAGGTAGGGCTTTGTGCAAGCTCGTCTGGGTGAGTACCACCCACTCATCACAAATTCTACCGCCAAATATCAATACTAAGTATTGTTTTGTTCCGGTTTGGAGGGTGAGTTATCCATTGCCTATAAGCACAAGGGACAGAACATCTTAGTTCCTAAGGGTGATGGCGCATTTGTGATGTGAGGAATGAGTAATTATCATCCTACCATCAGGTGGCCCATGTGCCCCTCCGACGATACATATTATACAGAAAACATAAATTATACCGAAGAATATTAAATTAGATAATATTATTTTATCTCGCATTATTCTTGCTTCGCACACATGTCATTGGTTTTTCCGATAAACATTTTTGGTCACATCTTCGATCCTGGCTTAACGTGAATGGTTAAGATGATATATGGTTAAGATCTTCCTCAATAAACGAGCTAAAGCTATATGGTGACGTCCAAAACACAAACATGCATAGCTTATTAATTCCAAATATTAAAAACAACTTGAATTTCTATTGTGTTTTTATGTGTTTGGTGTGAATATTGCGAGAGGTAAAAAAACCGTAATAACCGGCGATATCGCAGTTTTAAAAATAATAAAAATATTTATATTATAATAATCTAATTATTCCTCAATATTTTATTGTTCCGTATTCAAAGTTAATTTTTTATTAATCCAGTTATTGTAATTAGTTGAGGAAAGTTCACTGCCATTATTAATATAATGTTTTGTGTTTATAAAAATATCAAATAAAATGTTAATATAAATTCCAAATAAAACCTTAATGATAATAAAATATGACAAAGAAGGTAAAGTGTACACTAACAAGATAATTATTGAACATTAGCCTTTTTTACGGTACGTATTAGTTAGGCAGACTGAAAAGTAGGCCAATTGATGGTAAGTGGTCACCCATAGACCTATAGACTTCGGTACTGTAAGAAATATTAAACATCCCACGCATCGAAAATGCGCCATCTATCTTAGTTCCCAACTAAGATGTTATGCCCGGAACTGGAATAAACCGGAACGCAACAATACTAAGTATTGCTGTTTAGCGGTAGAATATCTGATCAGTGGGTGGTACCTACCCAGACGGGCTTGCACTAAGCTTTACCTAGTTAAATAATAAGATTATTACAATTTTTATAATTACTAATAGGATAGAAATGAAACTTTAACATTATGATATATTAGTAAACGGATGTAGGCTATATTATGTTTATAATATGTTGTATATTATTGAGATATCGAGAGCTTTAAGCGACTGTTTCACAAATAAATATAAATAGATGACAAGGTATGAAAAATAAATTCGTAGATCTCCTGTCTACAGAAAAGTCACGACGGTTTGTATGTATGTTTATTTTTTGTTAAAAAAAGCTAGTTTAACTAAAAATCAGTAAATTTTACCACTACAACATACGAACAAATTTCATCAAACCGATCCAACTCAGAGTTCAGTGACACGTACAGAAGAATTAAATATATAAAGATAAATAACTTTTTTTTAATTCAATTTATGTAATTGCCATACAGTATTGATCCGTATCAAAATAAATAAGAAATTTATTAATCGTTTGTGTTAATAAAAATATCACAACTTTGCAATTTGGATTTTTTCGACAAGTAATACAAAACATATATCTTATAAATATAATAATTATCTTATATCCTTTGGTGCAGAGAGGCAATAGTGCCCGCGTCTTGGGTACAACGCCACAGGACAATCTTTTAGACGACGTGTTTTTGCTATAAATTTATATTATATATTTCGTTTACGCATATTTCGTTTTTATTTTAATTTTAGTTACATAATATAATATCCAGAGCTTTTAAATATCAATTTAAAGAAATAAATCAGGCTTGACTATATAGTATTCAACCCTGATTTATTTCTACCACTATACTACTAAAATAAAGGCCATACTAAATCTACGAAATAAAACTTATGAAAATATTTAAAAAAACGCAAAAAACGTTATATAGGGAACATATAAATTTTTAATTATTTCATTAAATGACTAAGCAGGTAATTTTGGCGGCAGAGCCATATGGAACAACGTGGATATGTACGAAGATAAAGGAAAATTATCTACAAATTAGAGAAGTGAAAACTCACTTCCGTGTATTGCTCGTTGAGTTCGAACCCACAATCTTTGTTAAACACAACACAACTTTCCGTTGGACTATCTCGGTCTGAGGATGTATATAAATATATAAGCCGAATCCAACCATAGCCAGCTAACTAGTTATATATTACACATATGACAAGGTATGACATCACCTGTGACGTATCATTTATGAGCGATATGATAATTGATACTTTAATTCTATTATCACAAATACTTATGACATACCATTTAGAATTTACTACAAAAAATGCACGCGAATTAAATTAAATATTTATTAAACTTTATACCGTATTAATAATGTGACAATTATACACAAACAACATTTAATTACAGAGGAAATATCATACGTTAGCCGGTTTATTAGTTTGGTAAAAGTCATATTGTAAATAATTATAATCATATCTTATAATATGACCAATAAATACAAGTACATTTGTATATATTCCGTGTATCTTGGAAACGGCTGTAACGATTTGGTTTAATTTTGTATTTAGAAAAGATTTTGCTTTTTAAGAGTCGAGCAAAGCTACTGAAATATTTAAATGTATACTTTGTATATATATTACACGTGTTACTATTATTGTTATTTTAATTTACTTTTTGTTCCCTCATGGTTGACTGATAGAGAAATGCAGTAGCGTTAAAACCATCGCTTTTTTAATTTATTTTTGTTGCGTAGCAAAGTATATAAAAAAATATTAAAATCATAAGTTCTGCCACACTTAGCGTGCCCATCAGGTAATTGAACTTTGCAGGAATCTTCAGAGCATTGCCCAAAGTGCCTTCAACACAGGCTCCGACTCATATGTCGCAATACAATCATATGTCAAATACTAATTTATAACGCAAAAGCAGTTAATACCAGCAAAACAAATTAAATTAAGTACTTAATCAATTTTGAGTAGAAATTATTTTACAATCATTCGCTACTAACCCTCAGATCTAATATTCTAAATCAAAATATACCCACTTCAGTTAAGCTTTGTGCAAGCTCGTCTGGATATGCACCACCCACTCATTAGATATTCTACCGCAAAACAGCAGTACTTGGTATTGTTGTGTTCCGGTTTGAAGGGTGAGTGAGCCAGTGTAATTACAGGCACAAGGGACATAACATCTTAGGTCCCAAGGTTGACGGCGCATTGGCGATGTAAGCGATGGCTAACATATCTTACAGTGCAGTACAGTTGTCTAAGGGCGTTTGGTGACCACTTGCCATCAGGTGGCCCATCTGCTCGTCCGCCTTCCTATTCTATAAAAGAATAAATAGGTATAAGGGACAGAATTAAGGCTTATTACAGGTGCAGTAATAAACTTATATACAAACTAATACTTTACATATTATATATATATATATATATAATAAATATAAAATATACATTACTATTACAGATTTATAAATATATTTATAACGGCATTTGTAAACTGTAATTTACTAAAAACTTCTTATATTTTTATTTTTTTTGTTAAATGACGGTATTTGTACCACGTTTGCGTTACTCCGTAAGTGACGCGTTGCGTTAATTTTGTAATATGTCGTAAGTGTATGTGTTGGTACCTATCCAGACGGGCTTGCACTAAACCCTACCTAGTTAAATAATAAGATTATTACAATATATATAATTACTAATAAGATGAATGAAACTTTAACATTATAATATATTAGTAAACGGATGTAGGCTATATTATGTTTATAATATGTTGTATATTATTGAGATATCGAGAGCTTTAAGCGACTGTTTCACAAATAAATATAAATAGATGATACCAATACATATAATATAAATAGATACCAATGACAATATTGTTATACTATTTATATTTTGTTTAAATAGTCTGTGGTCACGTTTGGAAATTATAATACAGATTTTTGAAATATTATTTTTTATTTGTTTTTTTAACATAACGTTGGTTTTCTTTTTGTTCGTTAGTCTAGCTTAGTGTCATTAAGGACTATTCCTGCTATTTCTATATTTATTAATTATAGGTACTATTTATTATGTTAATACATGTTTAATTTCTATTCTTAAGCCGAAATTATTAATAACTTCAATAACGCAAAAATTATTAAAGCCTGCAAAATTAAGTTTATATTTAATTTGAATTAACGTCAAAGGACGCAACATCTCCGCATTTTACAAGACTTATATTAGCTTCACTTGTATATAAAAATACTAGAACTTAAACAAATCTAGCTGAACTTCGTAAGAAAAAAACGAGAAACCGTTTTAATATACTTCTAATTATCGCATCGCTTATATTATCGTATCACTGTGATACTTTAAAAGCACGTTTTATGTCTGTTTATTCGTAGATATGGCAAATAGGCCACCGCCAATGGTAAGTAGTTACCGATGGTAAGTAGTCACCACCGCCCATAGACATTGGAACTGAATGAAATATTTACTATCCTTTACATCACCAATGCACCAACTACCAATTACAATTTATTTCAACCAATAATATGAACGATATTCCAATACCGGTTTATCGTAGAAGCTCCATATGTTTTCAGCTTTATATACTTTACGGACCGATTTAAACCAGAATCGAATGTTGATAAAAATAATAAACAGGTTAGTACGTCACATTGCGGACCAAGTACAAATGCATACTTTTATTTTATAAAGTACAATGACCTTTGAATAAGGCTGCTTCTTCATATTATGAAACTAATTATTCATGAATCCTTGGGTTCATACTATATATTATAATTATTGTATTACCATAGGATTCATAGGGATTCCTAAGATACCTACATTATTTTGGTTGCCTGGAAGAGATCGCTGTGTAGCGATGAGGTCGCCAAAATTGTATGCTAATTTTATTTAGGCTGTATCCATGTTTTGTATTTTTTTCTCTCTTTTCGTGGTGTACAATAAAGTATAAAGTAAAGTTAAATAGTTGTGTAGTGCTCGCGTGTTAAACCAATGATAAATCGGAAACCAAAATATCACTCGTGTCGGACTGTCCACCTGTCATAGGTCATTTTATCCGAATGTACTAAACAAAAAATTGTTGACGCACTAATGGACTGTTGTATAATTAAGCAAGTTTGCATTTGGGGAGATAATTTTAAGAAAAGTTGCATGTTATGACAATTAATATAAGGGCCCGTTAAGTGATATAATGTTTAAAGGATATTAAGGAAAATATACAAAATATTATATTAAACAAAGTTCGCACTGGAATTATAAAGCTTATGTCCATAGTCCGGTCAAAAGAGAAATTTTAATATTTTCATTTTATTTACTATTTCACAGGTAATTGTTATAGATTGTAGGCATACCTACTTTAAAATATCAAAAATACCTAACGATCCAACGTCTGCCAAAAATACTTAAGATCAAAGGTCAAAGTCATATCATGCAATTATTTACAAAAATTGTCTCAACATTCAGATATATTTGATGTAACTCATAGATTTCGTCACAGGTGTTCCTTAATTTTACTTCCAAAGTTCCAGTAACACTTCGCAAACATTCAAAATTAGTCTTACAATAGTGACATTTCAAGCTGATAGTCGTTTATTTACCATTACCCCTTCTTCTGACATTGGAATAAGTTATAAGTTGGTATATTTTAAACTTATTTTACAACTTAAAAATAAGAAAGCCTAATTTAGTTCTTGTATTGAACACATTATACTATCTTAAAGTCTCACATTAGGTAAAAAAATACCTACATTTTAATTAATTTTCTTAATACCTCATTGATTTAGCTCTATACGGCTTTAGATTCTAAAATCCCAATTTATTCAAAATTGAATAGCTTTGAAAAATATTGAGTTTCTCTCTTGACAGACTCAGATACTCTCAACATTAATCTGGGGTTAAACAGTAGTAGTGTACACACTCGTACGGAAGTATCTAAAGCTGTTGGTCCTGTACCTAATCACTCTCCAAATACAAAAGTAATGGAACAGAGCGTGCACTTGTGTTTGCACACACATACCAGCGCAATTGACTAGTCCTTGAAATTGTTATCGATATGCGATAATAATAATTATTTTCTTTGTAAATTTACCCCAATTAAAAAAAGAAAACAAAAGTTCTACAAATATTTGCATTATAAAATGAAATATTTAGCATGACAAATATATTTTTTAATGCAAATAAGGATGCTATGAATATTAGCCCAAAAATCTGAATAAAACGAATGTGAAACGCTTACAAATTGTATAAATTGTTATATTATTATACTTTGATCAACCTCATAGTTCCTAAGTAGCTATTTTATAAATCACTTGACCCACTAACGACGTCCAAATGATGAAAATAATAGAAAACTTGTTTTTATAATAATATTTGTTGCAGAATATTTAAAGGCCACTTTCTAAACATAAAACTACATCTAAAAGATATTTAAAGAATGCCAGACACTCCTATAAATGATCATTTAATAGACCTTTCTCCTATTATATACTTCCTGGTTAGAAAAATCGCAATAAAATAATGACTTGAATCGGTTTCGACACGTGAAATACATATGTACATACTCGTATGTGATTAATTTGTGAAGTTGTGAGCGCTGATAATAGAAATGCAAATTGCAACTTAAAACAATAATACTTGTTTTTGAAGAGTGTTGGTCGACTCATCTGGAACTTATTTATTTGATTTACTTATACGATATAAGCCGAGATGGCCCAGTGGTAAGACCGCGTGAATCTTAATCGATGATCGTGGGTTCAAACCCGGGCAAGCACCACTGAATTTTCATGTGCTTAATTTGTGATTATAATTCATCTCGTGCTTTACGGTGAAGGAAAACATCGTGAGGAAACCTGCATGTGTCTAATTTCACTGAAATTCTGCTACACGTGTATTCCACCAACCCGCATTGGAGCAGCGTGGTGGAATAAGCTCCAAAGCCTTTCTCCTCAAAAAGAGGAGAGGAGGCCTTTAGCCCAGCAGTGGGACATTCACAGGCTGTTACGGTTACGGTACTTATACGATATAGAACACGATATGGTAAAAACAGTATGGGCTATTCAGTAAGAATAAACTTAAAACTCACCGCAGAAACTGTCATGAAATATCGGAAAGATGACATGTGACATTGACCATAATACATTTCAAGAAAACACGCATCAAAATAATACATCACTGTATTCGGTTATCAATATTTTACGGGTGAGCGCAGAATCGCACTACTGTTAAGATGAGAGTAACAGACGAAATAGCAAAGGCGGTCTTATGTTAATCGCTTAAAGCGATCTCTAACAGACAGTTGGTGTTAGGAGTTTGTAAGGTATTATTTATTATCATAATATAAAAAAAAGAACCAGGGCAGTGCAGTCAAATTAAAATATAAAACAATAAACCACAAATACCATAATTATTAAATATTGAATATTAACACTTTCTGGAACAGTAGACTATTATCTAGGTATACACGCCATAACAATTACTTAGCTATTGTCTCTATTGTATTTAATCATCGACTATTGGCATAAAAGTTAACAATTAATTTTGGTTTTGATATAACGGTACATGTTAACAAAATTTCGATTCGTTTTCGATTCGAATAAATATAGAATAGTCAAAGTTGGATCGGAATTGAATCGGGAAGTATCGTAATCGTTATGGATTAGTAGAATTGGTCCCCTGTTACAATATATATTTAATTTTTCTGTTGTAGATAAAATAAGAAACTTAATTTAATTTAAAATGTTATATACTAAATTACCTGCAGTGTAAAATTATTTTTTTCACTTTGATTTTTATTTTATTTTTGTTGTTTCTTACTACCTTCATTAATATAAGTCGAATTTAGTTAGCATTACAATTGTATTTGTTATTTGAGTGTAGTGTCATTCAATTGGTTTATTGTAATGGCTTATCACACTCTACTAGCCTACTATTTTATTTGTAAATGCCCATGGCGTTTCTTTTGACAATATAAAAAAATATATAACTATTCAGTGATTCACTGTTTTTTTTAAGTAGGTAGAAAAACTGCTTAAAAATTATTCCATTGGATATTTTTTTTAAATTATTGATCTAATTAAGAATGCATACAGACAATTATTTTTATTTCTCGAGAACAATACATTCGACATATTTTTATTCTATTGCGTCATATTTTATGCTAACAGAAGAGCACTAGCGAGTGTTATTGACTTATTTTCTTTTGATCTAAATGCCATCTTAATATCAAGTGACTTATAAATAAAAATACCATCGTATAATAATTTATATTTAAAGTAATAATATATTCATGTAAAGTGATTAAGAACAAGGATAAATACAAAATTGCATAATGTTATATTGTGAATAAAATAGCCTTAAACATTTTATTACTGTTATATGAAATATAATCCTGTTTGGTGGTTTCGGGTAAAATATAGTAAAGCTACGAAACCACCCCCAAAGGGAGTAGATTCAGGGAGTCGGCCGGTAGTAAGCCTGGCAAGTCTTTCCTTGCCGGGCTATAAATAAATGGTGTAAGAGCAATACGTATCACATACAATACGTATGAAACGTTTAATTATAGAATATTGTTCATTCATCCGAATACATCATAGACGAGATAGTTATTAATTATTCACTATTTGTTAAAAAATCAGTGATGTTTAAGTTTATTGTTAAAGCTTATAAACAAACACATATACGAACTTCTTTTAAAGAGCTCTAATGTAAAGTTACTTTTTTAATATTTCAATGATATTATTCGTTCAATTTAACACATTAGGATTAGCGAAATTTACTTTCATTCTTGTTTTATCTGTATAATGGTGAATTAAAATTATTCTATTCTGTTAGCCGCATAACTTTTTTTAAGTATTTATTAATGAAGTCAAAGTAATAATCGATATAATCGCTCAGATGGTCATCATCGTGATTACATTACCATTAATATAGGTAATGGAGATAATTAAATCGTATTTTAAAACGATTATGGTAATGAATGTAAATTAATCATATTGTGATATAACGAGGTACAAACACGAATTATATTTATGTACAAAAGCATAGCAATTATGATTGTCCATGCTATTGAAGTGCATCAACAAAATTATCGTTATAGCTATTTCGAATGATTTGTCTATTAATGTTTTAAACATCAACCAATTTAAAAAAAATGGACATTCACTTGTCTTTTTTATGAAAATTTGTCGATACATTCGTCAACTGTAAAATGATTTCGATGATTATTTTCTTATTAAGTAGTTTATACCACGAAGGTGTTTCTACTTTATACTTTATTGTACACCACAAGGAGAAAAAGAATACAAAAACAAGGATACATACATAATAAAAGTAGCATACAAATTTGGCGACCTTATCGCTACATAGCGATCTGTTCCAGGCAACCAACGGATTAAGAGGTGTTTCTATTTAAGTTCGAAGAAAAATCACCCTTAAAACTTCGAATAAGGGTGGGAAACTGGGGGATTCGTGATTCGTAACATTTCTCTACGCGGCCATGTCTCATTTGGGCTTTTAGAAGGGCTTCCTAAATACTTGATTAGTACAGTTTTATATTACACTACACTAGAAACTCAATATTACATGCAAACATATGCTTGAAGCCCGCGTTAATATTTTATTTATTAAAGTACTATGTTTATTTCTTTCACCTGGTTACACTTATTTATCCACATAGAAAAGTTTTGTGTTACATGATTGAAAAAAATCAAATGCTTATGTTTCATTGTACTAAGTGATCGTGATTCAGCAGAGTCATGGTCCGGTCCATCAGATTAATAATAGAAAACAAAGATAGATGATATCTACGCGAATAGCGTATTTAGGTCGTAAAGTTACTAAGAGAAAAAAGTTGCCATTGCATAAGACGAAGAAGAATAATTATTCAAGCAAGTAGGTTATTGAATATCTCCCGAAGCAAAAATCTTGTATATAAATAATGACCACAAAAATGGTATTTTTTAAGCTAGTGGTATACTAGATTAAATGGCAGTGAATCTCGTGATAATAGGTCGACCACTTACACTAAAAGTTACTTATCTATACTGTCAATAATGTAGCCGACCGGAGTTTAGATGTTTGCAATGCACTTCCGTGCCTTGAAAAACTAGTAAGACCGCTGGTCCTGCGATCTCTCTCCGATCGGTACTATTGCCAAGCTAACGGCTTATAAGAGTGACGCAATAGAGAGTTCACCTGTGCATAATATCCTGTGCTTTTGGCTGAACTCTGCGATTACCAATGACCGATATTCGCTAGGAAATTCTTTAAATACTATTCAAATTTTATGAACTATGCTCTATAAATAAAAGTGCCATATTAGGTAACCATAATGAAAGAATTGTTTCATAAAACTCGCATGACCATTACTTTACCTTTCCTTACCCGATATGATCGCAATCAATTTAAATATCTTTTGTAATTATTTATTTATTTGGATCTCCAACCTATTACAGGAGAACACATCATTCTCAAACACAATTACAAAATATACAAATCAAAAATAAAATAAAAATTATAATTGATAACATATCGAAGATCGAGTTTAATTAAAAATAATAATTAAACAGAAGACAAGAATAGTTATTTATATTAACTTAGTTTGATAAACAGGAAAATAATATGAAACAGCGCTAAGACGCATTTTTTGTAACCAGTTTAAAACTGGTAATGCAATTAATGAGGTAGATCGTCTGTTTTCAACTACGCAAAGAAGATTATGTATAAATAAAAAGTTGATAATGCAAATCCTCAAACGCTATGAACTTATTCCTTATTTATTTAATTAAAACACTAGGAATTCCATAAAAAATATGACATTAGTGCTGCATAATAAGACTGAAGTAAAGACGTAACGCCTAGCGCTGTCAAAGTGACAGGTTCGGTCCTCATCCTGGCGACATTGTCGTATCGACTCCTACCACAAGGATCACACTTCAACACACCAAAAAATATCAATCTCCATACTGTTACTGATATTTTGGGACAGGAATACAAAATAACATTTCTCTTTCTAACTACTAAACCAAGAAATTTGTACCATTATAAAGTTCTGCATGTAGATTCGACATCGACACACACACAATCAACTTTTCAATTGATATTCATTAACTCAACTTATATTAACTCAATGACTTTCTCATTCTACCTTATCGACTAAAACGGTTGTTGTTTGGGGGATATTTTTTTCCTATGTTGACGATAAAAAAAATTAAAAATCCTATATACTAATTTCAAAATCGCAATTGGTTCATCGCGCTGTGATCTGTTAAATAACACTAAAAATAACTTTGTCGTTACATTTAAATATTGCAACAGAAGCCTCTGTAGTTAGTTATAATAAAATTTATTTTTAATCACCGCTACACAATCTTAAAGAACTTGTTTCTTGCACAGATAATAAAAATTGATAAGAGCATTTTGTTGATTGTATTTTTGTTTACAGTAACGATTCCGCTGCTGAACTTCGGCATGGTGCAAGGTTGGCTGTCTCCCATGATCTCTGTTCTTCAGACGCCGCAAGGTCCTGCGCCAGATCCCTACACGAGTAGCGACATATCCTGGGTGACCTCAGTAACTTACATCTCGGCAATCATCTTTGGAGCACCCATGGGCTACCTCACTGATAGATACGGAAGAAAAGTAATGACGCTTATAACAACCTTTTCATTGATTGTAAGTATTTTTGCAATAACATATTTTGTAATACTAATTCTGTGGATAAGATACAAAAGCGGCTCAAGTGTTGCTCTTCGAAACACCCGATATAAAAAATGTACCGGAAAATATAATTCAATATCGTAAACTGACAAAAAAAGTAAGTAAAAAGTAGTTGCATGTAACCGAATTTCATTAGACTCATGCAGATTTCCTCTCGATATTTTTCATGGCCGAGCACTTTATAAATAATAAATCCTAATTAAACAAATGAGCATATTTGCCCGAATTCGAACCGTTTTTATAGTAAAGATCGGCCCTTAAGAAGTTTGTTTTATGAAATCATTGTTATTATCCTATGATATTATATATAATTATCCAAAAAATACATTCGTTACACTTTGATTAGATTTGCTCTGCTTCAAGTTGTTATTGTACAAAATGTATTTCGCATACTAATTACCAAATTTAATTGTTTGTTTTTGTATACTTTACGATATTCTTTCCGCAACGTTAGCAGATGTGTGAGATTATACAATAACAAATTTATAAGTTCGTGCTATCATCGTTATCGTCGTATTCATATTAACCTTTGCATATTCCTAGATATTCCTCAAAATTACTATCTAACGAGTTTTTATTTAATTTTTTCTGAATTTGAAGCAACTTTTCATTTTGTATAAATCAACTTTCTATTTTGTTTACATTAAAACATTATCATGTTAATAATAAACAGAATCCATGCCAAAAATTTGCTTAACGATATATTTTTATAATATATATTGCCTTGGGATTGAAATGTATGTCAGAGACTAACTAAAAAAAATTAGCTACACATCTCAAACGGAGTATTTCTTTTCTTATTTAATATTTTTATAAAAGTGACATATCTAAACCTAAAGATGTTTTAAGGCACTTTCTTAAATGATTAATACCTACGTGAATAAAAAAATAGACAAACACAACTTTTCCCTAACAATATAAGTATAACTAATATGATAATTAATATAAAAAAACTTACAAAAAAATAATTTTAAATTCATAGATTCATTAGTATTTTGAATATAAACGACATCTTGAAATAATAAGGAAGTGTGCACAAGGCCTTGCTCTGTAACATAAATTAGATTTAATTAATTAACATGATGTTACCTTGAGGTCACGTTTCAAGTGTCATTTAATTAATTATAAATCTCTTAATATAATATAATAGAAGAATAATATGTAATTTAGAGTCGGATATGAAATCTTTTAATTGTTACGAATGTTTGGTAGTTTAGCTATGTCCCACCCACCCACTTATTAAATATTCTACCGCCAAAAAGCAATATGTAGTGTTGTTGTGTTCCGAGATGGCCTAGTGGTTATAACGCGTGAATCTTAACTGATGATCGTGGGTTCAAAACCAGGCAAGCATCACTGAATTTTCATGTGCTTAATTTGTGCATTTCGTGCTTGACGGTGGAGGAAAATATCGTGAAGAAACCTGCATGTGTCTAATTTCATTGAAATTCTGCCACATGTGTATTTCACCAACCCGCATTAGAGCAGCGTGGTGGAATAAGCTCCAAACCTTCTCCTCAAAAGGGAGAGGAGGCCTTAACCCAGCAGTGGGATATTAACAGGCTGTTACTGTACTGTTGTGTTTCGGTTGGAAAGGTGATCTAGCCACGAATATTCCATCATGCGGAAACAAGATGGCTTTAAATTAACTCGCACAAGGATCCCATTTTGTCAATATAAGAGAGGTTTATATGTTTTTTATTCATTAATAACGAACATCAAAGACGAAAACAGTTTCTCAATTAAACACATTCAAATATACAAAGCTTTGTTATAAAAACCAAAAGAATTCCGTATAAACGCTAACATACAAAGCCGTCATTGGATATATAAAATATACCAGTGTTGTTATTTCAACGAAAATACACGGAAATTAGACAATTAACTTATCATAATAGATAAATGCACACCGAACTAAATGTTGACGTTTTTTTCTTATATTTAATTTGTTGATAAACAAAGTACGACAACCGGTTCCGCTCTAAATCTATTATCCGACCTGATGTTTTTGTGAGCGTAAAAATAGCTCGTAAAAAGTGTAATGGTGGACACAAAAAATATAATAGACGCTTCCTTCCTGTCAATCGAGAATTATGCGAGGATTTAATTGGAATGTTCCTAAACTTCCTTTATCTTCGACTACGACACTACCAGTTTTTTAATGTGACATGTTTGAATATTTTATTTTATAAACCAAACACAATAATAAATTCCTTATATAAGTATGTATATGTTTTTATGTATGTATAAGTGTATGTGCATTAATATATAAGATTTTTTATGTATGTAGGTATATTTCATATTTTTATTAAGTTTCTAAGTATTTAATAAACTTTAATTATCAAGTTGCTTGAAAGTGCAGACTACGCCCGATTATCATTCCTGCCTAAAAAATTAATAATTTTACAAAATAAAAATGTATTCACTAGTAATTTTAGATTTTATAAATACCACATTAAAATGCTTAATATTAGTTATATTATTTATACCACCACACCCATTGCAATATTTTGATCGTATCGCTAATGAAATACATATACATTTTTAATAGTATTAACTAACACACAGTTTAACAATAACGACAGAGTAGCATAGATTCTAAAATCTGTTTCGGATTTATTTTTATAACATCCCAGCTGTGCTCTGCAATGTTACCTGCTAGGAATATGTCAAATCTTCAAAAACTAAATTGTCTATGATCTAAACCCAAAATGATAAGATGTCACTTAACTTTACGAGAATTAATACGTAAATAGGGTTTTTTTTTTATATTTGCCGGGAGGGCAAATGACTCTACTCCACCTGATGTTAAGTGGTAGTAGAGTCCAAACGCGAGGACGGCCAGTACAGTCGGGAAGAAGGTTCTGCACTAGCCGCCCTCGCCTTGCCGGCCCGCAAGATGCCTCTTCACGCCTCGTTTGAAGGAAGCCGGGTCGTAAGAGGAGGGGAATACGCGAGCTGGTAAGGAATTCCATTTCTTGGAAGTGCGACAAAGAAAGGAGTTGCCAAATTTCTTTGTGCGCGATGGAATTGATGTCACAGTTAGTCGGTGACATCGAGAGCCAGCACGCGTAGACTTGTCAAGGAAGGGGGAAGCAGGAATTAGGGAAAATAATTCCTCGGAACACTCGCCGTGATACAGTCGATAGAAAGCGCTCAGCGCAGCTATCTCTCGACGCAATTGTAAGGGCTCGAGGGTGTTAGTGACCTTTACGTCGCCAATAATGCGGACCGCACGTCGCTGCAACCGGTCCAAGGCCTCAAGTAGGTACTTAGCGGAGCCATCCCAAAGGTGCGAGCAATATTCAACGCAGGACCGTACCTGTGTTTTGTACAGCAGGCACAGTTGTTGTGTCGTGAAAAAAACGCCGCACCTTGTTCAGAACTCCGAGTTTCCGTGAAGCTGTTTTTATCACAGCCTCGATGTAATCCCTTGGACTAAGGTCGCAGCGAACGTCCATCCCCAGCATGGCGATTTTGCTTTGTATCACCAGCGGAGTGCCACAGAGGGAGGGAAGAGGGGAAAATGGTGACTTTTTTGCTGTGAGAGCGCATACCTATGTTTTCTTGGCATTAAACTCAACAAGATTATCTGAGCCCCATTTGGCGATAAGCTCTAACGTCCTATTGAGTTCAATGACAAGATCCTCCCGCTTCTCCTGAATTTCCGCTCGCCCAGCCACTGCGCGTCCGTGGTATCCACCATGCACTGTACTATCGTCTGCATAGCAATGAATGTTCCCGAGAGGGAGCATATCATTGATATGCAAAAGAAACAGAGTGGGAGATAGCACAGATCCCTGGGGGACCCCAGCATTCACTACATAGAATTGTGAAGCGCAACCATCTACTAAAACACGAAGGCTGCGCTTGTGTAGGAAGCTGGCAATCTAGGTGCAAAGCTGAGCAGGCAGACCATATGCCGGCAGCTTGGAGAGAAGACTTCTGTGCCAGACCCTGTCGAAAGCCTTGGAGATATCGAGGCTGACAGCCAACGATTCCCCATGTTTGTCGATAGCTTCACCCCAGAGGTGTGTTACGTACGCTAGAAGATCACCTGTAGACCGTTTTGGTCGAAATCCGTACTGACGATCATTAATTAAACAGTGATCTTCTAGGTAATGGATCAGTTGGTTGTTAAGAATCCGTTCCATCACCTTACAAAGTACTGAGGTGATAGCTATTGGCCGATAATTTGCCGGGTCAGACCGATCCCCTTTTTTGGGAACCGCTTGCACATTAGCTCTTCTCCAAGCCTCCGGCACACATCCCGAAGAAAGAGAAAGTTGGAACAGGCGCGTTAACACGGGAGACAGCTCCGCCGCGCACTTCTTCAGCACTATGGCTGGTATTCCATCGGGACCGCTAGCTTTCCGTACATCAAGTGATTGCAGCTCCGCTCGCACATCACGCTGCCTGATTTTGATGTCAGGCATCGTGTGGCCACAAGAAGGTATTACTGGTGGCAGAGCACTACAATCATCGATGACGGAGTTGTCGGCAAAGAGTTTAGCCAGGAGATCAGCTTTCTCTTGCGGACTGTGAGCTAGCGATCCGTCCGGACTTCTGAGCGGTGGCAGCGAAGGTTGGCAGAAATTGTTTTGCACAGACTTGGTCAGACGCCAGAAGCTACGGGAGCCCCGAGGATGTGAAATAAGGTCATGACCAATCTGTACAATGCGCTGTGCGTCCGCTCTCGTGTAAGCCTTCCTACAGGACTTGGAGTTTTTATTGTAGATTGCTTTCAGTGAGTCAATGTTAGATGCCCCGCTAATGCAGCCATTGATCCACTCGCGATATGCCGCCTGCTTAGATGATACAGCGTCGGCACATTCGCGAGTGAACCAACGGTTACGCGCACCCCTACTGTCGAGATCTGAGCTAGGAATGTAGTATTTCATTCCCAACATGATCTCGTCGTAGCGCTTGGATCCTTTGGGTACAGTTGAATGAACAAAGACTATTAAATTTGTATCATTTTTCATCCCTGTTTCATACACCTAATGGCCGATAAGAATCTACATTAAAATAAAGCACATGTTTTTCGGGCAGTCTTCTTAGTTTGACATATTATATACTAAAAAATTAATAAGCGGCTGCCGTCCGCTACCGCATGCGTTTCGCGGCGGCGATGCCGTCGCTTTGCGTATATACCTACAGTTCGCCAGATTTGTTGACGTTTTAGGTCATTGCTCCGCGTTTTGTAGTAAACGGGTAAACGCAAAAACATACAAATCGGTTCGGTAATATTTAGTTATCGCGTTGCACATATAAAACCTTCACCTTTTTCGGTTTTACGACCAAATCTGTTGTTACTAATTATCATCAGTCAACTTTATAATCACATTTTGTTCCTGCGTTATGCGTGTTGTAAAATTTTATTGTATTTTTTAGTTATATTGGCAAATAAAACTGCTATGCCTCGAGCCATGGGCACTGATACTCGCCCGGGCCATTGCGGGTATACCATGCTCAGCCTGCTACATCGTGTTACCGATCTATTTAAAGGAAATCAGTGATATAGATCTAAGGGGAGCGCTTGGATCCTTACTTATACTAAATAGGTATATTGTAAATTACAACCCTAAAACTGGAATTAATAAACTTGTTTATGTAACCAAGAGGCTTATAACCGCAAATGTTGTTTCTAGAAACATTGGCTATCTAGCCAGCTATGTGTTCGCGGATCTGCTTCAAGTGACCACTATGCTCTGGATGGGGCTGTTAGTTCCAACTGTAGTGTTTTTTATTTTCTTGATAATGCCAGAAACGCCAGAGTTCCTCGTGAAACAGGGCAAAGTCGATGTAAGTATTGTGTCTTGAATGTTCTAGAAGCTTTTATATAACCGGTAATATCTGGTTTTCATCTAACTTAATGCAGTTAAAACACAAATATTTTTTGAACAAACTTTTTGCTACTAAATTAAACCACAATGTAGATTATAAAAAAAAGGTTGAATTTATTTATTATGTCCTGTTCCTATATATAAAAAATCGTAATTGTACGTCAATAAATTAATTCTTATAAAATTTGTCCATTATATGCGACTCGCGAAACGTTATTTATGCGAAAGCATTCAAATTACGACTCGTACACAATTCTACCGACGTCCGTACGCAAAATGAATCGTTTATTGAATATAGTAACCGGGCATAAATAAATCATCACATACGACTTTTTAACGTTCAACTCTCACTTTTTTTCACAGGAAGCTAAAACTGTCTTAGCTTGGCTGCGTGGTTTGAGCGTGCTGGACCGATCTCTTGAACAGGAGATAGACAACATCGTGAAAGTTGAAAAACTGGCCAAGGCTGATCCTAAGTCTGTCTGGATGATTATTTGTTAGTATATTTCTTTTTATATATATATATTCTAGGAAGAACAGACAAGCAAATAGGACATCTGATTGTAAGTATCGTCCTACAAGTACACTACTGACTATGCTGTCAATTCTCCAAGAATCTAAGATGTCATATCCCTTATGCCTACAATTACTACTGTGATCTTATATCTCTTAAGCCCTACCATTAAAATTACCTACATTGTACCTGGAGTAAAAGGACGAACTCAATTCGCAAATGAGGGTCCAAGCTCTTCTGAATATTTTAATCAAATTATGACCGTAGAATATTATGTAATTTAAAGTTACTTACTTACCCATTGATGTAATTAGTATTAGTAATTTCTAGTGATAAGGATAATAAAATGGTTCCAACGCTTATTGATTCTAAGGTATAACGAGATCGAAAGGACATTCCCACTTGTATGACAAATATCGTAAGTAGGTCACTTGTACATTTGCATTTGATTTGCATCAATTGTGTTGTTGTATTCATATTTTGTACCTATTGTATTTGTTGTACTTCTGTTCCTACCCTTGTTTTCATACGACCTAGAATTCATAGTTGTTCTGACCGTGATAATTATGGTGAGATTTTCTGTATTAACTTTAGTTTTTCTTATTTGAAAACATATGGGTCATATGTCAATATTTCTTTTGAATTAAAACTATTTTCTATTCTTGTTTGAAATAAAGAATATCTAAAGTAACTCATTCAAATTTATCTAACATTGAGATATCGAAGTGAGAATTTATAATTTTATGTCAACTGTTCCTGTAATTGGTTAACTAGGTTTTACTACCTCATTGGTATACTAGCTAACATATGAGGCATGCCTGAGGTTCTGAATATAAAAACCCCGTGACGTGCCAATAAAAAGTTTTTGGGGTTTTCCGATAATTCTGAGTAGCAACCCGGGATCTGGAAGCACGTGGTCAATGGTTCTGCGCTCGAACCTTTCTGCTCGTATCGTATTTGGCGTCCCATGGAATTATGAGTGTACAGGAATAGAGAGTACACTTATATTTGCGCACACACACTTGTGCACTATAATATCAGTTCTATATATCTAAAAATACTATAAATCTGCATCACCTTTGAGAGATCCATCATGGCCGTAATCGATCTGGAGGACATTACCATAATCAAAATTCTAAAATTCAAATGTTAATTGTGTTTCAATCTTCTATATTTCAGTAAAAGACAAAGCCACCTTCAAGGCTTTCATCATCACCCTGGTGATTAAAATCGCTCAACAGTTCGATGGCTACCTGATCGTCCTTATATACGCTGGTTTCGTCTTCGAACGAGCCTCAGAATCCATCAGCTTGAAACTGAGCCCGAACAAGCAGGTGATGATGATCGGTCTGGTGCAACTCTTGGGTTCTACAGTTGCGACTTGTATTGTAGAGAAAACTGGAAGAAAGGTAATTGAATAAATATAATTTAATAGACACAATAACAAATTCTAAAATATCTATATATAGCTTATTCCAACCAAAATGGAAGCTAAGACAAAAAAACAAATATGACATTGAATTGACACGACACCAATGGTCAAATTTAAAAATCTGTGATAGTTTAAAAAGGTATTAATTATTTTATTTATTAAGCGAAACACTGGCCTTTTGAATGTCGGCGAAGTTGTTATCATTACTTTAGAAGTAAAATTAAAGTAAATATACTTATATGTAAAATAATGTTGCGGTATTTTGTGTGAAGATATTTTAATCAAGAACTGTTTGTGGTGAATAATGTATATAACAACACAGCTATTAACAAATCGCATGGAATATGAATACCCAAGGATTGGAATAGGCTATATCTATATACACTTAAACTATAGGAAAATCCTTTCAGCTGTTTTCGAGTTTATCGCGTTCAGACAGATCTACAGACAGGCAGACGTGACGGGGGCATTTTGTTCTATAATATGTAATTGTATGAATATAAAGTAGTTGCGCTTCGCAATTTCACCCAATTTAAATTTAGACTATTGACGTGACAAGAATGAATTTCATTTTCTTTTAATTATTCGTTTGTCTTCTTTTGTTTCATTTGTAAACTATCTTTATCTCCAACACTTATTGATTATTTTACATTCTTCATATTTGTATCTTTTTTCCAGCTTCTTTTAGTGTCCACGTCGTTCGCGGTAGGCGTGGGGATGCTGGCACTGTCCGCGTGGTTCTACTTGACAGGCATCGGCATATGGTTACCGGGCTGGCTTCCAGTCTTCGCCATGTGTCTCTGTATCTTCGCTGATGCTGCCGGATTTCAACCTATATCGTATATAATTATCACGGATTTATTTACTTTCCAGGTAGTTATGTAATTAAAAAGCTTTTATATAACTTAACTTCAGTTCTACCTAAACTAGCTGAGCTGAAATTCTGCACACGTTTTAATTCTGATAACAATACAACCTGTCTTACTTGGTATTTTCATTTGTTTGTCATTCGATTCGAGATTGAAACAAAACTTGATTTTATAATGGAATTTAAATACAGCTTGATATTTTTAATTTTATGTATAAAAATAAGGAGATTCAAACAAAATTTTAAACTGACCAAAATCACGAACGTAACTTTAGAATAAACAATTTCAATTCTACCTAATTGTTGGGTATATTGCATTTTGTCATTACCACATTTTATTTCAGGGTTTAAAATTGAAAAAGTGGTACTGCAACTTATGCCCTTATTCTCGTCTAATATTATTCACAACGTCAAAATTTAAGACTATTCTTTGACTTGACTTTTATATAGTTAAAATAAATGCATAAGAACCGATCTTACTTATACGTATAAACGTTGTTTAGCGAGTGAACACTTAAACTATGATGCGTCTTCTTCTTTCGAATGTCAAATCAATAGTAACAGAAAGAGCGAAATCAGTATTTAACAATTAACTAATACTACCTTGGAGTAATAGTTCAAAACTTTTATTAAAAATATATATGTTGTCACTGTGTTATTGCCTCTACCGGTGACAGGAGAGCTGGTACATTTTTCGCTCAGAGGGTCGGTATAGCTATTCATAGAGGAAATGCTGCATTCTTGCAACCATTCCAAGCAGACGTTATTTGCACAGTAGCTGTTTGTTTAAGGCCTTTATGTAAATAATTTTATATGAGTCAATTGTGTAATTATATTTGTATACTAAAATCACATTTCCATGTTTTCCAGCTACGCGGCACAGTGTCATCATTTGCGAATATCTGCGCTAAACTCAGCAACTTTGTCCAGATGAAGTGGTTCACTAAAGTCTGCGAGCTGATCAGCATTCATTGGACATTCTTATTTTTCGGCGTCGTATGCTTCTTCGCTTGTTTCTACACATTGATCTCCTTCCCTGAAACCAGACAAAAGTCCGTTGAGGAGATCTACGAGAAATTAAATCGGAATAAAAAGGAAGAAGATAGAATAAAGGCGGTGCCGTAACGTAATAATATTGTATGCTAATTATTTACAATTTGAATGCAATTTATTTTATTAGGATGTTGTGAAAGGTGTATAGAATTGTATTTGTTGATATATTTGATATCATCACGACCTACACCGTATATTGTTCCGTCCTAAGGATTTGTGCTTAATACAAATCAAGACTGTTTTAGTATAATTCCTGTTTCGAATGAATCTCGCTTGTTTTAGTCTTAAGAAAATTTATCTCTTATCAATAAGATTTAGTCAAAATTGATTTATAAAATTAATCTCGTTTTAATGTACTTAAAATTATTAGATATAGAAACTTAATTATCTGTGTAGATTAATTATAAAATAAATAGAGAGCTTTAAAGTTGATTAAATAAATTTTAAAAGAAAATTAACATTTTCATACTGTTATAAAGATTATTATCAAGTTTCAAATGTATTTATTATTTCTGTTAAGCTATTTAAAGTCTTACTAATAAATTAACCACATACGATCAAAATATTGTTGTTAGTTTTCTGGTTTTACTTACAAATAATTATCGATAGAGGATAGAGGAATACGTTTCTCATCTTCAAGGAAGCCTCGAAATCGGAAAGAATTGATTGAAAACAAGGGATCAAGTCTACTAATCTATAACGATTACGATATGTTCCCGATTCAATTCCAATCTAACTTTGACTATATACTATATATATACACCACACAGTAAAGCGAATATAATATGTATGATAAATTTAATAAATGATTAATGATTTGCTAATACATAGACGAAACTTTACTATTGTGCAGACGCGAATTTGCTGGATTGAATTTAATTTTATAGCATAACATCGCTACAGCGCTCAAGCAAAACTTACTCGAAAATCTAAATAAATAAGTGAATAAATGACTCGTAATAATGATAACTATTATTCGATTACCAAGCAATGGTCAACCGTAGATGACCGGAAAACGAATTAAATATAATATTAAATTATTTTGTAAGTATTATTACATTTCCTTTGTGAAATATATCCCATTATCAATTACTCTCTTGTACATGGCAACCTATATTCCATTCATTGTTCCGCCTTGCCTTTTATCCACAGATTCACACCGAATACTCTATGACATCATTAATTGTATTTCCCATGTAACAAACAAGCACCAAGGGTGTCCAAGGCACACCATTCCAAAAGTGTTGGAGTAAAATTATTATACTTTTTGGCTATAATTGATATTAATATTATAATGAACATGTTATGTTAAAACTAAAAAACAATTTCTATTGTTTGTTAATAAGATAGTTTGTAAGTTATAAAATTATATACATATAATGGAATTCGATTGTAAATATTAAATAAAAAATATTAGTTTTTAATATACATATATTGTGAAATTCATGTGTTTTCTCTGACCAAAATTATTTTACGTAGCTTAAAATCAAACAGTCTTATGTAACTAAGTTTTAATAAATGAATCTATACCTTATTCCAATCGGAGTAGGAATCGGAGTAGGAAACAAATCTAAACAAACCTTAGATTTATAATTGCATGCGATTTTCTAATTGTTTTTTTTTTTAATTTACCCCTATTTATAATGCAACACTATTTCACTTAACTGGTTATAACCACATTAATTTAACTTTTCGAAGTTCCGATTATAACTTCGCGGACATTGAAAACGCCATTTTTTCTCGAATCCATAGTGAATATCACAGGGAATAAGCAAACAGGGAATACCATAGGGAATAAGCAAACCGTCTACTCAAGAGAAGAGAAGGCCTTTGCCTAGCAGTGGGACAGGGACATAACAGTGGCGTGAACTGTTAACTGTACTGATTGTTTATATTAGAAGTGATAAGAGCAATAATTTCAATCGAGGATTCGAGCTTACTCCACCACCACACATGCAGGCAGACTTTTATGTACAAACTCAATAATGCTTATCCGTATTTGAAGTTGCGAGCTTCTGTTAAGAACCACGTTTTCTAACAAATAACAATTTTTAAGAACATTTCACATTTACATAATATAACGCCTGTACATTTATAAGAGACATGTTGTAGTTATAATAATATACTATTTTTAATATAATTGAATAAAACTGTCATTGCATACGATTTAACCAGAATCTATGGGTTATCTGGAATGCTATCCACTTTAGCTATACTCCAAGCTGTGAACGAGATCGTACAAATCTCGTTCAGAAATTTGACGAACAGACTATTACGTAACAACCTGTGAATGTCCCACTGCTGGGCTAAAGGCCTCCTCTCCCTTTTTGAGGAGAAGGTTTCGAGCTTATTCCACCACGCTGCTCCAATGCGGGTTGGTGGAATACACATGTGGCAGAACTTCAGTGAAATTAGACACATGCAGGTTTCCTCACTGTGTTTTCCTTCACCGTAAAGCACGAGATAAATTATAATCACAAATTAAGCACATGAAAATTCAGTGGTGCTTGCCCGGTTTGAACCCACGATCATCGGTTAAGATACACGCGTTCTTACCACTGGGCCCTCACGGTTTTCTCGGCATCTCGGCTTCGAACAGACTATTGGCCTTACTTTAATGTACAATAAAGTCTCGCACAGCCTTTAACGTCCTTTTCTCAAAGCCCTGTGGACACCTCTACGTGGAGAAAGCTAGAAGCCTGAATTTTCATCAATCAAAAGAACATACTTTGACTAATGTGTTTCGAAATTACATAATATTTAAATAAATAGGTACTTTAAGAAATAACGCCAGTTGAAGTTCTCTGATTTTGTCACTCGCTCAGTTACCGCTCATCAAAAGTCTAAGGTTCTATAAGTCACACAAAATTCAAATTTTAAATTCAGCTAATGTTTAATATATTAATTTAATGAAAAACAGATATTTTAGAAATAATACAAAAAATATATATACAAAATATATACAGGGTTACAGGGTAATATGTCACGATCCTTTTAAAGGGTTATAGTTCAAGACAATAGCTATCAAATGACCCCCAAAATGCTTATGCAAAAGTGTATCGTTTTCGAGTTATTAATTTTTTAATATTTTTTTTATTTAAAGGATGTTTAAGATTCTAAAATTCAATAAAAAAAAATCAACGTACTTTCCCTATTTTTTTTTTGTATTTATTGCTAGGGTACATCCTAGTTAATAATAACCAGTTATAAAACAAAAACAATCTTCAAGCATTTTTAAATTACAGATCCAAAACTGTACAACTTTTCGATTTTTAATTTTGATTCTTTAAGTTACTCGCAATTTTTTTGTAAAAATCACTATGGCTCTTATCGTGCGGATCATTTTAAAAACATCTGCGTTTCCTTAGCTATCCATCGGTACATAAAAAGTACAGTAACAATCATAAACTCAGGAGAAAATTAGATAACAAAGAGACCAGGTAGGAAATTCTAAGAAATGCTATTGTTAAGAAATTAAATCTGGATCAAAGACAAAAGGACCTCAATGCAAAGTAGTTAAAGATTATTTTTAATAGGGGTAATACTAACTACCACAATATTCGATATTGGTCTCAAAAAGAACAGGGAAACCCTCACAAAAAGCGATTAAGCGGTTCCCAAAGACGTTTCTCAGTAAACGTCTGGATGGGGATTATCAATGATAATCTTATTGGGCCACATTTCCTACCTGATAACTTAAATGGTGAAAGTTATGAAAGCTTGCTTAGAGAAATCCTGCATGAGTTACTCGAAAATGTTTCGCTGAAACTTAGGCAGAGAATGATATTCCAGCATGATGGTTGCCCCGCACACTTTCGAATGTCCGTAAGACAGTGGCTAGACAGCAATTATCGTAATAGATGGATTGGCAGAGGAGGACCAATCCCATGGCCAGCGAGAAGTCCAGATTTGACTCCGATGGACTATTATGTCTGGGGGCATATGAAAAGCCTGGTTTATGATGTTTCACCAGTACAAACAATTGAAGAACTCAAAACAAGAATAATGAATGCTGCAAATTCTATTCGACATAGCTTGAGTAGTGTTGTAGTAAAAAGTGAATTAAGAAAAAGAATGCGTATTTGTATACGAAATAGGGGATCTCATTTTGAACACGAATTATGAATAATAAACAGTGTAATTTCGAAAGTATGAAGTAACTAAAAAAATTAAGTATTTTGTTTTTGATTTAAATTCAAAATTGCAATGACAGCTCTGGTTTATCTCTCCTTTTTTACCTATTACCCCTATTAAAAATAATCTTTAACTACTTTGCATTGAGGTCCTTTTGTCTTTGATCCAGATTTAATTTCTTAACAATAGCATTTCTTAGAATTTCCTACCTGGTCTCTTTGTTATCTAATTTTCTCCTGAGTTTATGATTGTTACTGTGCTTTTTATGTACCGATGGATAGCTAAGGAAACGCAGATGTTTTTAAAATGATCCGCACGATAAGAGCCATAGTGATTTTTACAAAAAAATTGCGAGTAACTTAAAGAATCAAAATTAAAAATCGAAAAGTTGTACAGTTTTGGATCTGTAATTTAAAAATGCTTGAAGATTGTTTTTGTTTTATAACTGGTTATTATTAACTAGGATGTACCCTAGCAATAAATACAAAAAAAAAATAGGGATAGTACGTTGATTTTTTTTTATTGAATTTTAGAATCTTAAACATCCTTTAAATAAAAAAAATATTAAAAAATTAATAACTCGAAAACGATACACTTTTGCATAAGCATTTTGGGGGTCATTTGATAGCTATTGTTCTGAACTATAACCCTTTAAAAGGATCGTGACATATTACCCTGTAACCCTGTATAATTATACTGATGCTTGCCACGTAACCTACTCGGTTGGAGTCGGCGACGTTTCGCCATGCGAGGATCTCTCCTGGGGGGTACTGCGTGCAAAAAAAGTTATAAGTACTTTATCAAAAATTGTAAAAAAAAGATTCAATTTGGCACAAAATAATAAACTAAACAACTATATTATTAACTAGTTGTTTAATTTGATTCAAATGACCTATTACAAAAATAAAATGTAAAAAATCTCGCAACGCAGTCCGTCCCCGTAAATATGTTCAGAGATCTCATGGCATCCTGGAGAGAGGTCTAGCCCAGGGTTTCGGGTATGCAATCGTGAGCAAGTCCGTAGTTCGACTCACACTAGACCGACCTTCGGATGGCATGACCAGAACCTTTTTTGACGACTGGATCCGCGCCTGCCCCTACTAAGCCAAGTCAGTTATTTTATTTGATATTAGCTTCAACAACTGTGTAATAAATTGTGTCTTACATATTTACTTACTAAAATTTATAGTGACCGTATCAATATTAGACAAATATTCTATAAGAAATAAATACTTTACGCATTGAGTCATCACTTTGAAATACTGCGTGGGTAGAAAGAGTTATTAGGACAATTTGCTATTAGTAAACTTGCCAAAAACAGTCACTGTATGTAGCGTAACGAATTACAAACACATATTTAACGAGCGCTCATGTTTTGCGATTAAACAATTTTACGAAAACCACTTTACTTTTTACTTTAAATGCAAATTTTGTTCTATGATTTTTTTATAAAATTTGGATAGTATATATTTTATTCTTTTACAAAAATAATATTAGGAATGCAGTTTTTAAAGAATGTCTAATATTCTATTTACTCCTACAATTGAATGAACCCCAGGGGTCAGAATCGAACCTGCGGTTCTTAAATCGTATTAAATAGGCGGACCGTAAACCATTGCGCTATTATCGCTTAAAAAATGTGTTCAAGCATAACGAGTAACGACACTATTTTATATAGCTTTTTTTTAATGACGTAACCGTAAAAAAAGCTATGTCTGCTACCGAGAGCCATTATTAAAGTGATAAAAAATTTGATTTCGTAATTATTATTTAACATATTCAATTGCGTAATTTCACATCATAATGTTAATGAAATTTGAGATCAACGTAAATATCAGTCAAATTACTATATTTTTTTTTCTCTGTCCTTTCCCCAATATTTCATATTCGGGCGAAGCAGCGGCAGAAGCTAGTATTGAAATTAATAAATCTGCAACTTCTATTAATATTCCATTCGCACAAAAACAATACCATTAAATCAAGTTTGCTTTAGTCACAATAATTACCAAAATCAACTTTTAAGGTAATACTAACAAAATCTTAAGGTTTTTAACAAATATGCGATGTTATGTGCCGAATATTTAACATCATTGTATCAACTACGAGTCTGAGAATTCTATACCTAAAGGCAATTATTATTATTTTGTTTGCCAAACGATTTTTTTTTATTTTATTAGGATCTCCAACAAGGTATACACATGACAAGCTTTAATATAATATGCGAGTTAGAAATCTATGTGCTCTCTTGTTTATAGGAAACCATAGCATCCATCACATATAACTAAGTAACAGCTAGTTAAATTAAAGCAAATAGTTAAATTAAAATTAAGAACTTAACAATTTTAAAATGATATGACTTAAAGAACTAAAACAAAAAACAGAACTTATGTTAAATGACTAAAATTTAGGAATAAAATTTGAAAACTAAAAATACAAGAACAGAAAAAATACTTAAGATACTAAAAAAAATACTAAAAATACAAATAGAATGAATAAATGAACGTATGAACTTTATTTTAAATTTACTCCTACAATTGAGCGTACAGATTGTATTAGGGGTGCTTAAGATTTTTTTTATCGAAATTAAACCGTAATCATTATTGAAAACATTTATGAATTGACATCTTTGGAACATTTTTGTAACTACCAAACAAAAAGAAATTTACTGGTTTTAATATTTTTTATGTAAACAATAACTGTACAAAGTTTCAAATCTATAGCATAAACGATGCGTCATTTGCATTCCTGATGAAAATTAAAAAATATATTTATATTCTATTTTCGAATTTGCAGAAAATCAAAAATCAAAAAGTTTTTGTGTGAAATTCGTTGATCCTAAAATATAATTATGTTTTTTTAGTACGTAGTACATAGTAGCACCTATACCTACGGATGGAAATGGGCAACTCGAATGTATCAAGTATCAATATAAGATTATCCCTTGACGTAATCAAAGACGAGAATCTCTTAATGCACTTTATCTATCTTTGGAGGCACATTACCATAATTATTTTATAGCTTGGACATATTTTATCAACATAGTATTATTAATAAGAAGATCAGTTATTTTGTTAGTTTGTTTTACCATTAGTACCGAAACAAATTTAACTAACAGGACCTTTAACATTATTGTTATATGATATTATCATATAAGCTATATAGTATGTTATCTGTAAAGGAAAGTCACAGATAAAATTTAATTAATTGATAAAAGTAACAACTTCAGCATATTAACAAAATTAAAAAAAAATACGATAATAGGCTAGTACAATAAAGAGAGAAATAACGTGATCATATGTATGAAGAATAAAAATAAATCGATTTTCAGTTTAAATGAGCCGATTAAGTTTATTAAGACTTAGTAATTACATACCGAGCTTTATAGAGAACAAAAAAAATGTAACTAACTATATTGTCATGGCATTAGCAAGAAAATATTTCAGATTCATCACCGAATGCAAGCTAACGTATTTTTATTCAAATAGTCCTCACGAATTTATAAGGAACAGTATACAAACAGCGGCGGATTGAATACGGATTGGTATTGTTGTGGCCGATGGAATGTTGCGACCCTCCAGTTGATTTTTTGATAATTTGGATCTTCATACGATACTTCATCATTTTTTTGCGACATGCTATGGATACCTATTTTAGTTTTTAAACGGTCGAGTAGGCCTGGAAACTATTTCGAAATACGATAATCCTGTTCCACGGTCGCGTCCTTAATAGTACTGGTTTTATTTTTATCTTATGAAATCTTTCATTCTACTATTTAATATCTTAATTGTATTTAATTTGTTACAATTGTGAATACACGTAGAGCTGTATTTATGTTTATGATTTCGTTAAATATTTGTCGTTTTAACCTTTAAGTAAGACAGCACTTAATTAAGGTCCTATCCATTTATTACTTTTTTTTGGTTGTCCTTAATAAATTAATAAAGATAAGCTTAGCGATAAAACCTATATACATATCATTATATTTTTTATAACTGTTTTCGGGGACACTGAGAATTAATACAGTAACAGCCTGTTAATGTCCCACTGCTGGGCTGTGGCCTCTTGTCCCGGTCCTGTCTATATATATATATAAGATAAGCTCCAAACCTTCTCCTCAAATATATATAATAATGTCCTCCAGACCGATTTCGGCGGCCAACCTTGAGAGAGATTAGCCAACTACACAGGATATATTATAGTGCACAAGTGTGTGCGCAAACACAGGTGCACTCTCTATTCCCTTACTCTCATAATCCGATGGGACGGCAATCCAATACGACCGGAAAGAGTTCAGGCGCAGGACCAACGGCTTTACGTGCTTTCCGAGGCACGGGAGTGTACACACTTCCAACTTCCAGACTCCGGGCTGCTACTGAGAATTTTCTAACAGAAAAACCCAATAACTTTTTATTGGCCCCACCTGGGAATTGAACCCAGGACCTCCGAGGCAGTTAAAAATTAGTCTGTTGTTGAAATAGAAATTGGGCTGCAGTTGAATATTTTTTTAAATGTATATATTAAAAATTTACGTGTTATGAAA
The DNA here is from genome assembly GCA_905147175.2 of Nymphalis urticae. Classification (NCBI taxonomy): domain Eukaryota; kingdom Metazoa; phylum Arthropoda; class Insecta; order Lepidoptera; family Nymphalidae; genus Nymphalis; species Nymphalis urticae. Next base: position 3,916,382 of record LR990007.1, read on the forward strand.
ATTAAACATTAATACATTATATACGGTACGGTACGGTACGGTAGATACGGATCTAACATTTGATTAGTTTTCTATTAGCGTTTACGATTGTAGAATGTCATCTTGACTAAAGCGGCTGAAACCACATCGACAATGTATTTGACGACATATTTTTTTTTTTAATTTGCATATGTCCGATCAATTTTATAAAATTTTTGTTCTATATTTTTTCATTGTTCTTTTTACATATCCGATTATTCAGATAACATTCTTATTTATGTATTTCAATCATGAATTGTCATTGTAATGCTACTTGTAATTTGTTTAAATTTACATTACTAAGACTTGAAGAATTTAAAGATAAGCTTATATCAAGATAGAAAGGAAGAAAAGGCTTTAGGTAAATATAAAGACAAAGTTTATACAAAGTTATTTCTTTTTTTTTATAGAAAAAGAAGGCGGACGAGCATATGGGCCACCTGATAGTAAGTGGTCACCAAACGCCCTTAGATATTGGCACTGTAAAAAATGTTAACCATCGCTTACATCGCCAATGCGCCACCAACCTTGGGACCTAAGATTGTATTTCCCTTGTGCCTGTAATTACACTGGCTCACTCAGCCTTCAAACCGGAACACAACAATACCAAATACTGCTGTTTTGCGGTAGAATATCTGATGAGTGGGTGGTACCTACCCAGAATAGCTTGCACAAAGCCCTACCACCAGTATAGTATATAGTATTTCGTTGCTGGTAGGGCCTGGTGCAAGCCCGTCTGGATAGATACCACCCATTCAACAGCAATAAATATTGTTTTGTTCCGGTTTGTAGCTACAATGGCTCGCACACCCTGAGCGTCTATCATTACCATTTTTTAAAGTGAAACCGTAACATACGTTTTTCTATAACACTAGAGTTTGGGGATTTCAATACATACTTATAGATTTATAAATAGTCACTGTCTAAAATCGGATAATATCGGATGCGGCTTCGCCCGCGTATTTATGTTCCCTTTTTTTAATGATGGAAAAACGCTTTACGCATTTCCCCCACGGGAACAGTGGGGGAGTATGTTGGACTCGCCGGTGTTCAAAGCGCCGAGTGCACCACGAACATCGGAATACTCACTTAAGAACCAGCGGTACCCATTCCATCTAAAACGAGGAGCGCCACGGGATCAATTGCGCATGCTATCGTGACAATCCTTTTATGTATCCCTGTCAACGTGTATACAATATCATGGTCATAGATCGAGTAGGTTAGACTTGAAGCGTAACAGAAAAATAAACAAACTTACTTTCGTATTCATGATATTAGTAAGCATACAAGCATAGTTTTCATGATGCATACTAATCGATCGATCGATCTTTTCTAATAACACAATATCACGTAATGAAAAAAGAAAAAGTCAACTTTATTTTATTGTTGTTATCCTCTTTGAGAACATAGATTGTTTAGTGTAGTTGACTATGAGGTACTTCAACTAGTAGCGCCCCTAGCGGATGCGCAGATGAACTAAGCTCGGTACTGTAAGCTTTTATAATTTACTTTACCAACTTCCAAAGTCACAACAATAAGGTTTTCGCATTATGCTAAGTATGCAGCTGCAAGTCTGACAAGATTTACGAATATACATTACAGGATTTATAGATGCTTATAGAAAAAAAAAAACTTAATGTATATACGACGAAATTCTGTAAGGCGACGAGCTACATAATTATGTTATGGGAGTCGCCTTAAGTAATTAAGTTACATTCGACAGCATCATTACACATATTTTTTTTTTCAACCAACATAGTAAGTATACTTTATTTAAGTAAACATTTACTTAAAGCATTTTGTTCATGAATAAACAATATACTTCACTTCAGCAACTAGGTTCGAGAAGAGCCGACAAGAAACTTAGTAAATGTTTATGTATACAAATTAATACCTTATATATTAAAAAATTATAAAAATGGATGTTGGTATATATATTTTAGATAAATAGACTTCGACTCTGTTCGTTCAATCAACTTGAAATTTCACACATATATTTTTTTTCACGGAGGTTTTATATATCCATTTCGTTGTAACCATTAGTTGTTTACTTAGCACTAGGTATCACCCACTCATCAGATATACTACCGCCAAGCCGCAATACTTAGCATAATTGTCAATTAGCATATTTGTGTTCCGGTTTGAAGGGCGACCGAGCCATTGGAACTACAGGCACAAGGGACAACTTAGTTCCCAAGATGAGTGATGCATTGGGAAATGTAAGTAATGGTTAATATTTCCTACTGCGCCAATGTCTAGGGGCGGTGATTACCAATTACCATTAGGTCAATGCGCCCGTCCAGGCGGACGGGCGCATTGACCTAATTAAATTTTAAATTAGGTAGGTAGGTAATTAATTTTTAATTAGGTAGGCACCTAATTAAAAAATCTCTCAGGGGGTTTTTCTAATACATTCTATTAATTCGTTTTTGATTGAATGTTTTTATTATGCATCATACGGAAATCAACGTTATCGTTATTATATGTTTAATTAGTTACATCGCACGTGTAGATGATTTGAATGTTTCTATCGAAAGATGAAATGAAAAAATCTTGTTTTTTTTGGCCTGGAATCTCACCAAGACTCATCATTATCATTTAAAGTATTAGCAACCCAGATAGAACATTTAAATTTTAATATTGCTATGCAGTATAGTATTTATCAAAATAAAGTGTTCGTTTTATTCGCTTGCCCAGTCTCTCAGATGAGATCTATCACGTCACGCGCTCGGAAAGGGATCGGTAAAATGAAAACAAGCACGCGACCTCTCTGATCCGTGTCAACAGCGATCAATGCAAAGGCTTTTAATGATTAAGAATCCCACATATCTCAATTTCCCAACGGCAACCGTATCTTGAGATTTACTCAGCGTGAAAAAATTCACGATTCGATCTTTAATTCAATATGCAAGCCGAATATTGTTATATACAAATTACTTACTACTCCCTGGGAACTATTATATTTATATTATTATTATTCAAAATAATATGAAATACAAGAAAAACTCAAGAATCTGCACCTGATTTGTGTATCTATTAACGTGTGTGTATATATTATATGAAAGAGAGAGAGAGACAATGAGTGAGTAAGAGCTAAAAAGGATCCAAAAATGCAATAACATAAGATCGTTTTCATCTTACCAAGAAAAATGTCACAAGAGTCCATGTTAAACAAACGGACACTCTTTGACGGACAGGAAGTGCGTTTTTGTTTGTTTACATTTTAATTTATAACACCAACCAATGAACCGAGCGTCTAGTGAGCGGCGTGCATCCGCTGAGAATGTACGTGCGTACGCGTAACTTTTATCCGTTCTTATTATTCGGTCGATCTTTCTGACGATAGGTTATTATACCAGTGCATTATGAAATAAAAATTTAAGTAATTTGAATTTTATTGTTATTTTGTTCGGATTTTTTTAAATTTAAGTGTTAAAAAATCGACTGTTGTGTGATATAATCGGCAAGATTTAAGAGAAAGTAACTTACTTATATTATTCTTACTCGACTGAACTGTGCGAATAATTAATAATGAATGGTGGTACACGAGTGACAGAATCGTAAGTATATATTTAATTATAGTTATTTAATAAATTCCATACTAAACTGTGTCAATAACATATGTTTTCGGTTATTCAAACATTGAGACATACTATTTTGATAGATCCTGTTTTTTGACTATAGGCTTCATTAAATTTATCGTAATAAAAGTTATACGGTATAACATTCCGATATTATATTCGTTTCCGCTTGCTGTCGTAACATATTGTTTTTTTTTTTAAATATTATAATAATTTATTGACCTCTGCTTCGATAAAATGACATGAGCAGGATTTTAAAGTCCTAATATATTTTAAATATACTAGAATAAATCTTACAATTTTAATATCAATTTAAAATTTAGGCCATAAAGACACTAAAAAAAAGTATCTCAAGAATGTTAACCATTTTTTACTTAAAATGAACAAAAAAATCTCATATTGTAATAGACCTTTCGTTGTCGTCTTGTCGTGCTCTTAATCCTATCCATAACATATCCCATTATAATATTAGACTACTTATTTTTTTAATTTCACACCTAATTACGGTACTTTTATTGTATAGAATTAATAATCTTTACTCATTGACTTGTAAAAGAAAAATCGCGACTTCTATAGCAACACAATTTAATAATAATATTAAACATACAAATGGTTAGTTTAATAATAATAAATCATACAGTTCCCTATTTACATTAAGGTCACACGTGATCCGAAGCCTTCTTCTAACAGGGGCTCGAACAGCCGAAACGTAATTTAAACATTCCAAAAAGGCCCCCAACTTTGACCCCAAATGACCCAATTTACATGACTTGATATTATTTTCTCGCTTACACAACATTAACATATACATATTACTTTTGATTATTACCATATTACATTTTTATTTGTACAATATAATATTAGTTATTTAGTTAATTTAAAAGCTATATTAAGGTACGCCATTATAGTCTTTACCTGTGTGCACTTGAATGCCTCGAATGAAATATTTGCAATAACGTGATTGGACTAAAAAAAATCAAATGCTATAAAATCAAGGCCAAGATATAATGGACCAAAATCTTGTTTGAATACTTGTTCCGAATTCGTCTTGCAAGTTCGATATCTGTAATTTTATAGAATATTAATACTGGATTTATATAAGAGGAAATTAAATTATTTATCTAAATATCTGTTATTGTTTTATAATTGTATGTTCCTTTGCGTTATTTAACAATTAATTTGTAATCTGCACCTGACATCTTAAAAGTCACTTATTGACTTTTTCCTAAATAGCATAATTGTATATCGATTTGTGTAAGTTTTAATTATGTTACTGATTTATTATTCTTGGTAATCTGTACCTACTGGGGAATACACTTATTATATAAAATGTTATCAATTGGGACCACTGCGAAACACAGTTAGTTAACTTTGAGTACAAAGAGAGCGAAAGCAAAAACAACAGACTGTTAAATTTTACTTACTTATTACTTACATAGAATACTATACTTACTAATCCTGCCTGAATTAATATTTAGGCATTATAAAATTGCATTGTATTTAATCCTTTATGGTTAACCATTAAAATTAATCAAACGATTAATTTAATTGATAAAGCTTTTATCGGGGCTTTATACATTAAAGTTATCGTTTTGCAATTTTTATATAATTAACCAATTAATGTATACATTTTTACTGCATGGACTTTACCTCATTGTAATGGATTAATTCTTAAATTCTTTGTAAAACAATTTGAAATCATTGTCCAATATATGATAAGCATGAAGCTTCCTTATTGATCGTCAAAAATACTATGATTTCGTAAATATAGAGTACGTAAGTAGCTTTCACAATTGATAACACGTACGTACGATACAATTTCTTTTTGAGTATACCTTTTTTTACTTGATAATCTTTTTACTTCGGTAAAAATAGTAAAATAAGGAACACGACCGTTTGATATCGAGAATTAATTACTGTGAATCATTTAACAATAAAACTGCGACATCTATACGTATAAAAAGTGAATGTCATGCTCCTCTTAAAATTTCCCCAACTTTTTTAACACATGATTTCGTACGTGTATATGAGATAACTTTCAGCAAACTTGGTATATAAAAATAAGAAAAACAAAAACCAGTCGAATTTTATCCGACGATAAAGACTAATATTTTCTAAGACGATTAAGTATATAGCTAGTTTATATATTTTCGATACTGGCAATATTATATGAAATAAAGCATTGATTTGTAATCGAGAATTATTTTAAATTGCTCTGACGTCAGACAAGAACACTAAGAAAAAACGTTACGAGCAAGTATATAGAAACCTGAGCTTCATTTTATATGGTCAGTGACCGTGTTTTCCGTGGCTTGGACTTTCAATATAGAGAACATATTCATTTTAGTCGGTTATAGTATCTTATTTATTCAAAATGTATTCTATTTTCGCCCGCGATTATATTTATGAAGGGGGATCCCCTACGCCCTTTACTGCACCCCTAACAATACGTATGGCAATCCAATGATTGCCGGTTGACTAGTTAAGACGTGAAAGCGAAACAGACAAACAAATGTTGCGTTGTGTTTCCCTTTCATTAATCTTTATCTGTAATCACCCTCATTATTCGGTAACTTCCATCCTGTTAATGTTATATATATATATATATATATATATATATATTTAGCTTCTGATGAGTGAACAATACCGTAAGCATTGATGTGACAAGACGCACAACAACATGGGATATGAAACCTTATAAGATAGCGAACAGACCAATATGGCCATACTAATGATATTATAATATCAGAACAATTAAACATAATGTAAATACTTTTATAAAAGCTCTTATATATAGTTTGTCTTCTCTACAGTCAACTCAATAACATTCTAACAACAGTTGAGTCTAACGGTGCAGAGAGGCAATAGTGCCAGCGTCTTGGGTACAATGCCACAGGACAATCTTTTAGACGGCGTGTTATTCTATAAATTTGTAATATGTATTAAATATATTACAATTTGTAATTTTGAAATAATATAATAATATCCTGGGACATTATTCACACATGGCAATCTGATTCCGAACTAAGCTGAGCTTGTACTATGGAAACCAGACAACTGATATACTACATTATATACTTTTCTTCTGTAAATACATACTTATATAGATAATTACACCCAAACTCAGGACAAAGAGACATGTTCATGCAGACAAGTGTCTGTCCTGGGTGGGAATCGAAACCACAATCTTCAGCGAGAAAGGCCGACCTACCAACCACGCCAACCGACGTCCGAATTTCTATTCAGTTTAAAAAAAAAACGAAACAGTAATTGGAAGGAAGCATTAGACTTTGTTATTGATAGTTAAGTACCTGCGACCGCCTTTGAAAGAAATACCTCAGATTTTATTTATTTACGATTGTAGAGACTTAGGAGTGATTGTTTCAATTCCAAGACATGCTATTATATATAAAATCATAATCGTGTAATAAAATTTAGCACACAAACGTTCTTCACTATTGAAAAAAAGGGTGTTTTTTGGGATTTATTGCAAAAGCTTATACATTGTTCCATAGAAATGCCCTGAATGGTCGGGTTAACAGAAGTTAAGATTTTATGTTTGTCCATTGTAATAAAAGGGTGATTATTACAATTTCTAGAACATTCGTTTATGTTTTTATGAACATACCTTAAATTAACAATTATATATTCGGAAGCTTCGAATACTTTTACTCAACTACATTCTTATGTAGACTGTACTTATATGTATTTACTTCTGAGTGTAACTTTCGATCCGGGTTGTTAATGGCTCAAATAGTCCTCTGTTATTAAACTTCTTATCTTTCTCAGCAATATATATATATATATATATATATATATGTATGTATGTACTACTGTAATGTCAAGTCAATATTATTGTTAAAATCAATGGTTTTCGTATTATATCAGACAGAGAAAGATTTATTCCAAACTACATATATAAGGATAAAATTATTTTTTAGTTACTATCTATAAAAAAAGACAATCAGTCTTATGATAATAAAAAGAATAAACAAATAACTCAAATACTGTTCTTGCTTTAAAAATAAAATACACACAGAATAAAACCAGTTTGTATGAGAGGCCAGTTTCGTTAACCAGTGGAAAAAAACGGTACTCCAATTCATATACCTACTTAAACATTCAAACGATAGTATATAACATTGCAAAATACATCGGAAGATATTTTGTAGATCTCATATGTAAAACTAATCTTACAAAGACGCTATTACGAACGAACGGCCTTATTATTGTTACCTAACATTTTTTTATTAATTTAACTTTAATAAAACTTTTATTAATTGATCGAAAACATATTTTTGTAGAAAATTGATATATTTAATAATGAGACGCATACAAATATCCATGTTCTAAACTTGCTATGGACAACAACCGTTTTTTTCTGGCAGAATATCTTTGTACAACAAGTTTTTTTTGTCTGTGGTAAAGAATTCTACATCATTATAACAATGTAAATATTAAAAAAAATGTTTTTGTAACGATTAGGTTATTTTTGAATGGACCGTATATTATTATACATTACTTTATTTATCAGATTATTGTCGCATAGTTTCGCCCTCATTTGTGAGAGAAGGTTTTAAGTACAAAAAATCTTTATTATTCGAAAAAAAACATTAAAATTGGTTCAATGGTTTAGCCGTGAAAGCCTAACAGACAGAGTCACGCGTTAGTATTATCAAAATAAATAACAAATAATATCTCAATCTTGAGTGATTAATCCCAAGAAACCAGGTGTGCAATAATGAATTAAACCTTTCTGAGAAAAGTCTTTGTACCTTTTATATTTAAAAAAAAACAGTTGAGTATAACGTTACAGACTATACAAGATAAAACAGATGTGCCAGTTTATTCAAGTTTATACAAGTAAGGGAGCGATCGTGTATTTGTATGTGTGTTACGATTTACAAACGAATGTTTAAAAAATAAGGTGTTCTAGGGAATTGCTGTGCGATATTATTTTTTTGTATCTGTGGATATGAAAACATTAAAAATCGAAAAAAATACCGCGTCAATATTTTGAAATAAAAAATCGTGTTCCATTGTATCCCGAACCGAATATACATATTATAATAAATAACTAGCTACCATTCTAATAATGGTCTGTATAAAGCATTTATATCGTAATACATATCTCTATAAATTTACGCGGCTCACGCCAGTTAAATTGATTCGGCCCGGATGATTTTTTTCCGACATCTTCAACAATGATCGTCATATTTTAGTCAATGTTTTCGTAATTATCATGACCATCGGTTGAACGACATAGACGCTGATATACTGCAGCGCCATTTAGCAGCGAATTAGTAGATAGTCCAAAAAAAAAAAACAAAAAAACTTTTTTTTATTAAAAAACTTTATAGTTTACACATATTATATTATATGTGTAACTTTACAGTTTACACATATTATATATATAATATGTGTAAATTGAAAACTTTTTTTTATTAAAAAAATCTTTACAGTTTACACATATTATATTGCCAACTTTGTGTCAGAAATTTTATGCTTTCAAGGTCAAGATCATAACTGAACGCAATAATAATAATTCGATTAAACCAATTCTGCAACGATAAAATATTTTAATAACTATGTATAAATATTCCACGGGTACTACAGAGCAACTGTATAATTTACTTTTTGCATTTAGTTCCGCAAAAAATAATAACTAAAAAGATCGCCAATGTTCCTCATTTGTACAAAAATAACAAAATTCCATGCAAACTTATGTCTTTTATTTATTCTTTTTTGAATGCTATAATAATGTTTTATACAATACAATTGAAGGAATAAATATTTTCTTCTTATTTTGCTTTTAATTCTACACATGAGGGAAATATCTAAAGAACACACTGTCGCAATTAGTTACGAGATTGCGAGCAATTTATTTCGCTTTTTTGTTAGTGTTTGATTTTTATATATTTATTCACACGTTATTGTAAACCATTAGGAAAATAAGTGTAGAATGCTTACAACTAATTAATGTGTGGTCATTTTTGTCTGATTTTTAAATATTATAATAATAGTAAAAAAAAAACCTTTTTTAAAAATCGAATTTAACAGTGGAATATAAAACTTCTCGATCTAGGAGGATATTCCAATTTATCGTGTAATTGTGTTGACACACTTAGTAAAGTTATTTTATTCAAGTCAAATTTCATTGTTTATTTGCAATATGTGTGACGTGCGTGCCAAATGTATTTACACACTCTTGCGAAAATTCCTCGACTTGATGAATTTTATAGAAGGAAAAGTATAAAATAATGCTTCTTTTAAGAGTGCATTACCTTTTTCTTATGTCATTACACCTTTATAGCGTGCCTTTTATATATTTTTTAAAACGTCACCTCAATAAATTATCTGTTACGTGACAGTTAAGGTAGCAATGACCGCACAGAGGTCACTTTAATTAATTTATTCATACTTACATAAGTTTCTAGCATCATGTTAAAATAATAACAAACTGTTAATATTCCATTCTGGGCCTTTGGGAGAATCTTTACAGCATATTCCACCACGCTGCACTAATGTGATTTTCATAAGACAAATGCAGGTATTATACATTATAAAACTAGTAATAGGTTCTTTGTGATTTGTGATTATAATTTATCTCGTGCTTTACGGTGAAAGAAAACATCATGAGGAAACCTGCATGTGTCTAATTTCACTGAAATTCTGCCACATGTATGTTCCACCAACACGCATTGGAGCAGCGTGGTGGAATAAGCTCAAAACTTCTCCTCAAAAAGAGAGAGGAGGCCTGTAGCCCAGCAGTGGGCATTCTCAGGCTGTTACGGTAATAGGTTCTGCGTATGTTTTAGTTTTTGTTAAGCTATGATGTTTATTGATACGCTTTTGAATTGCACATCATGGAGTACAAAACATGAATTAATTGGTATAACTAACATTGACCATACGTCCCGAGTACATTCCGCATTCAAGCTGCGTTCTCTGTGACAAAATAGGCCATTCGCTACAGTAAATGCAATAAAAAGGACATTGAAAATAAAAACCGATATTTTGAAACAATTTTATATATAGAGTTTTCGCCCGCGTGTCGTGGGGGCAGGTGTTATAAAAAGTAGAATATGTCCTTCCTTGGGGTTCAAACTTCCTTGAAAATCGATCCAGTGGATTATTACGTAAGAGCCACACAGAGCTAATTTCGCAGCTAATATAGAACCCAATTAATACCAAACCCTTTAATTGAATACAAATTATGCACACAAAAACTTACTGGTGTTGGCTCAGGTTTGAATCAGTCGTCAGAGCGTCACGGTAGCATGCGAAAGCGATCCCGTGGCGCTCCTCGTTAAGACAAAAGGGTACCGCTGGTTTTTTAGTGAGTATTCCGATGTTCGGGGCGCACTCGGCGCCTTGGACACCGGCGAGCCCCACATACCCCCCACTGTTCCTGTGGGAGAAACGCGTAAAGCGTTTTTCCAGCGATAAAAAAAGGTTTGAATCAGTAATTTTTGATTAAAATGTGCGTGCTCTAGCTACAAGGCTATTTTAGCTTTGTGTGCTTAAATTCTCGAGCTCAGCAGTGCATGCAAACATGCACGTGTCGAATGATATTCTGCCACATGTGTGTTATTCAATCAGCATTTGAGCACCAATAATCTCCAAACCTTTTCATCAACGAGATAGGAACGTTTTGCTCAGCGGTCACTACTTCATCCTTGTTACTTTTTACTTTATAAATAAATTGTACAAAGTTCATTAATAAATTTAAGAAACGATTAAGAGATTTGTCGAGTTCACGACAAACATAACATGGTGCCTTAGTTACTGGCGCACTTGCGCTATCTCTCCTTTCATAACGGAATTTGTATGGAATTTTGCGATTATTCTTGGAAGGAAAATTTTGAGGTTAAAAACGTCTCGTGTTGCAGGTTTTTTAACATGTTCATCTGTGTTGAATCAGCTCTACTCCTTTTTTATAAAATATATGACGGGCAGATGGGCCATTTGATTGTAAATGGTCACCATCGCCTGTAGACATTGACACTGTCAATACGCCGCTAACCTTGGGAACTAAGGTGTAATGTCCCTTGTACTAGTTACAGTGGCTCACTCACCCTTCAAACCGAAACAGATCAATAATAAGTATTGCTGTTTATTTGAGTGGGTGGTACCTACCCAGAATGGCTTGCACAAAGCCTTACCACCATCTTAATCCTATTATTATCTTAAGCTCGAGTTTGGTTGATCAATAGTTAAAAAATGGGTACCTGTCTGGCCAACGCGCGGGTGACGCCGCGGGCAACTATAATTAACAAGTTTCGACTCGTGTGAACGCGGTCTTATTAAAACCCCACGCGATCTTTCGAAATTATTAAATTATTCGAAATTCAGCATTTATATGACAACAAACAAAGTGATATTACGATTATAGCTAGAGATTTTCCTAGATAACAAATTCGATGCCTTGTTTCGTTCGCGAACTATGCAGTAAGCGTAAACTTTCGGCATAGATCGCTTATGTTAAGTGATATGCGACATTGGCTGTAATGATTATAACATATAAAGGATATAAGGATATTATTTTTATGTTAGTGATATTTATTTTATTTATTAGGTTTACTTACAATCACTTACACTAATACATTTAAAGATGATTTGAAGAAGTGTAGAAATTAATTAAAGGTAAACACAACATGCGAATGAAAAATGGAAACCAGTTCATAAATACAAAAAACAAAAGAACCTTAAAAAAAATGAAGAAACAGAAGACAAAAATAAAAAATAAACAATCTTATAAATATATCCAATAAGTGTTACTCATAACTATTTATCACTCAAATACCTGTCTACATACTGCCTAAAGTTTCGAATGGAATCCGCGTGAATGTTGACAAAAGAACACATCTGATTTAGGAGTTTACACAGCCTTGGAATTGGTGAAGTTGCACCAAGAACAGTTCTTCGCGAGGGAGGGCACAGGGGTGTTATCGGAGATCGAGGATATCTTGCAGGAACTCTAAGTTTTATAAGCAATTCTGGGCAGTCTATTACATTGTTGATAATTTTAGTGATAGTCATAAATACAAGCCGAAAGCCGAGATGGCCCAGTGGTAAGACCACGTGAATCTTAACCGATAATCGTGGGTTCAAACCCGGGCAAGCACCACTGAATTTTCATGTGCTTAATTTGTGATTATAATTCATCTCATGCTATACGGTGAAGGAAAACATCGTGAGGAAACCTGTATGTGTCTAATTTCACTGAAATTCTGCCACATGTGTATTCTACCAACCCGCATTGGAGCAGCGTGGTGGAATAAGCTCCTCCTCAAAAAAAGGAGAGGAGACCTTTAGCCCAGCAGTGGGACATTTACAGGCTGTTACGGTTACGGTACATAAATACATGTAGCGAAGTTATTGTGACAACTAACTATTATCTCGTCGATTCTGAGGTAGAATCTGCACGCCGGCGTGTGACAGCTAAACGTCAAACGGACATTATAATCTTGATAGGTAATTAACGTTACAAAAGTTTTCGTCAGAGTCGGTTTATTTTGAACTGATTTATATAATCTAATAAAACTACGTATATGTGTTTGCGTGTATGTATAGATAGATATTTCTATGTATGTGAGTGGTTTATAAATCTCTGTTTGACTGGAAATAAATCGCTTTTAAACGATAAGGTCATATTTTTATAAACGAATATATAAGAACTTATGTATTTGTTGTATGTATATGTAAAATAAGAGGAATAGGCTACTTTTTTTACTGAATACCGCCCCTCGTCCCTTAAAACGCGGGCGAAGCTGCGGGTGATTACTAGTAATGATTTTGAATTTTACTAGTTGAACTATTGCTACTTACAATCATTGAATTCTTCAATTCCTTAGTTTGTTAAGCCGTACAATCAAACGCATACAATTGGTATCACGCGGTAAAACAAACATCGCATTACGCCGGTTTAAACCGATTTCCGCCGGTTATTGATATTCCACAATGTCAACAAATCAATAATTAAAATTTACAATAGCAAACGCAAGATTATACTAAACGTTATAAAATTATATAATACTAGTTTTCGCCCGCGACTCTGCCGCGAAAACCTCATCATCTTTCTAACCGTAGCAGAACAATACTAGGTATTGCTATTTGGCGGTAGAATATGTGATGTGGGTAGTACCTCCCCAGATGGTACATTACGCGTTTCCCCCACGGGAATATCCAAGGCGTCGAGTGCGGCCCGCTCATCGGAATACCCACTAAAAAACCAGCGGTACCCTTTCCGTCTTAGCGAGGAGCGCCATGGGATCGCTTTCGCATGCTTCCGTGAGCTTGTACAAAACCCTACCAACCCTACCAGTATATTAACTAATGTTATAAAGTATTATAAGCCAATTTGCACTTTTAATAAATGAATTGTAATTTAAAACAAGTTAGAAGGTAATTTTAAATGAACGCTATAGGAGTTACGAGTATCTTTAACAAAGTGTAATGTCACATATGATTGATACATTGACTTACAATATCCTGCTTTGAATAAATTACACTCCGACTTTAAAGCTATTTCTTCACCTGGTAAGCTTTACAGATGATATTAGAAGATATAAAAAAAAGTTTTTACTCGCTAGTCAATTTCAACTATATTAAACTTAATGTGAACATTCTTTTGTCTCGAATGTTTTGATGGTAATAAAAAACAATAGTCAATTAAAGTTTTTTTCCCTTTTTTTTATCCCAACAGACGTTTCATGCATTTTGTGTATCTTATCTTTAATTTATTATAATAGTTGGGATTCTTTTTCTGCCTGGTTGGTTAAAGAATAAAACTATAATAGGTATCCAAATAGCTATCTAACTAGGTTTCTTTTGCCGCCAAACACAAAAATACAACAAATACATACAAAATAAAACAAGACAGGTAATGGTTATTGGGATTTAAAGCCGAGACCTTTGCCTATGAGTTCTAATTCAATATTTCACAAAATCTCATCATATATCCGTGACGTCACTATTATGAACAGGATATTAAACGCTTAAAGTCGTCTATCAGTCTTATCTAATTGATATTCTCGCGTCTATTATAGATTGGGTAGAGACAACTCAGAACGCATTGACGTAAGTTGCCAAATAAAGTTTAGAATATTCCGACCGTATTATCCTTTGTCTTTTATGCAATAATATACATACAATTCGACGAATTTGGTAGAATGTTATACGTTTTATGTTACTATAAATATATTGGTATTTTTAATTTTATTGGTTATTAAATTCATTCGACGAACTGTCTGATGTTTAAATTTTATTACTGGCTGTTTGGATATCAATATGATAAAATTTAGACATTAAAATAAAAATAAAACTATATGTATTGTATACGTATTGCAGAAGTAGCGTACTGAGTAACATTTTAATAATAATTGCATTTGAGATGTATTTAACCCTGGTTTTTTCTTTGTCCTATCGACAAAAACTACTGAATGATTGAACTATTAGAAAATGAAAGGGGTTTTTACAAACAATCATATTCATATAATAGTTTCCTCAAATAGAGATTAGAATTTTTATATTTAGTGACTTAGTACAAAGTCTTTAAAGTGAAACTACGAAATATTGGTATTGGTAATTTGTAAATTCTTTGTTGTTGAACTTTTTATTAATAAATAAGTAGCAAAACTGTAAAACAGTTAGTATAAGTAATTAATAAAAAAATAAGCGTTGTTATTATTTGTTATTACGTTAGGTTTTAATCTTGTGAATTCCATAAAACAAACATAATTATGCGTGACCCCACTGGATTGAAAAAATCCAACATAGATTCCAGGTTTGAAAAAGATGGAAAGCAATCTCTTCTGTTAAATATGTAACAATTGATTTTTAAACCGGTTAAAACTGGTTTATTGAGTTAAGTCGAAAACAAAAATGCGTTTCGTTTAACGGGGAAATTTCTTTGAATTATCATAACACACTTCAAAAGGGATCACCCAAATACTACAGATTATGTCTGACATTGAAAAGTCAAAGATATAACGTTCTCATATAGAAAATGTTATCTATTTCTTTATGAAGTCATATAAAAAGTCAAGATTTATCCTGGCTGACACGCCGTGGACATGTCAATCATATAACAACTACGTCATAGTTATCTGTTATTTGTGTATAGCTCGAGATAACCGGGATTTCTCAATTGTTAGTTCAGTTAGATAAATCTTCTCTAGTAAATTTTATAGTGATTTCCGTATGATATATTTTTTTTATTTCTCAAAACAGATGGTAAACGGGTCGGGCCAATAAAAAAATAAATATAAAAAATAATATATGTTTTTTATCATATTTTTCACCTTATTCGATATTCTACCGCAAAACAGTAATACTTATATTATTATTGTTGTGTTTCGGTTTAAAAGGTGAGCTAGTGATATATATATATATATATATATATATATATATATATATATATATATATATATATATATAGTAGTGATCGCCCAGTGTTCGAAATTCGATCATATTTATTTAAATTTTAAATTTGATTGTTATGAAGGTTCTCTTGTCAAAGAGTAAATAAAATCACAGAGCTCCCCAAGGCCGCTCAATTAATTATCCTATCTTTTTCAAACAAATTATGTAAATATTGAAATAAAAAACATATACAAAAAAAATAGACTGACATAAAAAAGAATTATTTGATTATTGAAACAAAAAACAAAGCTAATTAAACCAAATGTTGTCCATTGAACTTGACATT
Organism: Nymphalis urticae; assembly: GCA_905147175.2. Classification (NCBI taxonomy): domain Eukaryota; kingdom Metazoa; phylum Arthropoda; class Insecta; order Lepidoptera; family Nymphalidae; genus Nymphalis; species Nymphalis urticae. Next base: position 3,932,693 of record LR990007.1, read on the forward strand.
TATAATCTTCTATCTTAGATTTTTTTATATTATATATATATATTTAGGATTATATTATGTATATTCATACATATAACTGATTTCGCTATGAATATAGAAAACTCGTCATATATTATTTTAATGTAAATAAAGACATAATAATGAGCGTCATGATAGATATTAAATTAATAAACAACTTAATCTTAATTAATATAATATTGTTATATAAAGCAATGTATATAAGTGGTCTGTGCGTTCCATTGAAAAAATAATCGTAGGTTTATAACTTAAGGTTTGAACCCGTGATATTCGCGATATTAAGGCTTCTATGCTTATAACAAAATATAAAAAATATAATAGATAATAATATACGACCTCGATGTCTGGAAATCCACAACAGCGCGATTTTTAAGGCATTTCCGAACCGATTTGACATAGGAACCTTCGAGAAAAAGGCCGACTCTTCTTTAAAAGCCGGCAACGCACCTGCAGCCCACCGGTGTTGCAGGTGCCCATGGGCGGTGTTAGTCACTTTCAATCAGATAAACCTCCGACAAGTTTGCCCCCCTTACATAAAAAATGTCCATGCAGTTTAATGTTATAAATATTACGGAATTAAATATGTTTCTATTAATGCCGTAAATGTATTCCAAAACTGTGTGAACAAAGTCGGGCGAATAAGAGCTTGTTAGAAATGTTGTTGCGACCTAGGAAGACCTACCTAGCAGTGAACCGGAACTAAAATCGGAATCATGCTCTAGTGATTATCACGAAAACTATGCGTGACATAATTGCAAATTCATGATCTATAAATAATTTATACCTCAAAGATATGTTTGATAAATATTACAAATTTTAAATAAATTAAATAATTTTAATATGTCAAGTTTTGAATGTAAATAAAAAAAAAACGAACAAATCTTTTATAGTAGTATGGCAATTTGTTTTCGGCTAGCTATTTTTTTTTCGGTTATACAACCTTATTTTTTTTAACAATGAACTATTTGTTATATTGTCTGTTGGTTTTGAAAATCGCTATAGGGCTGTTCTGTAAGAAAAAAACACAAAACTCACTGCAGAAAACGATCGTGAAATGTAAGAAAGTGATATGTGATATTGACCATCATAATTATAACATTTCAAGAATACACGCATCAAAATACTATGTCAATATGTATAAATCGATTGTCAATATATCACGGGTGAGTAATGAAGTGATTTCTCACAGAACAGCACTTTAGGTTATATATTTTTTTAGCATGATTTTTCGTCATGTTTTTTTTTTTTTTTTTTTAAATACGTAAATGGTAATTGGGCCACCGATGTAAGTGCTCACTACTACCCATAGACATTAAAAGAAATATTAACCGTTCCTTATCAAAGCGCCACCAACCTTAAGAACTAAGATGTTGTCCCTCGTGCCTACTGAAATACGTAGCGGTTCACTGTAGTTTGTTATCTGAATTTTCATAAGTACCTGTACAGATATATCTACAGCGGAACCTACCTCTTACAGCGGAAAAGAACTCCGAAGATACTGTCAAAAGTTATATCGTATCGAATTGTACGAATATTTATACGCTTGAGAGCAAGTAATGTCATCAATTTTACAGTACCCAAAGTTTTAACTGTAACGTTAGTGTTTAGTAAACAAATTAGTGACAGGGCTATGGGCATCCTATGGGCTATGTCTTATGCCATTGAAAAATGTAATTAATCATTTATTTTTTTACAGGTTTGACAGACTCTAAAATGAGTCATTAAAATACACAATTAACAACCACGGTTGCAATATGCTTCATCTGCCGCTGCGATGGTTCGCGCGTATACAACATGGCGGCATCGCCAATCAATTCTTCATGGCCCTCATGGGTGAGACCGTCTTTATATTATTATTTTTTTATCTGTGAAATCATTTAAACCAATTTATTTAATATTATGTATGTATATGTGTTCAACATGCTCATAGCTCGCAATAGCCTATATAATATATATAATATTCCTGCAGCTTTTTTCTTAGAAAAAATATCAATTTATTAACCAAAAAAATAGTTTGCATCAGATGTCTCTCTTGGATTATTTCAAATGTATACGTGATTGTAACAAATAGATACATAACTTTCGAATTTAATCATCATCAGTCATTTATTACTACTAGTTTTATCCCGCGGCTCCGCTCGCCTGCGTTAGGTGGTGGGACAAGAGTTAGTCGTAATAAAGTAGTCAAAGGAAGGGCAAACAGTTTTCAGTAGCGGACTACTTAAAACGTTAGAGCGATAACTATACTTGGGGAGTGTTTTTGTGCCAACCGGTCTGGGTACTTACCACTCATTCATTACCGCCAATTACCACAATTAGTGTGATTGTGTTCTTGTGGCTTGAAAGGTAAGTCACCCAATGTCCCTTGTGTAACAGATCCACGGGACCATTGAGACGCATTGCTGATGTTATATAAACTTAAAAGTGACTTTAATTTCGTTTAAATTATATTGAACAACAAAAATAAACAATATCTTTAAAATATAATGTGTAATATTACAGTGGAATTTAAAACTTGGCACGGTGAAACATAGTACATAAACAGATTTCCTTATCTTGTTTTCGTTTATCGTATCAGGAAATTAACCGTGAATACATATTAAACAGCCCCGGATGTGAACCAGTGACCTTCGCTCAAGATCTCTAAGAATGGTAGCTTTTGTCCAATTAATCGCAATAATTTGCAACTAACTTTGACGCCAATAATAAACCTTTTTATCACCAGCGGAAGCAATCAGATTAAGCTTTTAAAATAAAATTGTCTACGATCTGTGTTACCAAAAACCAGTTCAATTGTGAAGTTTTACTTAAGTTAACCCAGATGCAAAAGCCTCATCACAGTCGTAAAATATACAATTCTATACTTAACAAAAATAAAATTACGTTTAACAGTAGGTGACAGAAAAGAAACCTTTTTGCGTAGGAAATTTTGAAACTTCAACATTACACATACAACAAACACATGTACATAAACACCCCCATACATGCAAATATAAACACACACATATACACAAATATCCGCAAGCGTGCACGCACGCGAATATGTTCGAATATTTCGGTCATAGGCATTATGTTTCTATTTTATTTTTTTCTTGCTTCTTTATCATATATTGTAGATAATAAATACTATCATAATAGCCAAATAAACCAATACAGCTGAATCAATATCACTTAATTTTCTAACTTGTATAACTGAAAATAATACTACGTCACTTATTATTTATTTTAGGGATGATAGATAAGAATTTAACAGCAGTTTCGATTCTAACGTGACTTAAATTACTGTAGCATCGGACATTGGATCCACTACTAATTTCAATTTTATTGACATTTAAAACTAAATTATTTGTAGTATACCAATTGCATACCTGTGATTATTACTGATTGCATTGATTACTCCTCATCATTAGTTTATTTTTCTTCCACGTAGAAAAGTAATTAGCAAACATTATAATATTACAAATACCTTTAACATAAAAGTAAGGCCGTTTGCATATATCAAAAATATAAAAGGACCTAAAATTGATCCTTGTTAAACGGATATTTTGAGTACACGTTTAGAAGACTACATATTCCATAACGGTTTAAAAAAATAACATTTTCTCAAGTAATATTATTTCTTAAAAAGGTAATTTAAATTATGGTTAAATAATAGATATTATACGAGTATATTTGAAAGCTGTTTCCTCTAGCAACTCTCCTATAAGATCGGCCTGGAGATATACACTTTCATCACAAGTAATTTAAACTTTATAGTATTGAATGTAAGGTTTATTTTTACTTTAGTGAAATTGTTACTTAAGTAGAAATAAAACTTAAGTAAAGACCAGTAAGTTTATTTTTAGTCAGGTCTCTATAAATAGTAAAGCAGGATATTTAAAACCAGTCGCTTAGTTTCTTAAATAATCTATCTATTAATTGCAGGCTAGATTTTTTTACTTTGATTTTTAAATGGGGAGGGATATTTATATAGTTTTTGCAATTAAACTTCTCAGTTCGTTCTTTTTTGCTATCCTTCATAACTATGATATTAAACTATTAATATTTTACGACACTATTCTTATATTCTGTGGCAAAGGATAACGTGTCACAATAACACATGTCTTTGACTTGTTTGATTTCTATTCTGTTTATTGATATTCTGTATTTATGTCCTTTTTTACGTTGATACTATTCCTTACAAAATGCAGATTTTAAAGAGTGGTTTGGGTTTAACGATAAATAACCTCAGTATAAACAAAATACATCGATAATTGACGCATTCAATAAATATAATAATTCTAGCTATTCTTCCGCCTCTCTGTGTCAATATTATTTTCCTAGAACATCTTTAAATTTATAATTATGTCCTTATCCTGGGTCTACCTGTATGTCAAATATTCTCAGACTACATCTATGTCAAATTTCATTATTATCGGTTCAGTGTTTTAGTCGCGATAAGGATAACAGACAAAGTTATCATAATTATTTATTTATTTATTTTTTACTTGTAATCAACAGCGTTGCAAAAATGGTTGTTCAGTATTACTCATTACTGAAGTAAGGCTACATAGGATTACAATTTTATAATACGAAGCTTCAGAAAAAATAAAAGTAAAGACATAGTATAAGTATTAATATTTACAGTAAAAAAATAAAATAAAAACATTCTTGCTTAATATAAATGTGAGAATTCATGGCAATATATGGCAAGAGAAGTTGAAAAAAGTAACTTACTTGCGACTGTCATAGAAATTGTTGCAAATATAACTTACTTGCGACTGCCATTCTTAAATAGAATTTTAAGGTCACGAATTTTTAATAATTGCTTTGAGCTGTTTTGACTCATTGACGAACGTGTAACACGTAACATTAATTAACATATTACATACGCGCGTTTGATGAATAACAATTGTTTGATACATTGTGAACAATTTAATTGATCTGAGTCGTTGCGTGATATAAATTATTTGATAAAATTCTTACCTCAATCTTACTGGTGGTAGGGCTTTGTACAAGCTCGTCTGGGTAGGTACCACCAACTCATCAGATATTCTACCGCTAAACAGCAGTACTTGGTATTGTTGTGTTCCGGTTTGAAGGGTGAGTGAGCCAGTGTAATTACAGGCACAAGGGACATGACATCTTAGTTCCCAAGGTTGGTGGCACATTGGCGATGTTAGCGATGGTTAACATTTCTTACAATGCCAATGTCTATTGGCGTTGGTGACCACTTACCGTTACGCGTTGGTGGCCCATATGCTCGTCCGTCAACCTATACTATAAAAAAAGTATATTTTAAATAACGAGTAGCGAAAAGAGCGGAAAACTTGTTATTCAATTACGCGATATTTAATAAAATCGAAATTCAATGAAACGGTGTGTATCTTAACATATTACACCCACACACTGTAAAGTGTATGTGAAATATGTTAATATATGTGTGGTGTATGTGGTGAGGTGGTGTGGTAATATATAATATGTCATTCAATTGGTTTTAATAGCCCGCTTAAAAAGGACCGGTTTATTTAAAATACGGGAGCCAGTGGGCCTTTGTGTAATTTTAGGGTTGTTTAAATTTTGGTCTTATTAATACATATGTCTGTAAGTTTAGAGTTCCGCAATAAATACTCATAATGCAGGTTAAAATTTTATTAACTTATTGTGCGCTTAGGACTTGTGGACTCACTTTTGTTCCTGCTTTTATTTTATATTTATTGAAACGAAGAAACTTTTTTATTAAGTATAAAGAAATATATACAATTAAATATTAAAAATAGCTCCTGTACAGATCATGATCGCGTAGAATGTACCACCACCATGTATGCTAGAAGAATTTCCTCGAAACGCAACTCTGATCCTGGGAATAAAATGTACCTACCAGCCTCCCATCAACAATACAAGCAAGGGATTTTACATATTATATGTTTTTTCACTTTTCCAAGATTCCAAGATCCAAAATTATTAATACAAAATATAAAATAAAATTTAACTAAGATAAATGCTGGGCTAAAGCCTCCTCTCCTTTTTTTGAGGAGAAGGTACGGAGCTTATTCCACTACGCTGCTCCAATGCGGGTTGGTGGAATACACATGAGGCAGAATTTCAGTGAAATAAGACACATGCAGGTATCCTCACGATGTTTTCCTTCACCGTATAGCACGAGATGAATTAATATCACAAATTAAGCACATTAAAATTCAGTGGTGCTTGCCCGGGTTTGAACCCACGATCATCGATTAAAATTCACGCGTTCTCACCACTTGGCCATCTCGGCTATTATCATCATATATTTTAATATAATAGATGTAAAATTGCGCGAAACGGTGTTGCAAGAACTTCTCGTGTTTATACAATATGTGTCACAGTTTCTCCCAAAATAATAAATATTGTTGTAGCTATGCATAATGTTATTGTAAATACACGCTCTGTATATAAAGCCTGTTAAAACATCATGAAATGAGTTACAAGTCTATTAGAAATGGCCTGAACAATTCAGTGTCAGGACGGCTGGTTCATTTTTCGCCCAGAGAATCGGAATTGAGATTCAAAAGGGAAATTGCTGCTAGCAATCTTGCCACCACGCGGTCACGATTTGTACAGTAACTATTTTTAATTTTTATTTGTAATTATTTAAGGATTTAATTGAATAATTATAGTAACATAAACAATAAAGTCTTAGGTTATTAGTGGTTTGTTATAATATATATAATAAATAATGGGTTTCACATAAAATTACATCGCCAATAAATCGTATTCCTTGTATTAACAATATAATAAGTTATTACATAGCATTGGCATACTACGTACCTACCATTTATCACGCATTCTACCGCTAAACAGAATCATTTAGTTTTGTTGTGTTCCAGTTTGAAGGGTAACTATTAGGGGCATTAAATTTAGATGTCAAATTTTAGATGTCATTGACATTTCTCTTTTTTTACACTAATTTATTTAATAAGGTCATACATTGTTTTGGATGTTAACAGCTGTTTTCGTTTTCTTTTTTTTATAAATAATATAATAAAAGAACGATGATACAACATAATACAATACACCTATTTTTTAATTGTATGATATTAAAAAATGATCCCATTATTATATTCATAAAGTTCACACTTGACTCACGGGATCACGACCGCTGTTTGCATGAGGAACTGGTTTCTTACTCATGATCAACTCAGGCGCATCTCGGATCGCGTTCCCTTACATCAGGGGTATCAAAGACGTGGCCCGCAGGCCAGATGGGACCGTCTTAACAATATTTTATCGCCATATTATATGAAAAGCGATGGAAAATATATTTAATTAAATAAATGAAATAATAATTGTTCTGCGTTTGATCTCAATTGTGTAGTTTGTATCTGTGTTTGCGCAAAAATGTACATTGTCTGATTTAATGAATCAAATTTATTTATATATCTCAATATAAAGACAATCAAAAACACATAAAGATTAGTTATCAACTATGTGCCTAACTAATATTAATATTAAATATAAAAAATGCGTTATAATTTTGAAATGAGAAAAACCTTTTTTCGCTATTAAAGTTTGTAATTCATATGTATGTGGTCCGCCCGAGTCTTAGCATTCAAATGAAATCACCCACGTTTCATTATGGTTTGACATCCCTGCCTTACTTAAATGGAATTTAATACTTAAATTACATTGATTATGGAACTGATGACAAGATTTTAAATATACAATATAATATAAGAAAATAATTTATTTGTAGCTAATACGTGTGTTGAATAAAAGTAATTTGGATGCTGTTGAATCATAAAGTAGAGTAACACCCAATGAATACCACTGGTGGGCAAGTGCCTCCTATCCTTTGATAAGAAAGTTTAGAGCTTATTCTACGATGCTACTCCGATTAGGATTGTTGGATACACAATTTATTTTCAAGCAAATGTTATCGCGATTTTTTCAGTGAAATATAAACTCAAATTAAGCACGTAAAAATTCAATGCTTGCCTGGGTTTGAACCCGTAATCTTAGATTATTATTTACATGTTATACCATTAACTTTGAAAATGTTACTAGGCAAAAACGGCAAATAATATATTTTTTAATAAAAGGATAACTTACATAACAGTGTCAGACATTGTAGTATTTAATATAAAAATTATCGCACCAAATAACTTTGTCTTTGTCCAGCTCACATTACACCGTTTATACAATCATACACACATACATCGAATCCTGCACCCAACATTTTTTCTTTCAATCATCTTGTATATAGCATATCATTTATAACAATAGTCTAAATTTAGAGGCGTTTAAATAAAATGTTTATTTTTAAATGCTTCTAATTACTTTGTTGTAATTAAACTACCATTATCTACTTAAAATAATAATTTATATTTCAATTTAAAAGTAAATTGAATTTAATTACAGATATAATTAATGGTGACTTTTCTGTAAATATTATTGAGATATTTCGAATCGTTCAGGCGATTGAACTCATATAACGTTCTTTTCGAGCCACGGGAATGTCAACTTCGACTGGCTGCTACTGAGAATATCTGGAGCGAAAAACTTAATAAATTATTATCAGGCCGACTTGGTCTAAAAACCCAAGTCCGACTAGTCGCTACCAGACCAGACGAGGCACACATATATCTATATTAATATAAGCGAAATACCACTCATCACGAGATCTCCTAAACTACCCGCCGATTGACTTAATATTTGTCACAGTTCCTTTTTCCCCGACGTAGAAGCTCACTAAGAACGCATTTGATGCAAATCCTATCCAAAATACATTTTTCGTCTTATCTACCAGTGAGAAGCGGGGACGATTAGCTAGGAGACAATATCATACAAGCTGAATTAGTTATTAAGAAACAATAACACCTTGTTAACGGTTAGTTTTAATCTGTTAAACCTTGATTTAACCCGATCTAACTAGTACGTTTAATTGCTCTAGGACTAAATACCAGTTAATATGACAAAACCTAACCATATTAACATTTTATGAATAATTTAAAATAAAAACATATCAATCACAGCGATATCGATAGTTACATAATTTATTTTATCATTATATTATATTATCACGTTGCATTATTTCTAGCTTATTACAGCCTCGCCTGCGTGGAAGTTTCTTTGTGACGGAAAGTTCTTTGTTTTGCTCCACATTAGGCAGACAGACATATTGGACAAATATTTATTCAAGTTTTATAAGTTGTGAAGTCTATATGACGGTTGCTATTCAATATATATTTTAAAATTATTAATTCATTTATCATAAAATCAATATAAGACCGTACAATAAATACATTTAACTCAATCGTGTTCATTTACATTAAAAAAAAAGAAAATTTAACTTTTTTTTATATTTATAGGAAAGTTATAAATCGGGCAAGAGGAAATAACTGGCTGCAAACAAAAGCTGTTTTTTTTTAATTATACCACATAAAATTAGGATTACAGTACTAATGACTGTTGTTATTTCTAGTAACCATTCCGGTGCTGAACTTCGGAATGCTTATGGGCTGGCAGTCTCCGATGACGCCCATCCTGCAATCAGTAGACGGACCAGCTCCAGAACCAATCACCGACGAAACGATCTCTTGGATGGCCTCAGTGACTTTCTTCCCGCCAATTTTTTGCGGTTTCCTAGTAGGCGACCTAGCTGATAGGTGGGGCAGGAAGACCACCACAATGTTGACTTCCTTAATGCTTGTGGTAAGTTGAAATGTTGCTAAACCTTTGACGTTTTATTTTGAAACTAGGTGGTTTTAACTGCCTGCATATTCATAATCTACAAATAATATATAAACATTTATAATATATAATATATATAATCCTTCTTTACGTGTGTATATGATAAAGGGATAAACGATTTCGAAGATTTTTTTTGTTACATACGACCAGCCGCGGATTAATACCTGAGCCTACAAGCCAGCCAGCCAAAAATAATATAATTTAACTCTAACCGCTTCGGAATAACCACCACTCTAGATAAAATTCCTGGTACAATGTAAAATATTGACAATGCAAGCACGCGAGACAATTACTATATTAATATAACTGACCTTCGCTACCGTTGAACGGTAGTGAATGGTTCAACTCAATACCAGCTCTATAAATGTGAAAACAATTAGTGAGAACTAATGAGAATTATTTTACGTCAACAGAATTTATTGTCTAAATGCGTAGGGTTTTTTTGTGATTCCATCATAGTATAGAAGCGTCAAAAAACATTTATAATCTATGAACTTCTATAAAACATACTTAATTGAATTTAATTGCCACCATTTTACGCGGTCGTGATTTGTACTGTAGTTATTTTTAATTTTTATTTGTATATACTTATATAAATAAATTAATGAAAAATTGAGTATTGTAGAGAGCATAATTTGCATTGTTATTATGCGTATATGTATTGTTTTGTATTTTATTGTATATATAATACAAGGCATAGTAACCGACAACAAAAAAGTTTTATTTTTATTTAATAACAAAAATCGATAATCGCTACTACATACAAATTAAAGTGTCATTAATCGAATCGATAAATCAAAATGCTGTGTTGCCGCATTCCCTAGTTCCACCTGTCAAAAAGTGCATAGACAAATGGACAGAGTATGTTTGTTTCCCGTTGGTTTAAATACGTTTAAATGCCATTAAGATTATATTAATCTGTACTTAATGGAAATCATATTGCATTTGTATGTTCTATGTAAAGTAATGTTTCCTAAACCAGTTAAGGATTTAATCTCCGTTAGTTTAATAAGTGTTTGCTTTTTAATATCTTACGAATTTTAACCGATTTTGAATAGTATGGCTCTGTATATGTGCGATTATTTTAAAATACTATTGATTTTTTATGATTCGTTCAGTGATCTTGTTTAAATACTAGTATGTAAAACCTCCACCTCCTCGTACCTCGATGTCGTGACCTTTCTCTATAAATTGACTATGTTAAACAAACAGTTATTGTTTTTAAATCGTAATTAGAGTCAGTTCTGCTAATTTATAACGGTTGATATATACCCGATTCAATTCCGAACCGAACCGTCACTGGTTCGTTGCGTTAGTAAAAACAGCTGCAATTGAGTTTCGATTCAATCATAATAAAGTTTCAAATTGTTAGTAGAATTGAAATACCATTATTATGTACATATATGAAGTTATAATAGCAGTATCTAATTGGTAAACGTCGATTCTTTGAAAACTATGTTCATTTATAAATTACAAAAGGATTTCTTTTTAAATTCGTATTACAAAATAAATCGTGATTACGCTCATATAAGATAGCAAATAAAACTACAGAACAAAAATGCAATAAAAATATGTCGTGATCTTACCGATTGTTATGTGACATTATTAGTTATCATCACTTATATATTATATAGTTATCCAAGATCCTGTATTTATTTTTATTATTAAAATCTATCACATTTTACATTGTGTATGTTAAAACAGTATCAAAGGCCCTTTTTAGACTAAATGATTATAAAATCAACTGGTTTTACAGAACAGATCGAACTAAATTTATTTATATAATTTTTATTTTTCTTCTATGAGAAATAAATTTTATTACATACTTACTATTTTATTACAAAATAATTATATTTCTATTCCTTTACATGCTTACTTATACTAAAGAAATATTAAAAAAAAAAAATTAATCTGTATTTTATCTGTTATAAATAGTTGCAGTATCTCGTACCGATTCTTTAATTAGTTCATTATGGAGGCGGTCCCAACCGCTCTCTGTTAGAAAATTGTTGCCACATCACATTCTAATACATATGACTATCTATCATTTAAGTAATAACAATCTTGTCAGTCGCTTGTTATACAATAAGGTTAAATAATAACGTGTTTTAATGAATACATATTTTACTATATTCAGTCTCTATTATATATTACCAAACCTATAACCCAAACCTATAACAACACACATTGGCAGAGCAGACAGTATTAAGTGGAAAGAACTGCACTCCATCAAGGGCTCTCCGCTCCTAGAATGGGCCCACGCCTATATGAAAGAAGACATTGAGACAGACAAATCAGCTAACCAGATGTGGTCTGATTTCGAAAGACTATGTTTGGAAGGGGCAAAAGAGATCCTGGGTATTTCACGTGGAGCACGGCGCATAGGTAAAGAAACGTCCTGGTGGAATGAAACTGCTCAACACATAATAAAGTCAAAGAGAGAGGCATTTAAAGCATGGCAGAAATCGGGTTTGGAAGAAGATCACCTACTGTATAAGAATCTTAAAAAGATAGCTAAATCTGCAGTAGCACAATCCATGGCAAAATCTAGAGAAGATTTTTATGACAGATTGGAAAACGCCGAGGATGAGAACTCAATCTACAAAATAGCCCGACAACGCCATAGATCTACTCTCGATATTAAATGTAGCAAATACATCAAAAATGCCCAGGGTATTTTACTAACGACGAACAAGGATATCAACATAAGATGGAAGGAATACTACGATCAACTAATGAACGAGGAGTTTTCGAGTAAAAAAATGCCCCATATGTTGAAGGGCCTATAAAATGTATAGTAGAGGAGGAGGTGAGCAATAAAAATAAGGCTATATCAAAAATGAAACACCATAAGACCACTGGTCCCGACCAGATCCCAGCAGATCTCTGGAAGAAGCTGAAGGAATCTGCCACACCCTGGCTCACAAAGCTTTTTAACGCTATTATTAAAGATGGCAAGATCCCTGAATCCTGGCGTAACAGCATTCTATCACCAATATATAAACAAAAAGGGGACATTGCGAATTGCGGAAACTACAGGGGCATAAAACTCACGTCACACACACTAAAACTGTTTGAAAGGATCATCGCTGCACGCATTAATGACTGTACTCGTATAACTGAGAACCAATATGGCTTCACATCTGGCAAATCTACCATCGATGCCATTCAGTTAATTAGAGTTGTGATGGAGAAACACCGTTCAAACAAAGAAAATCTGTATCTCCTGTTCATCGACCTAGAAAAGGCCTTTGATAGGGTACCCAGAAATCTAGTTTGGCAGGCTATGAGAGCTCAAAACATCCCGGAGTACTATGTGACACTAGTACAAGATATGTACACAAACACCATGACGCGCGTTAAAAGCCCAGCGGGACTTGGCGAGCCCTTCCACGTAAACGTAGGAGTACACCAGGGATCTGCCTTAAGCCCATTGCTATTCAACCTGTGCATGGACTACATCACGCGAGACATACAAAAGCCAGCACCAGAGTGTATACTTTACGCAGACGACATAGTCCTAGTAGCGAAAAATGCACAAAGCCTACAGGAAACACTTAACCGGTGGGTGACACAAATCGAAAACCATGGGCTACGCATTAGTCGAAGTAAGACCGAATATTTGGAATGTGACTATGGAGGGACAGAAGAGACGGGATGTAATATTTACATAGACAACCGCGCACTACCCAAAGTAGACAACTTCAAGTATCTTGGGTCTGTGCTTACTACTGATGCAAATATCGATAAAGACGTGGACCACCGCATCAAAACCGCCTGGATAAAATGGAAATCGCTTTCGGGTGTTCTCTGTGACCGTAGAATGCCCATTCGTGTAAAGGGAAAAGTGTACAAAACGGTAGTACGCCCATCCATGACTTATGGGGCAGAGTGTTGGACCATCAAAAAGACACACGAACAACAACTGCATACAAACGAGATGAAAATGCTTAGATGGGCGGGAGGAATAACCCGGCTGGACAAAGTAAGGAATGAGTATGTCAGGGGATCGTTCAAGATAACACCGATTGTCGAAAAACTGAAGGAATGTCGACTACGCTGGTACGGCCATATCCTGAGACGTGACGATGACCATCCCATCAAGAAAGCCTTAAATATCCCAGACCGACCACGGAGAAGAGGGCGACCGCCCGCAACCTGGTGGTCAAACATGCAAAAAGAGGCCCAGAAAGAGAATCTGAGTACACAGACAAGTCAGAACAGAGCTCTCTGGCGCAGACGTACAAGGAGACCCGACCCCAGCTGAACTGGGAAGAGGGTTTTGGACAAAGAAGAAGAAGAAGAAGTCTCTATTATATATTTAAGTCAAATTCTTATTGTTTCCTTATTGAAACCTCTAAAAGTTGTTGATAACTACCTGGCGCAGGTCATTCAACTTCGCAGGAAAAACTTCCAAATGAAGCAAATCATGATCAAAGAAAGAATTTGTTTCTTATTTGGGAAACTTCTACCAATCCTCACGTCGTATATAGAGTAATTTCTAAAGACGAATGTTTTCAACCAATTGGAATAGACGAGTCCTAGTGTGAACGGATCGACATATTCAGTATAGGGCTCTCTCCAGCCAGGTGAATAGAAAAATGGGATGGAATTCCACTAGGAACGGAGGATCTATGCCCAGCAGACGAATTAAAAAATTATGAGAATGAGATTAAGACCTATATAAAAATAATTAATAATTAAATGTTGCTATGATTAAAATGATCTATTTTATTTACGTTTAATATCGAATAAAGCTTCACATGTTTTAGAACTTACAACACCAACCGATACTGATAAATATCGTTAAATAAACGGACACAGTTTATTATAAACACGTGCAGCCTTACTTATAAAAGTTGCTGAGTAAGTGGTTAGTTAAACAATGTTGTGTCTCCTTCTATCGAATGTCAAATCAATAATGATAGAAAGAGTGAAACTAGTGTTTCACTAAACGGCTAAGGTTTACGTGCATTGTGTTTTAGTAATATATTATTTTGTTAACAGATCAGCTGGTCAATCACCCTTTTCTCTCTTCGGCCCTGGGCCCTGATAGCTTCCCGGGCAGTCGCAGGACTCGCATGCGCAGGTTGTTATGTCGTTACGCCATTGTACTTAAAAGAGGTGAGTAGTTCTAATTTTTAATTGCCTGTAATGACAGTGTTTTTCCTAAATGTAATTTCATGGCTTACTTTAACTAAACACTTAATATGTACTAGGGTAAAACCATCACTGTTTACTTAGAGCCGACGCCATTATTTCTGTTCTTTGTCCTGTAAGGGTTTTAAGCGTAAATATGACTGCCAAAAATTGGTTTTTCTAATTTAAAAAGCATATATTTACGTAAAAATAATTAATTACATTTATTGTAAAGTTAAAAGATATGGAAATCTTCAAGAACCAACCAAATATAACGGATTGAAACCAGACAGGTATATAAACTACGCGATATTATAGAGAAACGGGAAAAATAAACTTAACATGAATGGAGTCGGGAGCTATGAATAGAACACCGTAAACTAATAATCCAATTGCTTATAATTCTTTTGGAATTTCAGGTGGCATCAGACAACATACGCGGTGCGTTGGGATCCCTCTTCATCCTGTCGCAGAACCTTGGCTACTTAGTGGTCTACATCGCTGGCGATTTTTTTTCCTTCGCTGCCGTCATGTGGCTGTGCACGGCCATTCCCGTGTTACACTTGTTCGTGTTCCTGGCTATGCCTGAAACACCAGTATTCCTAGTCAAGCAGGGAAAATTGAAGGTGAGTTGTTTTTGTAATAATTATTTTTTCTTATTTAGCACCTTTAATTGGCTTAAAAAACTACTTGAGAATGTTTTTGTGCCTTCGACTCACGATGAAGCTACGTTTTTTTTTCGTTTTCTTATAACCTTGTTATTTTATTATTGTGATGTTTCTAAGAGGATGTGTGAGCCAGTATAGGCACGTGGGACATAACCAGACCCGGACTTAGTAATTCAAATTCCCTAAGCACTTTGAGGTCCCCAATTCCGAAACTTTTAGTCAAATTATATTATTTTTAGCTTGGTAAGGCCCCTTGGCTGACGAGGGCCCTAGGCTGGAGCCTTATACGTCTTGGTATAAATCCGAGGTTAGACATAACACCTTAGTTCTAAAGCCACCAACGCGTTGATGATGTAGGGGATGGTTACTATTTCTTACAGTGGCAATGTATATGAATAGTAATAACCACATAAAAGAAATCTTAAAAGGACATTTAAAAAATCTTAAAAGTTATAGGTTCGTCGTTAATAAATCAAAAAAAAAACATGGACAAAACCATGAGAAACGTATTTATTATCTTATAATAATCATACGTTTTTTGACAGCACGAAATATTCTAAGAAATTGACAAGGTTGTCTTACGTCTGTGCTTTATGCAAGTTTTTAGATCACTGGAAAACGATCGCTTCATCGACTTTTAATTATGCATGTACATTGTACATATGTAAAGCTCTTTATTTGATATCGATATAATTTAAAATCTAATTCCAATTTCAAATTAAAGATTGCGTCAAACAGTTGTAGATATTGACTTTTTGGGTTTTTTTTATTTTTGGGGCTAATTTACCTACCTTTTTCTATCACGCCTTATTCATTTAATTTATTTTTAGCTAAAATTATATTACGAAACATAAAGGCATAATTTCCAAAATAATTATCTTATTAATATTAATATTCATTGACTTACTTTTAAATATTTTACCCTGGCCGAATATTATCGACAGTGCCTAGTAGGACGCGGAAAAAAAACGATTGCTGCATTTATCCGCAATTCATATATAGATGATTAAAAATATATATTAAGAAGTTATAGACACATTTCCAGTTCCAACATTCGATGGGTTTTACCTGAGTAAAAGTCACTTCTATGAAACTGTATGAGGAAAAATATAAACAAAATATTATACATTTTATAATAACTTGAAAAAATGTTTATTGTGTTTATTATTTCCTTTTTATTAGATTACTATAATTAATTATCTATCATTTTTAATCGAATACGGCCTAGACGCGGAGATTTAGAGGTAATATGTTTGATCCGTTTTAAATGATTAAATTTTAATCAAAGTAATGCCTCGGCTTTTCAAATTTTTGTTTTTTAATTCTTTAGTTAAATTCATGTAACCATCATTCAACTTGGATTATCTAGAGTTGATTAATTACTGAGCAAGCCTTGACCCAATAACGTGAGCTCACTTCAAATATATACTGACTTTATATTACCATAGACTATGTTATATGTTTTAAGATAACAGATAAAAAACATACGAACAAAGTTAAATAAAATAGTTTTTAGTCTTTTATTATGTATAAATATAAAACTAAATAAAAAAATTAATTAAAAAAAATTGGTGATCCTACCACATATTAAAATTAAAACGTTATAAATGATGTATTTACATAGAGGATATCGTTATTTTCCGAAATCGAAAATCACAAATCGAAAAAAGCTTTACAACTATTGCATAATTCAAAACTGTAAACTACATATTACATTTTATATGTTACAAAGGCAGACAAATAAACCGGCGGTAAGTGGTAACCGGCGGTAACCTTGCAATTAATATAAAACACTACACTAGCCCAGTAAAACCGGAACCGTATCGATATTCAGCGGTTGAATAAACCTACGAGCAAAAAATATATTAAAAATAAATATATTTGTTTACCAAAAACATTTTTTAAAATGATACCTGCTATTATTATAAATTATAATAATAATATATATTTTTATATTTTATGACATATTATTTGAAATATGTTATATAATTCAACATTTAATGAACGCTTAAGAAATAAATTATTAAATTCCAATGGCCCCGCTATAGTTATTGCAAAACTTCCGCAAACTGTGTCATTGGAATGAACGGAAATATGGCGCTAAAATATTGATGAATGACATGACGTGCATGTTTTTTTTTAATTTGTATCTATATTGACGAAGGTTGATTTCAATCATCTGAAACTTGGTATTATTATTAAGTAGATGAATTGAAACATACATCTAATCTCTCTCCATTCATCTCCATGAGAGATGGCACGTAGGACAGAAAAAGAGAACCATAGAGTTTTCGTGTGCTAATAACTATACAACTCGTACTCATCGCTATAGGAAAACATAGTGAGGAAACTAGCGTGTGTTGGATGCTTTTATAGTCTTATGTGTATCCACCAACATGCAGTAAAGCAGAGTGGTGGAATGTACTGCCAGTCTTCTTAAGAGTAGAGAAAACTCTAGGTATTAGGGCTTTGTGCATGCAATACTTATTGTTGCGTTCCTGTATTAAGTCTGAGCCAATAGAACTGGCACAAGTGACATAGCAACTTAGTTTCTAAGGTTGGTGACGCATTATGTAAGGAATGGTTAATATTTCTTACATCGCCAATGTCCATGGGCCGTGGTGTCTACTTACCATCAGGTGGCTATAACTCCGCATTCCGCAACAACAAGTTCCACAAGTACTCACTGGTTCTTATTTTCAACTTATGTGAACCTAGCATAGCACATTTATACCACTTTGCTCCAGCAAATATTGGATATTATACCTGTCAGGTTGATTTATGGAAACACGAGTTTATGGTCGTGTCATAATCATTACGTAATCATTTTGTATCTGTTTGATTGACACGAAGCTTTCTCATAAGACACATAATAATAGCTTTAAACTTTATACGTCGCTCTAGTAAATGATGGTTGTCTCAAAACCGGAAACAATAAAGGTTGCTTAATATTAAAATTTTCTGTCGACAATTTTTCATTGGAGGAGTTTTGCAGTTTTACACTCTAGTGTCCTGGAAATGATCGATTGGATTGATAATAGAATTATAATAGTGCACAAATTTAGCTGTACACTATAATATCATAATATGTATGTATATGTTTACACCTGCCTCGGTCCGCAGGCCGATCCCAAGAGAGATTTGGAACACAGAGCCCAACAGTAAATGACCCAATCATTTACTGTTGGGCTCTATGTTTTTTTTTTTTTTTTGTTAAGGATTTCTCATTACATGCTCGGAGTAAGCACTGCTTACACTCTAGTGCCTGGAAAAGTATGTAAAGCTAGTGTCAACATTTCGTTGTTGGCTGTGCATACTATAATATGTCCTGCACAATTGGCTTCCTCTAGTGTGGTGTCCGAAATCACGCAAAAGGACACCAAAGAATTTTGCAGTGCAGATTGCAGTGCATTTTATTGCTTTATTTTTTTCTTCATTTTATGATAACCTTATAAGAATTAAACTATATATCAATTATTGTATAATTAAATAGGAAAAAATACTTTTCTTTTTTTTAACATTTCAAAGAATTCTAGCGTTAAGCGATAAAAAAAGTTATGCTTATAATAATCGTTTATTGCTTAAATCAATTTAATTTTTTGCCGTAATAGATAGAAGATATAATTAATAACTGTTGTATAATGGATTAATAAAAAAATGATCGAGAAATAATTGTTTGTCATTTACAATCTCATTGCCGTGAACATTCCGATCATAATCATATAATGTCTCGACTTAGTACGGGTGAAATAATTATACACAAGATATTTTTAAACCAATGAGATATAAGCTTCACCGAAAGATTCCGGGAAACCTCTTTATAAATAATACTTATTTTCTTTCGTGTTCTATTCGATTAATTTGATTGAGTTGAAAGTTGCCACAATGGCGAGTACCATCAACTTACAGTTTGTGACGCGTCAATCCCTTGTACATAAATTATTTTCTTAAGCATAGACTAAGTTTAAAGTAAAAGGTTTGTTGGCAGACTATAAAATAGATATCATTTGTATTTATGGGTTGGGTCGTATGCATTTTCGACTTTCTTACAATAAAACTTTGTGCCCTTACCATGAGTCATTCGCCTTTTTCATATATCTTATGTCATAATAATCTTTGTCACTCAATTCACTTTTATTAATCTAATAAAAATTCATTCGTCTATATTGGTTTAAATTGTTGTAATAATTTGGACTCGCTTTTATCATTGGCTCAGTGGTCAATGGATACCAGAAAAACAAATAAAATATATTTTTATGACTGGTCCACACTTGTGTTAATCTAAGAATGACGCTTACCCAGCTCTTAAACTAATCCTAGAAATATAGACAGATTATATCTCCAATACTTGGGTATAAGACAGGATTTATATTCAATATATAGAACGGTTTTTGAAAATTTAAATATTTCTGTTGTTTTAAAAAAAACAGTCCAATTTGCAATTAGGAGTTTATTTTCCTTTTGTTGAAACAAATAGCAGAAGCAACATAAACTTAAATAACGGCCGTATTTTTTATTTTAATTATTATAAATAAGTATATTTTCTTGTGTGCATATATTATTATATATATTCCTGGTGGTAGAGCTTTGTGCAAGCTCGTCTGGGTAGGTACCACCCACTCATCAGACATTCTGCCGCAAATCAGCAGTACTTGGTACTGTTGTGTTCCGGTTTGAAGGGTGAGTGAGCCAGTGTAATTACTGGCACAAGGGACATAAGATCGTAGTTCCCAACGCTGGTGGCGCATTGGCGATTTAAGCGATAGGCAACATTTCTTACAATGCCAATGTCTAAGGGCGTTGGTGACCACTTACCATCAGGTGGCTATATGCTCGTCCACCTTCCTTTTCTATAAAAAAATAAAAAAATATTATAATATTCACTTTGCATTTCAATTTTTAACAAAAGCAATTACACGCACTAGTGTGTATGAAATATATAATATCTCTTTCCTTTGTACGTGTTACGGCGTACAAAGGAAAGGTAAGTGTTGTCGCCGTCGGTAATACACTCTAACATGATTGGTACATAAATATTAAGATAAAATAAATATATCACATTGAATAAAGTTATTTTAATTTAACATTGTAATATTAAAACTTATTCTTATTTTAATGCCAATTTATTATTTATTGATGCAATAAATACATTGTAACATATAAATAATAATTATTAAATTTTATTATGTACATTTTTTAACTGTGGCTTAATTATTTTTATTTATTACCTGTTTAATGTTTATATATAATGAATATGTTAAATTTTTACATTTAGGAAGCAAGAGCGGCGCTTGCGTGGTTGCGACACACCACCGTGGACGACAAGAATCTAGAAGAAGAGATCCAGCTTATGGAAAGAGAGGAAGAATACGCAAGAACTATGAAGAAAGCTTCCTGGAAAAGCATCGGTGAGAATTTAAAAAAAAACAACTTACTATTAAATAAATTACGTATTAATAAGTATTTAATAACATATTAATTAATCAGCAGTAATACTTATTAACATAAGGATTTCAGTCATTTATTCCTCTGTCTGTTAGGACGTTTTTCCTATCTTAGTTCAGATTCTGATCACATTCGTTTCCGCTCCCACAACCACTATTAACTCATATCATCTAATTACCGAAAACCAATTTCATAGTGAACTTTCATGATAAATACCTTAGGGTTATGTTAATGTTTAATTACCTTTTATGCGGTTTCTCAAAATTTCAGATAATAGTCATATATTAAAAAAAGAATGTGTATATATTTCAATCTTTAACATTATTGGTTTAAGGGTTTTAATCTTTTTATTTAACATTATTGTTATATTCGTTACAATTGCTCCATCAAATATATTTTTAAAAATCCGTCTTAAATACTTTCTTTCCTAGAGGAGATCGTTATTTATGAGCACTAAAGTCGTATAATGTATTTGTAAATGTATACGTAAAATCTATACTAATATTATAAAACTGAACCGATTTTGATGAAATTTGTTATGAAGCAAACTTGAACTTTGAGGACATAGGATACTTATTTTATAAAAGCCCCTGCTTCCAAAACCAACATCCTTTACCGAACATGCAAGCGAATCAGCGGGCAAACTCTAATGTTTAATTAATAAATCTCTTTTCCAGTCCAAGATAAAACCACATTCAAAGCGTTCAGGATTGCTGTTAATGTCATGTTATCACAAGAGACGTGCGGTTACCTCGTGGTGCTCATGTACGCTGGGTCCATCTTCGAGCAGGCGTCGGAATCCATCAGCCTCAAGCTAAGTCCGAACAAGCAGACGATTGTCGTCGGAGTCATACAGCTGCTGGGATCCATTGTCGCTAGTTGTATTGTTGAAAAGACTGGCAGAAAGGTATTCCATATTTAAATATAATCATTGTTTTTATTTTAACGACCACACCAACTTCGCTTGTTAGTAGTGCTTTTTAACCCATCAAATATTCCACCGCGAATCAGCAATACTTAGTATTTACGTGTACGGTTTAAAGGGTGAGTAAGCCAGTGTAACTACAAGCACAAAGGACATAACATCTTAATTTACCAGGTTGCGCATTGACGATGTAAGGGATAGTCAATATTTTAAAAATAGTAATGTCTATGGGCGCCGTTCAACACGTACCATACCAATTATGAGGAATTAGATATTCTGGTCTACATCTACATTCTAAAACTTTCCCCTCCAAAACTTTACATACAATATAATCATGTAATATGACGATTAAAAAGTGCTTTCAGGAACCTACTTAAATGTGTTATCTTTTGTTTTTTCTTTTTTATATACATTAAAATACAAGGAACAAATGTTGGAGTTTTCCCCGATTTCGTTGGTTTGAAAAGTCAGTAAATTCCATATACCAATTTAAGCTGGTCCGAAATAAGACACCGTTGTCAATATAATGTTATTTATTCTCCGATATAATCTTATTCCAAAAATAATTAATTTCTTAAATCCTCAATTTTCTTAAAAACCGCTACCATGACAGTTGTCTTCTTCCGTAACGACCATGACAGTTGTCTTCTTCCGTAATGACAGTTAATGGCCAGATGTAATTTTATTATCAGTCATATCCAACCGACCGATACAGGCAATCAATAAAATGCTAACACCAAGAAATTATAGCAAGATCCAGAAGCTTAAGTTAATGAACATAAATATTAAATCGAAACCATTCAACAAGACTTCAACACCAACCATCCAAGAGATCCGTTTAACTCGGGGACCAATGATGAATACTAACTTTAAGCTATTCGCAAGATGCGTATGTGTCTTCAAAATAATTATTATTTAAAATTGAAAGTAATAAATTCAATGATTCCAGTGGCTGCTCGCCGTGACATCATTCGCGACGGGTCTCTCCATGCTGGCGCTCGGCGGCTGGTTCTTCGTCACATCCAAGTCAATTTGGCTGCCCGGCTGGTTGCCGGTGGTTGCCATGTGTCTCTGCATCTTCGCTGACGCGGCTGGTTACCAGCCAGTGCCATATGTCATAACGTCAGAGTTGTTTTCTTTTCAAGTAAGTCCTTATATGATCCCTTTTCTATAAGTAGCAATAATCAATTTTTTTACATATGCTATGTAAGAAATTGAAAAAAATTATGATTATTTTTTTATATATGAAATGAAAACACTATCTTTCTTTATTATTTTATTTCCTCTACGCTTATCCCTTTAGAAATTGCCTGGAAGAGATCGTTTTCTTAGCAATAAAGCTTATATATATAGCGTTTTAAGTACATATGCATTTTATATTTATTTAGTTAATTCTGATTTGTATTAATTTATATATTAATAAGAAAATACAATTCTATTCGTGCTACAGGTAAACTATCTTGGAGATGGTTTTGCATGTGGTAGTGTAATGTAAAGCTATAGTTGTCAAACACGGAGAAAGAACTGGTATTAACCAGGTGTCAATTCTACTAACAAATTGTCACTTTATTGCATTCGAAACGAAACGTAATCGATGCCATTTAACCGTTTTCCTATTACTACTGTGTTCGCCTATAGTTGCGATTCGATAGAAGTTGGATCGGAATAGAATCGGGTACCTATCGTATACCGTTACAAATTAGTAGAATTGGCTCTGTTACTATTTAACTGTTCTTTGTTTTAAATTAAACCCTCTAAGCAACGTTTATAAGGTCGTTAATGCGTTACAGTAATGAAACGTATAAATATTTATTAAATTTTATTACATAAATTTTACAAAAAAATAAACTACAATTTGGCTTTCATCACTCATGAAATTTTTATCTGTTATTTCAGCATCGTGGTATGGTGACGTCATTCGTCAGCAGCGTCGACGCCCTCAGTGACTTCCTCCAATCGAAAGCATACGATCCTCTCCTAAAACTATTAGGAATACATTGGGTCTTCATAATGTTCTCATTAGTTTGTTTCATGGGCACGCTATATACTGTGTTATATGTACCAGAGACGAAAGACAGAACCGTAGAGGAAATCTATGCTATTCTAGATGGTAGACAGAAGGAGAAAAGGAAAGATGTAGAAAGCGGGAAAGAGATGAGCAGATTGTAAACCATTATTTTGACAAAAACTTGTGAATTGTTCTATAATGTTGTAGTTTTTCGACGGAAGCAAAAGCGCTCAGAATAACTCATATTTATTTATATATTTAAATGCTCGACTAATATTATTAACATATAATAATTCAGTCTACGAAACAAGGACGATGTGAAGATAAAAAACATTAAAAAAACAGTAATAGCGATAGCACTATTGTAATTGAAAGATTGGAAGCGTTATATGTTAAACATTCGAGAGCTGACTAGCAGAAGACGTAACTCGAATTCAGAACTGCAGAAGTGGCGAGAAGCGCGCAGCGTGTTGCTGCATGCAGCAACAGCCGTGACGAAATAGACATTCAATAAAATCATATATCTTGAAACAGACTTCTCCATTTCCAATCTACAATACGTTGCATTACAAAATAAAATACTTTTAACATAAGTATAAATGTATTTAAAACTAAACACGAATATATAATTTCGTATCTTATGATCTTTCTAATATTTTTTCTATTTATGTAAAATAAGAGTAAATTTATTCATATCTGATATAAATGAATGTACTATTCATGAAATATTATATTTGAATCATAAACAATGTTGGAGAATGATATTGAAATTATATATTATTATTAAATCTTCAACTTTTTATATAGGATTTTAAATCTCGCTAACTTTATATTGTGACTTCGCACGAGTACATTTAGAAACAAAACAAGGAAAGCTATTTAAATTCGTGTCAAAAAGACGGCAATAGGGCAAAGATTTAATTTACATCTGTGCTATTAACACAACTCTCAACAAAACATATTTGTATTTGTATATTCTGTTTTAATGTAAACTGTACAAAAAAAAATTATATATTCCTTTATTTTTATTTCATAAATAATATTTCAAAATTGTGCCATCTGATCGATAACATTATAAAGATATAAGTGCTTACAAAATATAATTTTTGTTTAATAACACAAGACATAAAAGACAGATAACATATTAATTTAGGTTTACAATAAATCCTATCATATCGAAATATTTTTTATCTACTTTTATTTACATTGAGTACTTAAATGTATGCATTATGCATATGCATATGAATATGCAGATCAAATTAAATACCATACCATAATTATTTTTTCTTTACATAATAGCTATTATTATTTCGTAAAAAAGGTTATATTCAATTCATAAAATAGGCAAGAAACATTTATATTTTTATGATTCTAATTCAAGGCGACAAAAGACTGGCCTCTGTGACCTCTATGGTTCGTTCGTTATCTGTACGAGCCAGAATTAGAAAATATACGCTAGAAAAAAAAATTTATTACTTTGTACAGATTAGATTTTAAAACGTTAATGCCTTCTTTTATTGTGCAATGAAATATGTATGCTGTGATAAAGTTGAAATTACTTTATTTGATTACACGAAATTATTGTTTATTGTGCTATTGATTCCATACTTACCACTTGTGATATTATTGACGAATTAATTATGGTATTATTAGAAATAAGTTAAGACGCCATTAAATAATTTATACCCGATTTTATATTTTCATTTCCTTACTAATAATATATACTAATCGTCAAAAAAATAATAGTTTCTTTCATTAACAATTAATAATTGTATTTTTGTCAATACCATTCAGATCATCATATACATATTGCATATAATAGAAATGTAATTGGTCGCTGTCTGTACATGGAAGATATATGAGTAAAACTATTATATAAAAGTCACCGCTTATTCAACCCAAAACAATGATTATTTGAATTTTTGTCTGTTTATTTGTGCATTTGAGCGCGCTAATCTTAGAAACGGCTTAACTGATTTGTTAGCGGTTTTAATTAATGTATTATAGTAAACTTCACTTAACATTTAATGTTTGCTTAATTTCAATAAGTTTATTAATAAAAAAGTTATGTCACTTTAAAGAATCATGTCGAATATTTAAAATAAGGAGCATGAAATGTCATTCTGAATGAAAAATGTTGGAAAAACGAGGAAAACGTATGTCGTTTCTATAAACATTAATTCGTATGAAAGATATCGAGATAAGTGTAGTAGTAGTAAGTTTAGTACTTTTATAGCCTTGACATATTTCAACAGGTAGTTGAGTAAGTTATTTAAAAATACTTATCCTTTTTTTCGGTTTTAAATAATGAGACGAGTCGCGTTGCTTACATATGGTAACCATAAACGCGGGTAAAGCATATATATACCTAGAAAGGACAATATAATTATATTGGAACTAATAAGGCAGATTTTTAAGCAGATTTTAATACATGAATAAGCACTATTTTCCATACAAAAAGTTTTGTTAAACTTCCGTGCGTTTTCGTCATGATGTTCTACGTTTCACGTTTAGATAAATACAAATTTTATGTTAAGTTTTTATAATGAAAAGTTGTTTTTAAACCGTCGTCCAAAGAAAACTGGTTAAAGGTAAAGATTTCTATAGCATCCTATATAAATCTTTTCTATAAATAGAAGTTTTTGTATTGCTTTAAGTGTCACTATGTAATAAATAAATACATATACATATATCGCAATTGTAACAAAACTAGATTGAAAACAATAAATTCCTCATAAAAATGTACTCGTCTATACTCGAAGTAATCGATATTTTGTTGATAATACAAGTATATGCAAATGGACAATGCTTTACAGTACGGTGCTTTTAGTAATTGTTGTTATTTTTATTGATCTTGTTCTCACTAATGTGGATAAAAAAGACGCATCAGTTAGTAAGTTATATACATTAATTACAACAAAAATTTAACATTTATATTCATAATTTTTTAGGTTGGTTTAATATAAGCCGAGATGACCCAGTGGTAAGAACGCGTGAATCTTAACCGATGATCGTGGGTTCAAACCCGGGCAAGCACCACTGAAGTTTTTCATGTGCTTTTCATGTGCTAATTTGTGATTATAATTCATCTCTTTTCGGTGAAGGAAAACATCGTGAGGAAACCTGCATGTCTAATTTCACTGAAATTCTGCCACATGTGTGTTCCACCAATCCCCATTGGAGCAGCGTGGTGGAATAAGCTCCAAAACCTTCTCCTCAAAAAGGGAGAAGAGGCCTTAGCCCAGCAGTGGGATATTTACAGGCTGTTACCGTTACCGTTAATATAAAAGCATTAGAATCGAGGGTAACATAATTTCTTCTAAAAGCCTTCGGTGTTTTATATTATATTTATTCCAAACAAAAATCAAAATCATGTAACATGAAGACATTTCGTTTGCATCAATTGTTTGAACTCGACAATGATTATATTTGCGTAATTTGAGCAAAATATGGCAAATAATTTAAACACATTACCGCCACCCTTTCGCCGCTGGAGTGAATTTCAGCCACGCTCTGTTGCTTGACATCCTATATGCATTTGTGTTTCACGATTATTCCTTCCGCGCACGTGTAGGTTTTGGAACGATCTGCCTGAATTTTCCCGGAGCGCTACATTATGGGAGTTTGCAAATATCGAGTACACAGATTCCTTCAAGGCCAGCAACTCCCCGTGCTCCTCCACCTACCCACATTGGACCGTATGATTGTTTGCAACCCCCCCTCCCCAAATATATAAAAAAAAATAGCCAATACATAGTTTCTTCCACTTGTCGGCTTGTGTTGTTAGACATTAAATAAGCCAAATATAACAAACATTAACAAAACAGAAATGTACTGTTCTTCCGTTTACATTGTAAATAGGCAAATAATTTGCCATATATTATTTATAAGCGGATTCACTCTATTATGTGAGTGATTTGTGTGAGATTTATCAATACAACAAACATTTGATCAAACTCACTAAGCCAAGTTGTTGTTGTTTAATTTTTGAATTTGTGTTTATATGTAACAAATGACTTCTGACGACCATTTCACACTCATACGAAAGTCAGGGATGCATTATAAATATATGTAAAAAAAGGCTTACAATAAATAATTTCTTATTCATTTATGAATGTTATATTGTAACTTGATTTCTAAAATAACAAACACTCTTCTAATGTTTTATTACTTTAATAATTCTTTAGGAAATCTAGTTTTGAATCGTTGATATCATATATGTAGGTACTTACATAATTATATCATATTATTTTTATTTGGTATTAGCTTACTAGAACTGTATTTAATTTGTCCTTTAAGTGAAATTCAAAATTAATCTAGACACCAATGAGCCTGAGCTATTACAAGATGGACGTCGCCGTTACAACAACGGAGAAAAGCAAGCGCTAAGAATCCGCAACGATTATCTATCAAACCTCAATAGTAACAGTTTGCGAATTCGCGGCGGAAATACAACTGATACAAAGAATTATCCGTACATGGCTGCGATTATAATAAATGGTAGACTGTGGTGCGCGGGGACTATTGTTGATGTCAATTGGGTGCTGACGGCTGCACATTGCCTTAATTAGTAAGTTTATTATAACTTGGTAGTATTCTTTACTATATATTCCAATGGCAGGCAGACTATAGATACACAAACATTATATTTATACAATTTCAGGCGATTTATTTTATATTTTACTTAACTAATCGTAATTATTTACTTTAATTTTACAACCAAAATTCGATAACTTCGTTGCCATTGAAAACGCCATTTTTTCACGAATCCATAATGAATACCATAGATTATTCTAGACCTCGACCAATTATGTCATCTCAATTCAAGGTCAAAGTTACATATACATCTTTACTCCTCTTACCATTGAATACTTTTATTTTAAATTGATAATTATAAGGACTATAATTTTTACCCCGTACCACAAGTTTGGCCGGAAGATATATCTTTTTGGGTACTTCGCTGCTTTGTACTTTTAATTATTTTCATGTTTTAATGTGAAGACATTTTTAAATTTCAACATTATTGATTTATAACATTGTTTAGTGTCCTTCACGTCGCACCGATGAAGACTTTAGGGCAATATGTGAAAATCAGGGTGGGTAGCGCCCATCCTCATGAGGGTGGGACGCTGGTAGATGTAGTCGGAGCAATTCGACATCCCAAATTTGAAGAGGAACCAGTACCACACGCTGACATAGCCTTGCTGAAACTCTCTGAAAATCTTGGTAAGCGATTTAGATGCCAAACGCCAAAACCCAAAATGTTATATGTAATAACGTTTTGGCTTTATTCTAAAAACACAAGTTTAGATAAAGGTCGAGGCAAATATCACATTTTATATTATCGTATTAGAATAGAACACGTAAATCTTAACGGAAGATTACGGGTCCAATTTCGCGCAAGAACTACATACTGTATTTTCATGTGCTTAAGTTAAGTTAAGGAAAATAAAGAAAGTAAGAACATCCTGATTGAAACTGGTTCCAGTGAAATTATATTACACGTAGACCAACCGTTAAACCGATAAGCAGGGGTGGAATACTCCTTAGATTTTCCTAAACAAGAATGAAGGTTTTCGCTTTTCCAGTATGTTAAAAAGGATTTTTCAGCAAATATCATTGCAAAGATTTATCTTTTTGCATCGAATTAGCAATATTGATTCGTGTTAAATAAGTGTTACAGATATTAATGTATTGTATTGTGATCGCTCTACAGAATTTAAACAGCACATAAACCTTATCAGAATATACGACGGAATGAAGGAGCCCTTTGCACAGAGCTTCGTGTCTGTAACGGGCTGGGGAGCTACACGTGTAAATATAATATATTTTTAAGTCAGAATAATTTATTTAAGAAACATTTTAATGATAAATTTATTTGAAATTTATTTTGAGACTGAAATGCTCATGGACGAAGTCTTACATTTTATCCAGCCAAGGTTCCATTTAAATTTTTTTTAGATGATAATAATAAATTCATTTTTGTTATGAATTAAGATACCCACTATTAATATTAGACTAAATAAACAATCTTTTTTTTCGTTAGTAGTAAAATTTTGTAAATTAGTGGCCATTATGACCACCATTGGGTGGCTCAATTGGCATTCTGCCAACCAAACTTATGAATAATTAATCTCAGGGTTCAGATACATCGTTCCGTGATCACACACCGGATCTCATGACAGCTCGGCTTAAGGTGCGCACGCGCAGCTACTGCAGTGACGCATATCAGCTCGTCAATGGTTTTCAGTTCACGCCAGATTTCTTTTGTGCCTCGTTGAGAAATGGTACAAGAGATGCATGTTTGGTAAGATTTTCAGAAACAAATTCCTCTCTATGCCTGCCTAAAAAAAGGCATATACTCTATACTATTAATATAATAATGCCAATCTTAAACATTTTTTACACCAGGCTGTTATTTACAAACTATTTGGTTAATTCAAAATTATAAGCAATTATTAAAAACGCTGTATTTTTTCTCCGGTTCTTCGCAATAGCATCTGTTTTCGAACGAATAGTATCGAACCAATAGTAGTTTTATTGTTTTCAATCAATATTTGTAATGCTGCAAAATTAAATAAAAAAATATATATATCCGTTCCTAAACCGTCAACAGTTCGATGCCGGCGCCCCGGCCGTGCAACACAATCGACTTATGGGAGTCATGAGTTTCGGCCCAGAGCGATGCGGGCACGAATACCAACCGGCAGTTTTCATCAAGGCTTTTTATTTTAGGTATACCTTATTTTGTACAGTTTATTATACCTACGTTTTATACGATTTTATTTAAATTAAGTTTTATTATCGTCACTGTCTTTTGTCTTTTTTTATTTAACTATTCGCTATTAACGTCTTAATTATGACAGAGGTATCACAGGTAGTGAGTAGAGTATATGTATATAATCATACATATTAATACATCAAAGATATTAAGATGAGACCATAGACAATTTAGTAATTTTTAATTTCTTGATATCCCTAACACTTTTTATTAAAAAGAGGCAATTCAATATAAGTGAAAAAAATCTAAGCTTATTCCACAACACCGCTATACTGAATGATTCTAAAAAGATTAAATTAACAAACGCCAAGACGGCTTAATATTGTCAAAAAAACCATTTCAAATTTGCAGAGATTTCGTAAAACACACAATATCATCATACAAGACGACCGCTGAACTGATCGAAGCGATGCAAGACATAGATCCGGTGATCCGCCCACCGGTTCACGTGCTAGAGGACGGACCGGTGTACAATCCGGAAGAAGTTACGCAGCCGGATAATAGACACGACTGATATATTCCATTAATTAAAAATCTTAAACAAAATAAAATGATTTGTATTTTTTACCATAACAATTAATTTTTTTTTTTAATTGAAATATTTAACATCTAAAAAATAAAATTGGCAGCGACTGTTTTATAAAAGCAAAAGCCTCTAAATATCCTACTGCTCGGCTAAGGCCTCTCCTTTTTCGAAAGGTTCCATACTAAAGAAAAAATTATTTAATTGATTCCTAGTATTATTCGTCTCAATTGTTTAATTATTTAGGAAGGGAATGAAATACAAAACCATATGTATTTATTATTTATTTAATACATAACTACAGAGAATCATCACTGCGTCCACCGAACGGTGCCGCACGCCGTCACGGGCTCTCCCGAGTTTTTGGTACACTTAAATCAATTAATCGACACAAAATAATTATAAATCATACACTTATCACAAGCTAGAGTTGGTGGACATTGAGTCGACGTTGGGATAAACCACCAAAAGAAAAGAAAAATTGGTCCAAATATTTAATATAATATGAGGACATATCTTGCCATAATTTAAATACATCGTGTATAAAATTAATGCCTAATGATAATCTTTAAACTTCTTAATTCAAAATACCATATTATATTTGGTGACTTACAAGTTGTATAAAGTAATATTCCCAACATAACTTAAAAATAAAGTATAACAATGAAGTAACTTGTATTTATCACAAGTCTAAACATAAACCGCGACAATGTCCACTAACGTTATTTAAAAAATAAAAGTGATTTTGTGTCCTTAATTTTATTACGAACAAGCGATCCGTTTCAAAATGATTACACATGATCATATTGTTATTACGACGATGTTAATTTAATGTGTCATTATTATAAAAAAAAAATACATTAAAAATCATGCGTAATCATAAATTATTATTAGACCTCGAGGCGTAGCCCATCAGGCTGAGAAAAGATTAAAATTAAAAAAAAATAAAAGAAAAAAATAATCGACCAGCCGAAGTTTAAATTAAAACTAAAAACAACGAGCGAACAAACATTGTATCATAACTTACAATCAAACACTATATTACACTGTTCTCCTTCATAATATACCAAGTGAGTCGATAACCCATAAATATATCCTTACTTATATTCACTTTAACATAATACATAAAATATATTATATAGAAATACAGTAAGACATACACATACAGTTATATATAAACTGGCCCAAATAAACCACAAAGGTGAATTAGTGCCACATTTGAATCGTGTTGTACGAATATCTATGTTAATGAACTTTAAAAGATATATATTTCAATTATACGTAAACTATTCTAACGTTAAAGTAAAATATAAGTAGGGACTGTATAGACTTGGGCCTAAAGATTTTAAACATATTTTCTACAAGCGAACCTCTTTGGGAGATCTTTATTACATATTTTTTTTCAATCTTAACAACATGTTAATAAATTGAAAGATTTTGTATTATATCTCCCAAAATGGTTTTAGACAGAAATATATTAAAAACAAATTCAAATCCAGTTTTAAATACGGATGTAATTATAAAATATATTTTTTTAAAAACCATAATGAGGTTTATTTAATAATAGTTGTAGATTACAAAATCTATTCAATCATATTTGGACCGATGGTAAATTAATTACATGATCAAATAACTAGTACATGATTCGAAATGGATAGTAAATTTTTTTGTCACAACACTATATTACTTCATTTACTGTTTTTTTTTTACAAATTTAACGCAACAGATAAAAAACCTCACATACAATTTTCAATGTTTTTCTTCATATTTTATAGACGAAAGTATTTTTTTTTAAGTTTCATTTTAGTACAATAGATTTTGAGTTTTGCCTCCTTGTGTTAAGGTTGTAATTATTATGACATTCAGGGTATAAATATCCAGTCTTAATGGGTTTAAGCGTAATGATACCTGACTGGGTGTTTGTCTGGGCCTTAGGAATAAGGGATGTATTCTATATAAATTCACACAATTTGTATTACATATTATTTTGTTTATTCCTTTACTTAAAATTTTTGAAATTGACATTTTTTTTAAATAAAAAGAACGCTATTATTCTGGGTGATGGATGGGTTGAACTGCTATGATAATTTTCATCATAGATAAAAAAATATAATAGATTAAAAAACTATTACAAGATTATTTATCTCAATTATAGGAAAAATTAATTATGCTAACGACAATTAATAGTAAATATTATAATCATTATACAGTAGTTGTATCAAATTAAACTAAAATTGAACTATCAAGTTCACAGTGGTGACAGATAAAAAAAATACAGATAACATTTTAAAAAAATTAACAAAGTTCAATTTCATTGTAGAAATTACATAGACGAATTCATTATCAATAGAATACATCCCGATTTAAATAAGTTCAGTCATTGATGACGCGTTTCGCTTGAGGCTCTTCCAGCTCCGTTTCAGGTGGCTGCTCGATTCCCGGCAGTATTATCTGCGTGTCCGACGCCTCCGATGGCTGTAATTAACAATAATATATTATTTTATATACTCACTATTCTTACGTCATCGAAGTGATATACATTTATATTTCATTCCAATTATCGGCCATAGTTTAAATGATAT
Source organism: Nymphalis urticae (assembly GCA_905147175.2). NCBI lineage: Eukaryota > Metazoa > Arthropoda > Insecta > Lepidoptera > Nymphalidae > Nymphalis > Nymphalis urticae. Next base: position 3,966,493 of record LR990007.1, read on the forward strand.
TAAACAAGTCCTTATAATATTAATTATAGTTATAATTTCGTAGAGCTCATTCTCGGTGTTACATCGTTGTCTTTATATAACATGCGAACTTAAAAGCAAATAAAAATACGATTTGTAATTTTAGTTAAAAAAATGGCATCCTATCTTTTAATTCTCCGGCATGCAAATTTAAACCCTATTGGACTAACAATAAAGTTCTTATAAACATTAAATTTTCTCTCCGTTTCGATACATGCAACTCAAAACGTTTTTTTTATTTTCACGAACATTAAGATCACATAAAGCAAATAATATATCGGTTCATTTCTAAGAATCACAAAATTATATAACTGCATAACTACCAAAACCATTGTATTCTGCTATAAAAATATCGAACTGATTTAAACAAAACGTCGGTAAAATATATTTTTTAAATACGAAAAAAAAAGAATTTATTTTTTATAATGGCAATGGTAGTTTTCCAAATGCTAACATAAACACAATGGTAAATAATTCAAAAATAAAACAGCAATTTACATTATTTTCTCTTCGCCAAATAAACTACACGCTATAAAAATTAAAAAAATAATAATCACATAAACGCATAATCTAGTTTTTTTTTTTTGTAAATAATTTCGTATAAATTGCGTATAATGATGGAGGAGCGTGTTTACCTTAGCATCGATACTTCCAGATCGGCCAACGACAGGCTGAAATGAAATTAAAGATATATAATGGGCATAATACAGCGCCCGCTACTTTATTCGAGACGATACATAAATTACCAAAGACCGATGAAGTATATTATCAATCTACTATATATTATACAATATTAATACTGTCTAATGTGTGCAGCACGTGTGTAGAGCGTGAACAGGATGTCTGTGGTACTTTTAAAACCGGTATCTATAGCGAAAATGTGCAAAGAGGATCGCAAAAAGAAGTTTCCACTCGAATCTGATATTATATTGGTTATTTACAAAACATTGCTCAGCCTATATCACCTTTGTATATACAAGATCTATAGAAATTCTCGTAATGTCTATTATTCAATACAATAATAAAGGATAATTTTAATTTTTTAACTTTAACATTTTTAAAGTCTTTTTATAAAAAAGACTTTGCCTACGTTTATTTATCAAGAGAAAGTTTTACATGCATGTAAGTATATACAATAAAGAAGTGTGAACAAAGGACTTAGAACATTAGATGTTATAATAAAAAAAAATAAACGGACATAGTTCTTCTTTACGTAATAATAACGCTTATAGAAGTGACTCGTGTGAGTACGAACACCTAATGTAAAAAAAAAACAATCCAGAAATAATATAAATAAAAAAAGTAGCCTAAAGGCACGCAGGGCAGGATCCAATGTAAGTGTAACGTTCCCACAAGGATCCTTTTTCCTCATTGGCTTATTGCCATTTATTAGCTGATTGCCATATTTTAAATGGCAACATAATATAGTAAAAAAGCAAACATGGTAATCTCGTTCCAATGATTTTCAAAATAAAAATACTTCTATCTATATACGACGGTTTGAACAACACTCAATAGAAAAAAACTAAATGTATCAAATTTTCTAATCCATACATAAAAACTGTGACTTATGTTCTGTTGACCTATTTCACGGCGGCAAATCAAAGAGAGATTACCTAACTGCGCGGGACTTATTGTCATATCATAAGTGTGTGCGCGAGTACAGGTGCACGCTCTATTACCACAATCTCATAATCCGGTGGAACGGGAATCCGGCACGACCAGAGGCTTTTAGAAGAACTGAGAATCATCGACAGAAAAACTTTTTATCGGCCCGACTTGCGGGGTTTGAACCCAGGACTCGAGATCTGCAGCCTTATTTAGCCACTCGATCAATGATGTCATTAAAAACTAATGTACTTGTAAATGGGGAACCATTACACGTTAAAGACACCACCGAAGTCCTCAGCATCTCTATAGACACCATAATACAATATTTAAAAAAAAAAAACTATACTAAGAGTTACTCAATAGATGTTTAAAAAGAGTAATCAAAATGGGGATAATTAATCCATTACAAAAAGTAGTGTTTTGTCTAAAGGTGCTCTACATTTTGATACGTAGAAAGATAATTGATAAATAAGATGATCATGATTTCCTATTCAAGTTGGACATTTCGAATGAGGCAACATTGCTTACCAACACCGTCAGAGCTTGATGATAACTATCCATGAATTTTAATTATATTTCGGGCGCCATTCAAAAATTTGAAAATGTTTGTTAACAATAGTCAGAAAAAATATATCACATAAACATTTTATACAAAAGTAGACCATGTTTCTTATTAAGATTAAAACTTGCTAGGCCACTTTGCGAGTACTACAAAATACCAAAAATTACTACTGGTATTACCAATGGTAATATTACCATTATGGGTAACTCTTTTATATTTATATATATATATAACGAATAATGATATAAAAAAAATATTGTAAAGTTTTTTTTATAATTTAGGCAAAGTTCATGACGTTTAATGCTTAGATTATATACACAATTAAATACTAAGTTTAAAATGCATATGGCACAAGATAAATAAGCGTTCCTATCAATAAAGATGTAATAATAATTAATTTAAAAAAAAATCAGAAGCCTAAACACCGATTTTCGTATATTAACTTTCAAAATGACGAAATTCCATACAAACTTTCGTCTTAAGTTTCATCTTCTTAGGTGATGAATTTCCTAAAAAACTTTAATAACTGTGTTGAACTCGCAAGCTTAAATATCGGTTTCCATATTTCTAACATCACAAATTTAAATCTAAGAGATTCAATGAATTTTCAAAAGTTCCTTTTTATTGTTATACCTATTTCCATAAGGAACATCTGTGCCAAATTTAATTCTATTAGACCAAACGGTCTAGGCTGTGCGTGGTATGTCTTGCACAAACACAATTTTATTTTCTTATTAAATGTTGGTAGCTCAAATGTATCAATCAATAAATGTTTTTTTTATATATTTAAAATGTATACATTTCGGTATCTTCCCAAATATAAGTCTAAGAAGATTGTTTATTTTTTAGTATTAGAACACTAATATCTGGAACTAACAATTTGATATAATCTTTTTTCTTCATTCATTTATCATTTGATAGATCAATTCTTGTGGAAGGTTATATGCTATATAACAACACGATACACGTCATGGGATCGAAATAGTAATGATTAAATTGCGTAAAACCGCTCAGCAGCCAGTGCTGATATGAAAACTTAATGTACAAATGCATATAAATAAAAAATCAAGGCCTGAGAATGAATTACATTATGTTTGTATTTTGTTTATACTATTTACACTAAATATATATATGTTACGTTTCACGTCTTAATTACTCAATCGATCATATATCCTCCCCCTCACACGTTGTTGTAGTATGTTGTATGTTATTTATTCTATATGAAGTTATTATTATTAAACTGTTATTGTTTTGTTTTTTCTTGTAGAACTTAGTCTCAACATGATAGCGATATATATATATATATATATATAATAAAATATATATGTAAATAGAATTCTTATTACGGTTGTCAGATTTTTTAGTTGTATTATATATTTTTTCGTTACTTTTATATAGACTCAAATTGCATAATTGTATAACTTTTAAATCCAAAGTACACTTTTTAATTGCCCGCTTAATAAGTTTTACGTTCATATTAAGATGAATTAATAAATAATAGTACTCGATAAAAATATGTAGATGATAAAAATACGTGGAATAAGTAGTCGTTGCTTGTCATGCAAAATATAAAGAGAATAATAGTATGGTCCGCATTAAGGAGCGAGCCGCGCCCACCTCCACGTCGTTGGCGTGGTCCAGCGAGTCGCCGGGCCGGCCGCGCTTGCGCGCGCGCGCCGCGCCCTCGGGCGCGCTCGGCTGGCGCTTCGGCTGGAACTGAACGACGGACGACTTGTTAATCATTTATATTGAGAATTCTAGTATATTTGGTCCATCCAGATATAAAATACTTCAAAATTATTAAATAATTAACAATTTATACTAAAAATAAAAAGTGAAATATTAACTATTGGTATGCTATAAATACATATATGTATCTTTCTCTTCGTTAAGAGCGAGTTCGTGATCAAGGGGGCCTCACCTGCAGCTCGGGCGGCAGGAACACGCGCGTGTTGATGAAGAAGTCGGGCTGCGGCGCGAAGTACATGGTGGGGATGCGCGCGTCGGACGGGAAGTCGCGCAGCTCGAAGCTCGTGGAGCGCGCCCAGATCACCGACATCGCCAGGTCGCACGTCGCCCACAGCTTCTGCAGGGGGGAGGGGGAGCGTCGTTATTTGTCTACATCTCACCGGACAGCCAATGTCAAAGACTGGCCGACAAACCGGATACTACAGTGAAAAAAATGTTTAATATACACACGAAAAACGCTGATCATAATCCGTAGCTAACTTTTAGACGCTAGATCGACAATGCAATCGACATTTATTAATATGTACATTATAATAATAATAATACGAAATTGTGACAGATACTTTCAGAATTGTCACAGATAACCTGGCGTAACAAAAATAAATCATAAATTATTTACAAAAAAAAAAAAACTGGAAGTAAAAGTAAATTCTAGAATATAAATAACGTACGTAATTAACTGAGTCGTCTGTCTCATTCAGAGCATCCTTGTGGTTTTTCATTCGCTCCACGAGACTCTTGTAGAAGCCGTAGCAGTAGAAATCGTTACGAGTTATAAGCGGCTCCAGCACGAACCATAGACACTGTTTTATCACCTGGAAATTAAACTCAAATTTAGTATATAATAAAGAGATGGGGCAGGACACGTGATCCCGGCCGAAGGTGCAAGCCCGGATAAGTACAATTGAATTTTCATTTGTGTTTATATTTCATATTGTGCTCGACGGTGAATTAACACAAAACATACACTTAGACTATCTTAATGATTTGTCTTTATTAGTTATTTTTACTTTGCTTGATAAAATATCTAAAACATACCTTTTGTATAAAGTTGTCTTTGAAATTTATTTTATATATTTTAATAAAAAAGTTTGTAGACAATGATATTATGGCCCCCTACGACCAGTTCTATAGACTAATAAAGTGTCAAATCAATTCATTAATTCTTTATTTTCTATATAGATCTAAGCAATGCGCCCGATTGACTTGAAATTTGTCACTTAATCCTACCCCGACGTAGACGCTCACTAAGAACGGATTTTACGCAAAATCCTATCCAAACCCAAAATACATTTTCCTTCTTAGATAAGTATAAAATATATAAAAGGTAATCTTATATTTATCTTTTTAACTATTTGATTTATAAATTGGTGGAATGGCTTTGAGCTAGCTCGTTTGGATAAGTAGCACCCGCACATTCTTATAGCGATAATGTCTATGGACGATGTTGGACACTTACCATCGGTTGAGATATAAGAAAACCTTATCACATGCTGAGTTGGTCGATAATACAATGAAATGTTACATACCTTAAGCTGTGCCACGTTATCGTAAGCGGTGAAACCTGGATCATGAGCCAGTACTGGCACTGCGAAAACCATCATGTAATCCGGTAGGATGTGTGGCAACTGGCTCACAGCTCTTTCAACTACAACAAACAATAGCTTTCATGAATGTTTTAAATTTTTAGACAGATTTTTCATAAACAATGATAGATACGTTTTCAAGCGATTATTGACCCGAACTTACACAAGAGAAGGTCGTACATATTTTTAATATTAGTAAATAACATGAAGCAAAAATGGTTTATTATCTGAGTGAGCTCTATTTGACTACTTTTATTGACTAGGGCTTCTTGACACTTATGTACTAGAAACAAATACAACTAATAGTCCAATTTTGTATATTATATATTTGTTCATATATGTCTATTTTTATACTTAACTATGTTCTTACTAATTCTATAACCATTCTGTATGTTCTCATACTGAACCCGACAACTCACCTTTAGTACCAATAGTGATATTCCGCACGTACTCCCTGCGTCGTACGACGTCAGCTAGCATGTACTGGCGTATGATACCCCGTATGCGCCTGTCCGGTTCGCGGCCCGCTAGGGCGTACATACCCATGAAGTCTAGGGGCAGGCATTTGTTTGGTATACCCTGGGAAAACACAAAGCAATCGCTAAATTTTGAAATTGGTTTCAAGCAGACTTGCTTATTTTTACAGAGAAAGCAACCTCATTATGGCGAATTAATTTCAAGTCCACGCACGTTACGCGTAATGAACAAAAAGACAAATTGACGGACGGAATATATATACTTATTAATAAAAATATGTTTATGTACCAATAATAATGTAAACAACGCCATAATGTGTTTAAAATGGTATTAAAAACAATATTATTTCATAAACAATATTAAATGATTACCTTCGACAATCCTTTATGTAATTTCGCCGCAAAACCTTCCCTGACTTGCGGCACTTCATCCTAAAATAAAAAGCCATAATAAGCAAACATACATAAATCAATATACAATTATATACATATATATTATATACAGTTTTTTAAATTATATAAGATTAAGTCTTCGCCACTGCTCTATCCGACTAACTGATTCTACTCTTCGCCAATTAACATTGACATTTTCGGAATCACTGTAGGCTAAAAACCTAGTATCAATAGCTAATAATAAATTAAAAAAAAAAAACCAGTCGTTTATTCAGCGCGCACTCACCACCATGAGGTGCGACAGGTTGTAGAACTGGTCGGCGGTGAACTGGTCGCCGACGCCCTTCTGCTCGCAGATCTTCAGCATGGCGGCGCCGGCGGCGAGGCGCAGGTGCGCCATCTCCGCCTTCGACACCTGCTTTTGCTGGGAACATGATTCAGCGGCTTGTGATGTCGGGGATTATTGTATTCAGTTATTAGCCACCACCGAGCACTGTTCCCTTGACACGTCGGACAAGTTGCGTCTACTGGCTTTGTATGATCTCGTAGGTTAGACTTACTAAACTTTGGTATTACAAGGGTTAGTTCCGAGCCCGACGCGTATCAAATATTTCTTATACCCTATTCCAACTACAGAAGAAGTGAAGATAAATGAACAACTATAACATTAATTTCACCCGAGATCTTAAATAATCTATGATATGGATTCGCGAAGCAATTACGTATCGAATGTCGGCCATGTTGTTATAGCATATTTGGAAGTAAAGTTAAAATGGATATATGTAAATAGTTGAGTGTTGTTATATTATTAATAATGATATATTAATCAAGAACTGTTTTTAGTGTACAATATAGCAATACTATTGGCCAACCACATGCAATATGTAAAAGGTTTCTTTATACCGAGTCCTTCGATTGGAATAGTTGATATAGATGCGGAGGTTAGTTTATTCTGACATACGTGTGTTGTGTTTATTTATAAAAGGCGGAAGGAAGAGATGCGTGCTTACATAAAACTCAAATTACCTGTAATAGGTCTCCTTTATGGACAATGAAAGCGTTTAGCATCCTAAACGTCTTCTGTGCAGATAACTCATCCTTCTTCAAGCCCAGCAGCCAGCGGGCCATGCACTTGAGTCCTTCTAACTTGCAACGAGTCTCCTCCGGTAAGTCCTCTTCTGGACACCAGTCGTTATCCGGCGCGTTAGGACCGCCCCCGCCCTCACGCACCAGCAGCTCCTTTACTATCTGTTGAAGTGTACAAATATCTATTAATAAAAATTCTTAGCAAAATTGTTTGCAATGTGCATAAACACTAGAAGTTGAGGTAAATTAACAACTTTGACCTTGAATCGACATGATATCATTGGTCGAGATCTAAATAGTCTATTGTATTCATTATAAATCCTAAAACAATTGCGTTTTCAATGTCGGCGAAATAGTTGTCGGAACTTTAAAAGTAAAATTAAAGCAGATATATAGTACGTAATTAAGTGGAATAGTGTTGAATTATAAATGAAGAGATATTAATCACGAAATATTTGTGGAGCGTAATATAAATTAGCAAAAAAAATCTAAGATTTGTTTATTTCTATGTAAATCACTTTGTAGGTCAGTCAGTCATTTGTTGGTTACCATGTGTATGATTATGGGATGTATTGTTGTGTACGAGTGCGGTGTACCTTCCGCGAGACGATGTTCTTGATGTGCACGGGGAAGTTGTCGGGCAGGTTGTGCGCGATGTGTCCGAGCGTGACGATGGCGGTGCGGTAGTGCTCGGAGTGCGGACTGAGCGTGCTCTTCAGCGTGTCCAGGATCTCCGTGAAGATCTGCGACCGCTGCTCCGGGACGTTCACGAACAGGCATCTGGAAGTCAACGAACATGTTACTTCTTGTACTATGCGAGGTACTCATGTTACATATGGCTGCTTTCTGACTGTACAATTGGTATTAAGCGCGCATTTAGTTAATCACCGATTTAACTTTCTGTCATCATTGATATGACATTCAAAAGAAGATCGCATTATTTAATTAAACAACATTTATATGTTAAGTTGTTCATATTTATGATTATTTATACATAATTATAAGCAACCAGCCATTCTATGTCTATCAGCTTAACAATTATATGAGTAGACTGACTGATATGCACTCGTTTAATTATTATTTGTATTTATTATAAATATACAACATAGGATAATACATACCTTACAGCATTTTTGGCTTGTTTCGGAGTACCCACTTCAGCATATGCCTTACAGAGTGTGATTAGTTTTGGGAACAACGCAGGACAGGCTTCACCTACGAATAAGGTTATTGATTAGTAAATAGTTATATATAAATAATATTATCGTACTATATTATATAAGAGCTGTATGAGCTGTATATAGTATATAAACAATATAAACTTTTTAATTCAGAAATGACACTAAAATACTGAAAATTTAAATATTACTTCCGATCTATCTAGACTACTATCACTTCGTAACTACTTATACAAATAGCAGAATTTAAAAGAGAAGAATCAATGCATCCACAGCAGAGACATCGAGAGGTCGCCGGTCGAATCCCTACTTCCTCAATTTGAATTTGACTAGGGTAGGGTAAGGTAGGGTACGGTAGGGGCGCGTGTACTCACTGAGCGGGCGGTACTTCCCCAGGAAGGTGAGCGCGGCGAGCACGTGCGGCGCGACGGCCTCGTCGTCCAGCTCCAGCAGCGACGTGAGGCGGTGCAGCACGTCCTCGTGCAGGAAGTGCGCCGGGAACACGAACGACAGCATCACCAGCAGCTTCAGCCCGCGCTCCGCCGCGCGCGCCACGTCGATGCCTGCGCGGGACGACACACTTATAGGAGGCCACCGTGGTCGAAACACATGAACGTTTAAGTCGTAAATATGTTTATACAGCGTGCTCCGAAATGGAAATATCGTATTTAAATGTAAGGAAATATTATACAGGTTGCTTCTGAATTATAAACTCGATGTGTGGACATGGGTGTACTAACCGCACTCCTCAGCGATGGAGGGGTCGACGCCCCGGACGGCGCCCTCCACGTACCCCACGAGAATGAGCAGCGACTCGTGATCCACCATCACCGAACTCACTCGCTCCAGGAGCATCTTGACTGTGTTGTAGTATAGGTTCGTCATGACCGGCTGACCCAATTTTTTTAACACATTTGACTGTAAAAAAAAGTGATTACATTTATATTTATTTTGTACATTACTTACATTAAATGTTACCTATTTATATATCTTGTTTGAATAAAATGATATCTAAAGAATTTAAAATATAGGAAACTGCGATTATAATTTACATTATTAATTTTGCCAAAGCAAATACGACTGCATTGGCTTATTAATAAGATTTATTAATATGGAAATCGAATCAAGCATGCGATTTAATGAGACAAATAAAAGTTCGCCAATGGATCGCCTGAACGAAACTTGTAATAATTATTTTTGTCCTTCGCAGCCAGTGTTAGCAGTTATAAAAATTATAGTATGAGAAATTTTAATGCAATATATATTACATATATATACACATATAATTTCATTACACAGAATAATTAGTTTACCTCCTTGGTGAATATTTCATTAATATATATGAACCAATTTCAAACCCGGGCAAGCACCACTGAATTTTCATGTGCTTAATTTGTGATTATAATTCATCTCGTGCTTTACGGTGAAGGAAAACATCGTGAGGAAACCTGCATGTGTCTAATTTCACTGAAATTCTGCCACATGTGTATTCCACCAACCCGCATTGGAGCAGCGTGGTGGAATAAGCTCCAAACCTTCTCCTCAAAAAGAGGAGAGGAGGCCTTTAGCCCAGCAGTGGGATATTCACAGGCTGTTACGGTATATGAACCAATGCTTAAAAATAAGAAATGTAACACGTCCTGATTCTAAATTTACCGAAAATTCTCAGTCTCTACACTGCGCTTACGTCATTAGTGGTTTTATCCTTTTTATGATATTAATTTTTTATGCTTAAATTTTAATAGCGTTATATCTTTTTAATTACTGTCAGTTCTTAAAAACAGTTCAGTATTTTTTTTTTACTCTGTTTTTAAACTGATTCATCATCATCACATTTTTTTGTTTGGTTGCTATTGACAAGCTTTAGTGTTATTTATTTTAAAAAATGAAATAAGAGGAGAAAAAGAAATGTACGACGAAACTCTTCATAAAAGCTTTCCTCAAATTTTGAAATGAAATTCTGTCGAAATTGAGCATTGTGCGAACATTAGTAATTATAAATACCCATATTAAATTAAGTCAATTAAGAAAATAATCTGCAAACATTTATTATACAAAAGATTACTAACCGTTGTCCGGACACAGACTTCGCAACTGACGTTAGGATTTAAAATGGTCTCCATTCCTTGCAACAGTTCGGGTGCCGCGTTCATATGACTCGAAAATTTGTTCAGGAACTCTTGAGCCTTCACCGACTCCGGTAGGAATTTCGAACTTATGTGTAGGACCTTAGCGATCATTTCCTTCTGTACGGCCGGCGTTGCCGGTTTCCTGTGCAACTCTATCCATTCGGCGACCGTACGTCGCACGGCCAGCTGATGCTTTTGTAACTCTATGAATGCTTTCGTCGCATTATCGTCGACATTTGACATTAAATAATATAGTTTTTTCATCCGAACCGGTGGGGGCAGTGTGTACGGGACCAGGGATGTATTTAATAGTCTCTCGACGAGTAATCTGTCCTCTAGGGCCGTCATGTAATACCCGTGAAGGATTTTATCTTTGATCCACTGTACCGCCTTCTCAGTGGCCGGCGGAACGCTCTCCTCCGTTAAGAACTTCTTGTAAATCATAGCTAAGCCTGACATTGCCTCTTTTCGTATTTTGAATTTCTTATCCAGCGTCCTCTCGCGGACGAAATGAAGGAGGTCCTCCGACTCGGCGACCGCTTGGAAATCTCTTTGGGCGGTCGCTATTATTGCCATAACGACTTCGTAGCGCACTTGCTCGTGCGCATCGTGCTGTCTCATTTTGAGCGTTTCCGTTATATCTTTTCTTAGGTCCGGATGGTGGACGAGGAAGTGCATGCAGTACTGGACGCACTTGATCCTTATCTGAACGGATATATCGTTGAAACGGCCGAGGAACGCCCGCCAGAGGGCGGGGTATTGCTGGGCGAGGTTCGAGCCCGGTTCGGAAAACATCCGAGCGAGTAACGCGACCGCGCTCAGGCGCTCTTGAAAATGTGCCGATTTCAGTTTACACTCCAACTGCGGTAGTACCGATAATAGTACCGATGGACAACATTGATTCAGTTCGTATATTAACTCATATACTTTAGAAAATATTAAAAGATTCTTCTCTTCCTTTCCCAATATCAAAACGTGATTAAAGAACTGTAAATAAAGAAGATAGTTAGTTAGCGCTTAGAGATAGTTATAAATATGTACACATTTTAAATATGTACATCTATGGAATATAGGTATATTGAGTCTCAATCTCATCGGTATGTTAGGTAAAAAAAAATAAAAAAATACGACATTTTAATTTTACGACAGATAATAATATGTGAGTCTTGTAACTGAATTTTAACCCAGAGTCACTCACTGACCCTTAATTTTGTGCTGTAAATACACAATCTATTAAAATTTTATTCATTCATATATAATACATATGAATTAAATATGTTTGTTGACAAAAAAAGTTGATATTTTTTTGTTTAGTTTTATTTCACATATAAAATTATGTTATTAGATTATAGAGTTATTAAATAAGATATATAAATAACTCACCGCCTGTATGTAGGGTTCCAACGTTTCACTTGTTTTCACTATTAACTCCTTAGCGAGGGAGTACGCGTGTTTATGTTCTCGCTTGTTCGGTTCCACGAGGTTAACGAGTATGACGTTCAGCAGCTCGTTGGAGACCACGTCCGACTCGGTGATCAGGGGACAGAGGACGTCGAGCATGAACGATTTCACTTTTGACGAATGCTCCGTACTGGGGAAGATATGTCACGATAATATTACAAACGAATACAACGTCAGTGTTTCACACAAATATGTATTAATAATGCGTATATATATACCTGAAAATTACAACCGACTTATGATGATATACTATACTAATGTTATAATTATAAGGGTCAATATCGCATATCACTTTCTGAAATTTCATGACCGTTTTCTGCGACGACTTTCGAGTTTGTCCTTACATAATAGCCCTACTGTTGTTTAAATTTTTAAGCTAATATTAACGTTATATTTTCCCATCGGATTGATTATATAGTGGGGAATAGATAGTGCACCTGTGTTTGCGCACACACTTGTGCACTATAATATCTCTCGCGCTGGATTGACCTTCGATACAATCCAACTAGACCATTGTGATAAACAACAAACATCAACAATAAAATATATCGTTATTATACAAACATGTTCAAATGTTATATACATATATATTATATGTTAATGAACTGAAGTATTCATAATATTATTATTAACGAATCCGGTTTCAATATAGGCTTCACTTGATTAGGAATGTTCAGATAGCGATATTGCTACTTGTTTGATTTGGCGTATTGCAACACAAAAGACACGAAACACGCCCCCCCCCCCTCCCACCATTGAACCCGCAAGTATGTCATAATATTACAACAAAAGAACAGAACGACCAAAGTTACGTTTTTTTCGAACTGCTGACAGTCCAACTGCTCTTGATAGCGTCTAGGTACAAAGAGGAGTACTAAAACCCACCAAGCCGAAAGTTCCCAAATAAAAATTTAGAATACATTCTAAGGGTCAACACAAATAATTGTGTTATTTGACTCGTTTAATGTTTAACTAAAATTTATTTACAATTCTTGTGCAAATATAACTAAGCAGGCCCTTTTCATATTATATTCGAATAAATAATTCAAATACGGTACTAAGCAATGCCAAGTTGAGTATCACCGTAAGGAATGAACACAGTGTGTCATGTCGAGCGTACCTTAATATACAAGTAAGTCGTAAGTATTAGACCGTCTCTTTGACCTAGCGCCTGGCTTATAAGGGTACAGAACCTGGGGTATTAAGTTCAAACCCCTGGTCGAGCTGATAAAAATGTATCAGTTTATTTTGTATTCGGTAGTCTTGTAATACTTTATACTTTATTGTACACCACAAGAAGAAAAATAATACAAAACAAGGATACATATATAATAAAAGTAATATACAAATTGGCGACCTTATCGCTACATAGCGATCTCTTCCAGGCAACCAACGGATTAAGAGAATAACTCATAGGATATGAGGTAGGTGGTGCTCTACTAATACATAAAATAATATTAAAATATGATTAAACAAACTAAAAAAAAATAAATGTAAATATAAAATACATATAATATATATCAATAAATAAATTATATTATAAATACATATATAATTACAAGTATACAATATAAATACATACTATAAACAATAAGAGCGAATAAAAACGATAAGTCCTCAAACATAGCAGAAAAAAATTAATAATAATAAAAATAAAATATTTAATTAATTAATGGTGATAAGGCATTTGAGACAAAAAGTGATCTTTCACAAGTTTTTTAAAAATGTATATGGATTTAGCCTCCCGAATATTTAAAGGAAGGTCATTCCAGAGCTTAATAGCCTGAACTGTGAAAGAATTATTATAGAAAGATGAGTTATGTTCAGGCACCCTTAAGATCCATCTCTTCGCAGAACGAAGAACTTCTCCAGGATTCCCTAAAAATAAAAACTTCTCCTTCAAGTAAGGGGGAGTACCAGCGTGAAATAATACCGTGTCTCGTAAAGCATTTTCAGTTATTGGTCGTACACGTGCACTCTTTCCGCTCCCATCGGATCATGAGAGTGAGGGGACTAGAGAAAGCACCTGTTTTTTTTTATAGAATAGGAAGGCGGACGAGCATATGGGTCACCTGATGGTAAGTGGTCACCATAAGCTCTTAGACATTGGCTCTGCAAGAAATGTTACCCATCGCTTACATCGCCAATGCGCCACCAACCTTGGGAACTAAGATGTTATGTCCCTTGTCCGTGTTTGTGCACACGCTTATGTACTATAAGATCTCCTGCGCCGTTGACCATTTCCGCTAAGATAAGTCGTCATCATCATTAGCTAATAATAACAAGCACATAAATTAATTAGTACAATTTTTTTTACTCACTTGACAATTTTAAACATGAGAGAGAATAATGCGCAAAATATTTCCTGGCAGTCTTCCAGCTCGAAGCACATATTGAATGATTTCACGTAGGCCAAGTTCTCTAGCAAGTAGAAATAACGTTTGAAAGCCGGGTCCTTTGGATCCCGGAGACCTTGTAGTTGGTTGATCAGGAACAGGAATATTGTTTTCACCTAAAAAAATAATCATTTCTTGTTAAACTTCCAAAATTATTATACACAAAACTAATGTAAGAAGTATTTACACTAACAGATATAAAGCTTGGAGACGTCCAATAAAGGAAAATTGGCAACTAGCAAAATATTTCAATGGAAACATACCATATAACGGTTATATATAACGGTTTACATAAAACACAAGAAGTGATGTACATATTCTTAGAAATTTAACTGTTTATACATGAAAATATGTTTACATTGTTAAACACAACAATTTCATTAATAACATTAAAAACAAATATTGTCAATAAAATTAGAGCATCAATATTTTCAAATGAAGTCTTTACATTTTTAAGTACATGAAAATACAGTAATTTGCTCTAAAATTAATCTCGTGTTCGAGAGGCAGGGCAAACTTCCTGAAGAAACCAGCATGTATCAGATAAACTTCACGTGTACATCCCGCACTAGCAATGTGTGGTAAAATTAGGCCAAAACCTCCTTCTTATCAGGCCTTGTTGTTATTTTTTTATTGTACCGTTGTTTGTTTACACCATACCTGTTCTTGGTCCTTATAAGGAGCTTCCGGTGCGTAAACTCTAAGAACATCTGCGATGCAGCACGCGATGAGCAGCTGGACATCCCGTGATGGATGCGTTAGGAAAAACTCGTCAGCTAGGTGTAGAGCCAACGGTATGTACTGCTGGTACATGCCTTCATCCTGACCCAGACCCTGAAGGGTATGAGCCAGGGCCTGATAATGAAAAAAATATTTATTATAGACAATGATAAAAAATGAAAATGTACTTAAAAGTAAATTTATGTTCTATAGTTTTTATTACTCTTTAAAATGTATGAAACGTAATACATAAAAAGTAACAGTAATAAAGTTTACTGGACTTTTTACTAGACGTGGAAACAAAATCGTTTTTTGGCACTTAGAAATACAGTCAATGAAAAATATAATATACATATATTTACAATAGTTTGTTTCAAAGATAAATAAATAAAAAAAATATCTTTATAAATTATAATCAATTCTAATAGCTCACTTTCAAACCACCCGTCAACTTATACGATAATATAAAAATCGAAAATACGAAGAAAAATGTCACATACGAAATGACCTAAGGCATCTATCTACAAGCGGATTACTAAGTATACCTAATCATTTACATAACTATTCGGTTCGGCATTCGCTTCGGAGCTGAAAGATCCATTTCCATCAAGAAAGTTTTATCCCCCAGAAGACAAAGAAGAGAAGAAAAAAATATTCTTAAAAATGTCCAAAATATTTTTAAATAAGTCGGTCAGAAAAAGGGAAAAATGCTGTTAATTAATTATCAGTTTATCAAAGTTGTTTGCCAAAAAACCCAAGCAAAGCTGAGTTTACTGAACTCTTCGATAAAATCACATTTTACATATATACTTAAGTCGTAATAGTAATATTTACGAATAAAAATAAATTTCAATTTTTAATCCAAAGATGTCAGATTCGTATCCCTCGAAGATTGCGCTCGGTGATACCAATTTATCTTCCGAATACCTAAATATACGATTTAACAGCCAAAAATGCATATAGCATTCTTTCCATCACGCCAGGCCGTCATGATTTATTTTATTGCCGTTGTCCGTTCATAGAAATAAATTGAAAATTGTTCGAACGTATGAAATATTTTCTTTACTGATTGTTACGACTATCAGCGAAATCTAATAACGTTATAACATAAAACGTTTTTCAGCAATACGTCTCAACAGCGAAACGTCCAATTAGCAAAACATCTAAAGTTTTTTAGTACAGTCGTAAATGTTATTATAAGGATATTCGGTAATGTTTATGTGTTCACTGTTACTTGTCCAACTTTCCGTAGCTTAGTAGTTACGTCAGAAGAAATTAATGTCAATAAATCTGTCGTTATATTTACAAGAGAGTTAGCCCTTCAGAGTCTATCGGTATCAATGAACACACGGAAATATTTCTTGGAAACTTTCAATGTTTGAGCAACTTGATTACACGAGGGGTAGTTTAAAAGGTCGAGGAACGTAGTACCCACCCAGTCACATGACATCGATCGTTGTTATCATCGAAGCTGAGAACTCATTAAAAGTATGTATAACAAGTTTTAGAGCTAAGAAGTTTTTCATTTATGAGTAATGATCACATTTTCCTGGCTGTTTCGCTCACGGCTAGCCATACTCAAGGGTGATAAGTGAACTGTCCAGAACCTAATATAATGCAGTGTGTCCGAAAGAACAATTGCACTTTCTGTTCTCACTCTCATAAAACGACAAATCCGACACGACCGGAAAATATTAGGCACAGAAAAATCGACTTTACGTACACGCTATTAAGAGTATCCCTCAAAAAAAATCTAAGGACCAACCTGGAAGTTTGAATAGTTTATGATTAATCATTCGACATACAAATCGTTTCGAGGAAAAGCTGCAATAATGGAGAATATTGAACATATAAACTTATTTTTAAACAAGGTTGAGAAGCCTTAGACAGCTGATTGTGCCCATCGCGATCAGATGTCTAAGGCTATATATATATATACTGAATAATATATGAGGTGCCCGTCTAAAAAGTAACAGCTTTTATCATTCATTGAGATCAGATACTATTATTTCGAGGATCCCACACGATAAATAACCTTGACTTGACAAGTAAGAGTATGATAGGCCGAGGATGCGGACGCCGCGACAAAAGCAAAGCCCTTAAGGAAAAGATGAGGAAAATTGCCCAAGAGTGTGTTTATACATTTTGAAAACAACACGTCAGTTCACAAATGTAGAAGGTTGCTTCATACATACAGATGCAAACTGCTTGTTCGCCCAATTTAAAGTGCAGATCAAGCATGAGTCGGATTATTAAAATATAATATATATTTTAAGAAAAAATTTTTTAATGACCATTAAATCAAAGAGTATATAATTTAAACGTTCACAAAGTTATTATACCGATCTGCTCAATTTATTGAAGTTGAGGGTTCAATTTACAAGCCTTACGTTCTGCGAACTTTTGAACGAAGTGTCACCGTTATCAATTAAAGTTGAAATCGAGTCGAACTGCTCGCTAGAGCTTAGAAGATCCGAAATATCACTAAAAATTATCAAATTTTAATATAACATGACAAAAAATAAATGAATATATAACATAACAAAATTCGGAAATAAAAGACAATTAAAAGTCATTCTTTTTTCGAATTACATAAACGGACATAGATAATGAGAACATTTAAATGTTTTTTTTTAACATATTCCTCTTTCTAATATATTTATATATTATATAGATAAACAGGTCAGGAAACAAACAACGCATAAATTACTGAGTTTAAGTAAATTATAATGCTGATAAAAACAATATCCACCCGTAATATAATACACTGTATTGAAATTTATGTCATTGTTTCGTAACGGAGTAAGCATCCTAACCGTTTCAATTTGTATTGTAACTGGACAGGCCTCTTGTCATCTGTAGCTTCAGGCGATCACTCGCATTCTTGACATTTGTGATATTGTTGACAAATTACATATTTTGCAACATTCAACATAACATTCCGACTAAAGATTGTTCTATCGATATATTATGTATTCGCATTTTAAGCCGATATGGCCTAGTTGTTAGAACGCGTGAATCTTAACCGATGATCATGGGTTCAAACCCGGGCAAGCACCACTGAATTTCATGTGCTTAATTTGTGTTTATAATTCATCTCGTGCTTGACGGTGAAGAAAAACATCGTGAAGAAACCTGCATGTGTCTGATTTCATTGAAATTCTGCCACGTGTATTCTACCAACCCGCATTGGAGCAGCGTGGTGGAATAAGCTTCAAACCTTCTCCTCAAAAGGGAGAGGAGGCCTTAGCCCAGCAGTGGGACATTAACAGGCTGTTACTCTCATTATGTATTCTCATTATGTATTAATTATAATCACAAAAATCTAAGAAAAATCTGTGGTGCTTGCACCCACGGGTTCACGGGTTTGAACCCACAATCATCGGTTAAGATTCACGCGTTCTTAAGACTGGGCCATCTCGGCTTGTTTTATATTAATATAGACAGACTATCATTTGATTTGAAAGCATTTAAAAAATAAAATAATGTTTATAAAGCTATTAATTAAAATTTACAAACTTGTCAGGATATTGTTATCATTTATGGAGGCTTCGTATATTATCAGTACTTTATAAGGAAAAAAATACATAATTATATACATAATAGCTCGTTCCCGGGTTGTGTAAAAATATTTTATTTATGCATTTTTATTTTAAACAAACATTATCCGACTTGAACCGACTAAAAAAAAATCATTTAACAATTATCATAACCACGTGTTATTCAAATATTTATTGTATATGTAAACCATTTGTAAATAATAATAATAATAATAAATAATCTTTATTCACATAAAAAGTTACAAAGTATAACGAAGTCCCTGATTTCTGAGCTAGGCTCAAAGACCTGTATTACAGAAATCAGTGTCCTCTCTCATATTTTAGTGTCATATCGTTCTATGTAAATAAAAATAAATGATAAATAATTATTTCTTACTGTATACTAGAGTAGATAATGTGATGTAATACTAGAGCGTGTGTGTGTGTGTGTGTGTGTGTGTGTGTGTGTGTGTGTGTGTGTGTGTGTGTGTGTGTGTGTGTGTGTAATTTGTTTCACAAAATATTATAGCAACAACAGTTCAGTTTGTTCATAATCTAGTCCTAGTAGCCAATTTTTAATAATTACTTTGGCTTCACGATTACATAAGGGATGTATATTTTTTATTTTATTTATTTTGTTATACAAATAAACTGCTTTAAAATCATGTTGTCGTTTGGCTGAAGCTGTTCGACATATAACAGGTGGACATACGTTTTTAATGACACGTTGTTTACTGTATTCGTCGGCATGATAGGGGGTGATTCTATGTTGTTGGATAACTAATTGATAGACGTATAGTTGCCTAACCGTTAGGAGTTGACATTTTTCATACAACTTAGTTGTAGAAAATCTGTATGGGCTAGAGGTCATGACTTTTAAGATAGATCTATGCGCTCTTTCCAAGTCCAATATAAAGGTTTTACAAGCACCACCCCAAGCTTTTATACAATATCCAATGACTGACTGAACTAGTGCATGATATATTGTGCGCAGAAGATCTAAATCAGCAACGTGCCTCAACTTCTTGAAAACCCAAATAAGTTTTCTGGTGCGCGCAGTAATGATGTCTATATGAGAGCGCCAGCTAAGTTTTTCGTCCAAAATAACGCCTAGATATTTGACGGTCGTACATTTAGCTATCTCAAAGCATGAACAGGAAGCAAGAGAATCACTGGGGTAGTTACATGTGTGAACCTTAAGACTAATGTTCTCTGGTTTTGTTTTGGCCACAGAAAACTGAATAAATGAGGTTTTGGAGAGATTCAATGTCAACAGGTTTACACTAAGCCATTGATTGACTCTGTGGAGTCCTAATTGAGCATAATACCGTACTTTGTCCCAAGTCTCTCCGTGGAATACAAGCGCAGTATCATCCGCGTAGGTAAAAATTTTACCATTTCTTAAGGTTTGTTCACATAGGTCGTTAATATAGATCAAAAAGAGAGTTGGGCCAAGAATACTGCCCTGAGGGACGCCACAAATGACAGGTGCCTGAGAACTGACGTGATCACCAATTTTTACTTGTTGTGAACGATTAGCCAAAAAGTCCTTAAATATCAGGAGCGGTTTGCCACGAATACCGAGGCATTCCAACTTGTTCACAAGAATGGGAATTGAGACGGTATCAAACGCCTTGGCTAGGTCAAGGAATATACCTAAACACTTTTGCTTTCTATCTACCTGAGAAGTAACATAATTTGTTAAATTGATGACTGCGTCTTCAGTACTTTTCCCAGACCTAAAACCAAACTGTGAGGCAGATAAAATTTTGTTGTGTTCCAGAAAATTGATTAGTCTGTTATTTAGTAGTTTTTCTAATATTTTGGATAGGGATGACAGAACTGATATAGGTCTATAATTAGAAACTTGGTCTCGCTTCCCACCCTTGTGAACAGGAGTGATAAGCGACCTTTTAAAGACCTCAGGGAACACTCCCTGAGTTATGCAAAGGTTAAAGAGCTTAGAAAGAGCTGGGACTATTATATGCTTAGATAATTTTAGAAGCTGGGCTGGTACTAAGTCCCAGCCTGTAGCGCAATTATTTTTGAGGTTCATTATTAACAGTTCTATCTCTGCCTCATCTGGTGGTAGTAATACTATGGAATTACTCTCTGGAGGAAACGTGAAATTGTATGAATTAGTGTTATTTTCATTATACGCAGTTGCAGTTTCGGCAAGCTGCTTCCCTATACTAGAAAAGTAATTATTTACAGAGTCTATGCTATTATTGATACTATTGTTAGGACTTAAAAGATTTTCAGCTGACGT
Source organism: Nymphalis urticae (assembly GCA_905147175.2). Classification (NCBI taxonomy): domain Eukaryota; kingdom Metazoa; phylum Arthropoda; class Insecta; order Lepidoptera; family Nymphalidae; genus Nymphalis; species Nymphalis urticae. The sequence continues at coordinate 3,987,666 of LR990007.1, forward strand.
TTTCTGTTTCGTATAATCTATAATTGATTTGATTGCATTCCAAGATTCTTTATTAGTTTTTGCATTACGTAAAAGAGTTTTTTCAAAGTTTCTTTTAAGCTTTCTCAACAGAGAGTTACAAAAGTTCCGGTATCGCTTATATGTAACCTCGAGAATTACGTTATTTGGTTCTTTTTTGTGTTTTTTGTGTAGTTTATCTCTATTCCGGATACAGCGTAGGAGTCCAGTGGTTATCCATGGTTTAAGTGTTCTTTTCTTACTAGGTATACGGCTAATTTCAGAGTTCAGTTTAACAGAACCAGACAGTATATCAACAAACCTTGATGCTGCTTCATTAGCATCGCATGATGGTGTGATAAAAGAGAAGTCCACTGTCTCTAAGTATTTAATGCAGGCATCAAAATTAATTCTTTTGTAAGTGATTGGTTTTTTAGACTTACAGGGGGCGAGGTCAATGCTGAGCAGTACTGAGGCATGGTCCGTTATGGTAGAATCAACTACAAATACCGATGCTCGAAATATTGTTTTTAGCATAATATGATCTAGACAGTTGTGCAACCTAGTAGGATATGTGTGCCCAGGCAATAGTCCCAGTTCAGCGGTTACATTTAGGTAAGCTGCACAGTTCCTATCAATAGAACAGGCTTTAATATCAATGTTTATATCTCCGGCAATTATCAAGTTATTTCTCGGGCTAATGGGACGAATAATATTATCAATAGAGTTTAAAAAACTGTCTGTGCATTGTATGGACGGGGATCTATAAATAGCCAAAATGAATATGTCTGGTTCAATTTTAATAAGTAAAAAGTTGCCTCCTATTGCTTTGGGTTCCGTTATAGAACATTTTATGTCTTTTTTCACGTATATGACTATACCATCGTTTTGATTAAGGCAATTACTCGAGTAATAATAATCATAGTTGTCAATAGTAGGAATAGGTTTGTGACTATTTAACCAGCATTCCGTTAGTATTATAATGTCACTCTCAAACTTGAAGCGCGACAACTGAAGTGTTAAATGATCGAAATTTTTATATATACTACGAATATTTTGACAAAATATCTTAAGATAACCAGCAGAACCTATATTCAATAAGTTGCAAGTTTGTGTATCACATAAATACGCAGATGCTACATTAATGTTATCTATATCCGTTGAGATAATATCATTTGAATCAATCATTGCAAATGACAGGTATTAATTTGGTACAAAATATAATGTTAAAGAATACATGCTTTGTAAGAACTAGGAATGCTAATTGTAATAAATCTGTATTGAGATTGCTATTTGTGAAACATGATATTGTGTATATGTGTATAAAAGTTAGTCGAGGTACATGTGAGTGAAATATGTGTACTAATACTTTGTGGAACAGTATATATAAAATAAAAACAGAGGGTTTGTTACAGTGACATAATATGATGAGAAAATTAAGCTTAACATTAAAAAGGCATATCAAAAGTAAGAGATAATTAATTGCAAAGGGCAAACAAACAGTATAAATACAAATTACCGCTAGTCATTTTTCTTGACGTAGTCTGTGAAGGTCCTCTTCATTTTTAATATGGATTTGCTTGTGGCCGTCCATTCTTCGGAGGAACACCTTCCCGAAAGCAGTCCAACAGTACTTGTATTCCTTTTCTCTCGCAAAGTTGCGTGCCAGATAGTATATACGATAGGTATTCGGGGTCAACTTTTCAGAAAGGAAGACTGGTTTGGCAGGTCCATCTAATTTCAGGTGGGTCGTGTTGAGTTTATTTTCCTTATGCCTATTATTAAACTGTCGAGCGCCTTTAATCATATTTTCTTTAACATAAGCACTGTTGAAGTCGACTAGTATCGTTGGCGCATCCTTTTTTCCCGTGCGGAATACATCCCTGATATCATGCCGTTCAATTGGAGTTTTAAGTACCTTAGATATTTCCTTCACAATCTCGCAGATGTCTTCCTTGGTTTCTTCTAATTTTTTTGGCACATTTTTAATTTCAAGCTTTGTTGAGTACAGCTGACGTTCCAAAGTATCCAAAGATATTGAATATGACAGCGGTCCGCTTTACGTTCCGACTCCAAGTTATCCAGTTTAACAATCATGTCGTCGTACTGCTTGGAAATGAATGAAATATTTTTGTTTAATTCAATATTTTGAGCAAGAATTTCCGATATCGATGCCTGGAGGGCTACAAACTTAGCCTCGGTTTGTGCGGCGGACGTTGACAACAGTAAGCGGATCTCCTCAAAACAGGCATCTTCGCGTTTTCGCTTGAAGCGAGAGGTAATGTTTTCACTATCAATGGCTGTTAAGTTCGGAGTAGAACCAGATTGTGGTATCGACCGGGCACTTAAGTTCATATTACTATCTTCAGTCAGGGTACTCGATGTTTTAGGTGGTGTACGATTAAGCGGCATTTCAATTTAAGTGTAGAATAAACGTAAGACAGTGATATTAACAACGCAAACTATGATTAACGAAGTCCAGTTTACTCAATCGACGGCCGTCTGTCGAGTTCGCGAGAAGAACGTCCTGTCTATAGTTGATAGCTACACCTGATGCTGGACATCAACTTATATACCGTTTAAACGTTCTGACAATCGGTATACATATATACATACGAGTAATACGAGGCAGAATAACGACCAAGTTTTGCTAGTACAATCCTAACGACTATTACAAATACGAAAGTAAGTTTTTTTGTTTATTTAAGTCAAAAGTTATGCGTTCACTTTAGCTCGATTTAATCGTATATAAATAAATTACACAGTCAATATAAAAATATAAAGTTGTACATATAAAAGTATAATGTAACTAACAAAACCCGCGTGGAATTCAGTTTGTGACGCAAGACCTACAAAAGTCTACCATTTTAACGTACATAATGCCTTTTGGAATCATACAAGATAAAAATTATTTCAATCATTAAGTAGCAGCTGTAAACTAAAATAAAAAAAAAAAACTGCGCGCCGCAAATATATTAACTTTAAAAGACATTTATTTTATAATCACAGACAGACGCTTCGTTTTTATTTATTTGTATAGATATCGATTACACTGACATGTTTAAGTAATTGCTTTCAATTATTTAATTTTTTTTAAATTATATAACATTCCCATTACCGAATACCAAATAATATTTAAAAAATAAATACAACTGTGCGACTAAGCAAAACGACCTAACGTCAAAATCACTTAAAATTAAGCTACGGTTAGACTTGTGAGCCAAGATGGCCATGTTGTTAGGAAATCTAACCGAAAATATATATACAAATTATATGTCTAATTCGCGTTTATAATTCAACTCGCGCCCGACGATAACAGAATCATTATGAGATAGCGTGTAGACCTCGGATACAACATATGTAAGTATGGTAAATACTCTAACCCTCATCAGAGCAGCTTGGTGGAACAAAATTTAAATCTTCTCCTCAAAAGGAGAAGATATCTCAGCCCAGACATTTATTTTTATTCACATTAACTTCGAGGATTTGTGCTAAAAGAATTTGGAGCCGATTTTGAACAGTATTACTACCATTTTACTTCTATTCACTTGTAATTGAAACACAAATGAAAGACAACTGACACGTTAAAAACCAAACATTATAATAGAAAGAGAGTCACTAAATACATGTATATTATGTTTAAAGCAAATAAATGGAATTGAATCGAATTGAACAACCTCGCTAAACAACGGTCATAAGTAAGGTCGTAAGGTTTTATTATAATTCAAAAATGTGCCTGAATGAGATGAAAAGCGAAATCTCGTCCGACTAATTGCACGTCTAGTCGTCATACTATGATACACTTCGCGAATGTCCGCGTCGCGGTCGCTTCCGTTTCCCTTTGTAGCGTAGATGTGGATAATTTGATTCGTTCAAATACTACTGCGAGTCTACGACTAAGATTTTTTAATGATTTTTTTATAGGATTTAATATCAACAAATAAAAAGTAGTGTAATATATTAATATCTTTAATTTTAAATCGTAACATTTTTAATGATTTCTAAATTACAAACCCGTAAAAAATAGAAAAGAATAAAAATACAATTTATTATTTACGTTATCAATAATTTTATAAAGTGATATATACCTACCTACTATCTACTCAATTTATAAACGTAAAAGATTTGCTCTGTATTATTGAAACGCTTTTCAAAAAATGATAAATTGATTCACAACAAATATGGTTGATTGCTTACAAATTTTCGGGTGATTTACATACAAACCGAGCACGTCGTTATGGAATAAACTTTTTTTTTTATTTATACCAGAAAGGCATCTTGATGATAACCGATCAGCTCTATCCATAGACATTAGCATAATATAATAATCGTGATAGAGACATGACATATTTGTGAGTTTACGAATAATGTATTTAAATTACATATATAATTTTTATGGTTTCTGCATGTCTAAAGTAAAGAAATAACTATTATACAAAGTTTCATGATAATCAGTTGAGTATTTAAGACGTGAAAGCGTAACGAGAAACAAATAAACGATTTCACATGTATAATATTAGTTAAGATGATAATTGTATGGAGATTAAGCCATCCCTTACGTTACGAATATAATACGCCAATCAACGGTTTATATTTTTTCTCCCTGTGAATACTTGCTTACTTACATTTAAATTCTGAAGAGCATAACAAACTATTTTTTTCTAGTGAAATAAAGTGATGAGCGAGTCGTTCCTACTTAGAGAAGCGTACACAAAGCCGTACCATTAATATTGCCAGTTGCAAACACAGTTGTCTACAGTTAGTTTCTTAAACATCTCCGAATAACAAAGGTTTATACATTATTAACTACCGGAGGCTACGCTTACATTTGTCTAGTCGAGCTAATTTCACTCAAGGTTCCAATTTTTCACAAAACATTAAATAAAATTTTGTTTATAGTTTTTTTTTATATTAGATAGGCAAACTGACACTAGTGGGTAACCTGAATTTAAGTTGTCACCACCGCCCATATATTAACTAAGCTTTACATAGCCAATGCGCTACTAATCTTTTGAATTAAGATGATATGGCTCACTCACCCTTTAAACCGTAACACAACAATACTAAGCAGACGGACCCACACACCCACACGGGCTTGCACCATGTAAGTAGTGTAACGCGTATAACGTTATACGTTTTAATTTAACCGTTTTATAATAACAATTGTTACTGCAATTTCTGATTTATTGTAGCCACAAACCAGCATGAAAGTAACATCCTCAACATCAAGACGAGTTACTACCAGTAACAAGGTAATCGTAGTAGTTACATAGCTCGTAGTAAGGTAATGCAATACGACGACTGCCGATTTGTTGCGTTACCTTACTTTGTAATAACTGTGTAAAAAGCGCGCGCCTAAAGCCAGCAAAATTTCAGTTTGCACCTGCGCGTCCCTTAGACACTTATCTCGGTATGCATTTTCATTTTTATGTTTTTTTATATACAACGACCGGCATATTTTATTTTTCTTTTTGTCCATATTTTTCAACTATAATAATGAATATAAAGCGTTTTTTTTTTCATAGTCCACTTGTCTCAACAGCAACGCAGTATCTGATTTAAGAAACAGATATATGGCTGATATGCGACGGGAAATGGGGACAAATAAATGATTCATTCATTCCATTTCATAATTTCAAAAAACTATAGAATTATTACATATTACCTCATTTAGCTTTATTGTGAATGATAGAGTAAAATATTAGTTTTAATATGAGTTAAATGTATATCCTTAGTGTCATATCAATAGCACATATGTAATGATCTCTATGACAAATGTTACTAAAAATATCTGCGGTTTATAATGCCGGCTCAAAGCCATCTAACAAATCAGTAAATAGAAGAAGGTAAAAAAACAAGTGACAAAATAGTGAGAGATATCGTGAAACGATAGTATCGAGTACTGGGTTGTTTAAGAAAAAAGAGCGTTATTCATTACCATTTTTATCAGGCCCATCAGTTCTCGCAAAAAATATTTTCAATATTTCATTACAATACAGCCGGCCGAATTTCACAAATGTTTCTCTTCTTTTCGTTTCGCGTAGGGTCGACACAATGTGTAAACTATCTGAGGTGACTGTTCGAGGGTGGCTTCCGAGCAGCCACGTTTCTAAAGTTTTGGAAGGAATCAAACTTATCATCAACGCATTCAACACGTCTCCCTGATACGATTTGAAAGGGATTGTTAGACAGGGCAGCGGAAATGTATGTGGAAAACGAAATCCTGCTGCCCCCCCCCCCCCCACCAGTCTATCGAGAATTGCCATCGCAGGTGTTTTAGTAGGTAAAAATCCCACTTACAGGGGCCGAGTTTCTTTAGAAACGATGTTTAATATATATATTTGCTATAGGATGCTTTTCTATGTCCCTGCTTGTACGTTTTTATATTGGCCCTGCCACCAAGTTAAGTAATGTATTATAATAATTGTAAGTAATTAATTAATCATATGAGAATCATATGAAAATCATATGAAAACTCGAAGAGCTGAAGTTTCTATATTAAATGATGCTAAAGACTTGAAACATCATAAAAAAAGTTGTCGAAATAGATTTACTTTTAAATAATTTTACAATCACGTGACAATGAACGACCAGCAAAAACTTTTTTTCTAAAACGCATCCCAAGAAAATTGACAAATGACCTTATAAACATTTGAAACTTTCTATACAATTTATATTTTATTAAGCTTCCACAAATATCCGACACAAATATTTCACCTCTTTTAGAAGTAATGTTGGCAGCCCTGTGTGAAGGTCGTCTGGGTTCGTTCGATAGAATATTTCAAAGGCCTAATGTATTAAAGCATTAATATTTTATTTATTGATTGAATAGAATATAGCTTCATATGTATCTATAATACATAAACTTATATATTATCTTCTATACAAATAGGAGGAGGAGACTTTTTGTAGTAATTTCTAACTGAAAAGACAACTAAACAAATATGCATAAAACTTTTACCAGAAGATCAGCGCATTTCGGAGGTTTTCTTATATAATATTATTACTTAGCATTATTATTATATAGCTTTGCATAGCAGTTTCGCCCGCGTTTACACTTTTAACGTGACGAGTATTACTTTCATGTTCTTTAATAATTATATCTATCGACTGCAATAACTCCTTTGTAATGCAATGCATACCGTTTTACAAAAGTATATAGGAAAGAGTTCAAATTTCCACTGATGCTAAATTAAAAAAGAACGTTAAGATTTTTTTTATGAAAAAGGTGAAATTTACCTTAGTAATGAAACGATCGCCTCGTGGCTATTTCTTTTTCATATTGAAATTGTAATCAATTACAATAATAGACAAAAAATTGTATTTTCTTATACGAGCCGAAGATAAGTTTTTACTTTGACTAATTAAAAACAAGTACAACGCTTCTACAATGAATAAATGAATTTCTATAAATAAGTAATGTAATGCTTTCACGAAAAAACAAAAAAAATGTTTATTCAAAGATAATATATTATATAAGATAACATTTGTTGTATTATTTCAATTATTATAAATATCAACTAACGTGATGAAAATATTACTAATACTAATTACATTCGAACGACTTAAAAAATACATAATCGAATGTTATATAGCTGTTCCTCGCGTCTTCACCCGCGTTTGCTCCGGTCTCATTAGTCGTATTGTTGTTATATTATACAGACCATGTTGATATTATACAAACTCAATCAAGAATTGAGCTACGAAATACAACTTTCAAGATTTCAGAGATTACTGAGCCCAAAAAGACATACTCTTATATTATAGATGTGTACGTATATGGAAAACGAATTACAAAAGCATTATTTATTCTGGATTTAAAAAAAAAACGAACATTGTTGTATGTTAATTTACATCTAGCGAATAAAGACTATTAAAATCAGGCATTTATATTTAACACGTTTTACAACACTTGAAAATAGTTACACGAAGAAATATAATATAAATATTAAAATATAAATATAATTATAGCTATAAATATAATTATAGCTAATACACCAGTAAAACAATTAGACACATCCATTCATTTGTTTTGCTTATTTTTTTCACGTTGTAACACTTTTGTGTTCACTCATAATATTATTTAAGTTTGTGTATTTGCTCATTGTTGTTAATTATTTGTACCACCGTAATATATTTTCTGTTAACTTCGACTGGCTGAAAAGTCCTTTGGACAAATAGTTAAAGAAAAAAAACAGTTTTGTTTTTTTTTAAGACAAGATAACCGCCCACAAGTTTTTATAGTCGAAATATATATTCCTGTATGAAAAGTCAAGATAAATTATTATCATATTAAGTCGATTTCAATAAAAAAAGATACAGTGTAATATATTACCAAATTTGGCATTATTATATAAAAACCTATAAACCCCTATAATTTTCATTGAGTTAAAACCTTCTTTCTCAAACAAAAAAAAATTAGTCTATGTGCCCGAATATATTAACTTAAAAGATTCATTATTTTCTTAAAAAAATGAAAGCATTAAATGTTACTATTAGATTTAAAGAAAAATATTCTCATCAAGACAGATCACATGTCTATTCAACAAGAAATGGGGGAATGGGAACTGTCCTTTGCTAATCTCCTAATCTTTTGAAATCTTATATGTAAAAAAATTTGGTGGTACATCTGTTTGAGATTAATAAAATACGACATTGTTTAACCGATGGAAGTTGGTACCTATGTATATGTAAGGATTTGCACATTTTATGTGCGCAGTTAAAAGCTTATCTCTATATTGTGTTTATTTTATAACATTTCCTATTTTTTTTCTACATCTACCTAAATATATTAAAAATAATGAAATAAACATATTGTTAGCATACCTTGAGTCTTCGAACGAGCTCGTCTGGTCCAAGGTCATCGGTGATTGGGCGGCAGCCTTGCGGGTACACTATTTCCGCCATGCTGCCAATCTGAAGAAAAATATACATATTGCATAAATTAATTTAAAAAAAAAAGAAAATTTTACTAATGATTTATGTATAATATAAAACTTCATACATTTATGAAATTTATGAATAATTACTACTGTACAAACAAACACTATGTCCATACCATATTTTTTGCCGCAGATATTGAACGATTAAGGTTTAATATGCCTAGCAGTTGAAGGAGACAAATGTGCATGATAAAAATTTATAATCAATTGAATCATACCTAAATTCTGTAGAATCAATCAATATAGCATGTATGGATTTATATAGCGCTAACATACAATAATATATAAAGATACATTGATTTATATCTAAATTTTTGTAATTAATTCAAAGATGAAACACAACTATGCCAAAGCATATAATTAATTGACTAAATATTTGAAAAGGTTGGAAATTAAGCGTGCTATAAATTCCAAATCTACAATTAGGTTTACAATAAGGAAAAAAGTGTATATGAAACGCTTATCTTACAAAAATAATTTCTATTAACATAAAAAAATCATTGATGAGAGGCAAACACGTCACATATTGAGCATAAAATATGCATATGCATAAATATTATATATTTTGTATATTGGCATCTTAATTAGAATTTAGAACAAATTTAAAATATTACAGATACACGCTATGATTATGTCGCAGTATATAGTCAATGTCCTATTATAAAATGTTATATTATATTGGACATAGTTTATATTTAAAGGATTTGTATAACAGTAAAAATTAAGAGTTTTCTGATATAATTAAAAAAAAAATACTAGACTATAGTTTTCATTCCATTATGTTGGCACAAATCTTTATTTTTAAAACTGACAGCTATATGAACAAGTATTCTGATAAGTGTGTTGTAATTAGTGTGATTCTAAACTTGTATTTAAAACATCTATATAATACACCCTTGTACAGTCATTTCAATTTTTAAATAGGAGCCTACAAGGTCAGCTATATGGGTGGTAAGACTTAAACATGATTATGCAAAACATTGCCACTAATAGTATGTAGAAGATTACATAATATTATAATATAATCATATTATTATGTTTCATGCTGACTATACTCAATTTCTTCAAATATTATCTACTCTAAAAAGTCACCATACACTACTGTTGGTGGAGTATATTGGTTCTTGAGTAGAAACCATGTGTTAGCAAATATAGTGTAGGGTGCACTGTAGCTGGGTGGGGCAATGATATTTGTAAGTGAGCGGGCAGGGGTTAGAGGAGCTGAAGATATGGGCTCAGTGGTGTGCCATGGTGACAGCAGTGGACTGACACAGGCTGATGATGATGACTCAATAAAAAACTTAATAAATCAATCCACTGTCTGTGTGTTTGCTATGTATACAGAACACCCCCAAAACAAATATTAATAATGTATTTTTTTGTTTTCTAAATTAAATTTCACCAAGTATGAATTTATGACATTTTATTCTAGATGTATGTCAGCAATATTTTTGTTATGTATGTTTATATTGAAAATGCTTTGTTTCTAAAATGTTAGTAAAAAATATAAAATTTAATAATTATGTCTTTTTTTACTCAGATTTCTTTATGAATAGCAATTATATTTTCTGAAATTTGATATTAGGTGGACTATTAAACTTGGCTTCCTAGAGGAGGATAAGTGAATGAAGCTCTTTTGAAGAGCTACTGATCCGCACTTCAAAGCTTTAGCAGTGTATAGCCAAGTAAAAAAAAATGAGGTTGGTCACAAGGTAAGGAAAAAATTAGTAAAGTTTTTGTTAAATGGGGTACAAGAGAAATAAAGAAAATGTGCAAGTAAAGGAATCCAATATCCAAGGAAAGCATAGATAGAGCAAAATAAATTAACACAAAACAGAAAATTTTTCAGTAAGTGAAGAGACACAAAATAATTAAGATTATAATTATACAAGTGGTGAACAAAAAAACTATGAAAATTGATTTGAATATTAAGAGTTAGCAAACGGAAGATTATCTAATATAACATAATAGTAGGGAAAAGCTTTATGTAATGTTTTATGATAGTAGAATAAAATAAACTCATTATTTGTGCAATGTTTGTTAGATTAAAGGTCCTAAGAACCTATTAATTTTCATATGTAATAGTGGTAACTAACATTGCTAATTGGTATGCAAGGTGATAATTATTTTGAACTTACAATGTCAATAATTGGTCTTTTGTACTAAATTTTTTTTCATACTTCTATGATCTTAGCTTATTTTTATTTTTGCATCAGTAATTTATTATTAGTTGTTCTTTTGTTTCATTTCATTTTTTTTTTCACACTTTAAACTATGGGCTTCCCTCTCCTTGTTCTTATTTTTTAAGTGGTCAATTGAATCACTTGTTAGGAAGAGGTCACCTGTGCCCATAGACTTATAAACATTTTAACCGTTATATAAATTTTAATATGCTATACTAACCACTGTATATAAAAATGTATGGCAGTATAACTTCTGATGAGTGAACAATACCGAAAGTGTTGATGTGAACCCAAGAACATGGGATCTGAAACCTTATAAGATAGCGAGCAGACTAATATAGCAATGATATAATACTTATAATATTATAATATCAAAACAATTAAATATAATGTAAATATTTTTATAAAAGCTTTTTTATACATTTGTCTTGCTTTATAGTATCTGGAATATAATATTTAGTATAATTCATTCATAGAATATAAATGTATGCTATATATTATGTTTCCATCAGGAAAATAAATAAATAAATAAAATTTATATTGATTGACAATTGTTGCAATTCCCAGAACAGGTATTTGGCTGATTAATTAAAAATAAATCAGTATCAGTAATATATAATATTATTGTATAAATAAAAGAGTTTGTTCATTTCTTTGTTTGATAACACTAATCTCTTGATCTACCTTCATAAATTACCAAAGGTTATAGGCTATATAAATTCACACGAGGGCCATGAGCAGCAATGTTTAACACGAGTGAAACTGTGCTGAACAGTTAAAAATTAACAATAAAACTTATATGTTTATGTAAAAAAAATTGCATAACAATGCTATCCATTTTAGAATCGTTAATTCTATAAAATAAAAAGTTATTGAACTAAAATTGTGTTACATGTAATTGTTAAGCCTTAAAATGTATGCCTAAGCCTAAGACTTAAAGGGTATGCATATATTTAAAATACAATTATTCTATTACAAATGAAGAGCAGTAGCTTAGCTTTAAATAATATATAGTAAAATAAAGATATAATAAAGAAATTGTTTGTAAATGCTTGCTTACATATAACATAGTTCGAACCTAAAGGGAAATGTAATTATTTATATGCTACATTTAGGGTATAGTTTGTTAAAAGAGGTCAACCACAAAAGTTGTTAAAGGAGGTCAATAATATTTTAGTATATATCAATAATTAAATTAATGTCTTACACACTTTAAAGTATTTGGTATTTGTCCAATTAACATGATAACCAAATATGTAAAATTCTGAATAAATGCCAAACTTTTCTTACAAGGTTTTCTTACAAAGTTAAAAAATATCCCAAAAAATATTTTTGAAGTTCTCATTTCAGTTAGCTTATAATATGAAACTGTTTGTTAAATTGATGTTATTGAATTAAAAATAACTAAAACTAATTTAAGCTGTTCAGTTCTTAACTGATGGCATTAAGTTGCTATATTGTTTTCTGTTATGAAAGATGCCACTAACTGGTATCATGCTTTTTTTCACAATATGGTATAGATAAAACTTTCACACTAAAGAATTTTAAATTTTTCATGGCATAGTGCTAAATGAATCGAAAACGGAGTGTTGAGTGTCGTATACGTTACAGATAGAGTGCAGTGTTGTCCAGGTAGTGAATATATTATTATTCCGTGTAAACATTAAGGGATCGAAATCATAACATAAATTATGACGTGGTAACATCAAACATAGTAATCTAATAATGTACCGAATTTGTAAACTAATTGCATGGTTGTTTTGGTCAATACAATTGCGTTCGTGGTTTCTTTCAAGCGACATAACATTTTCGCTTACCAACCACGATTGGATTACATGAAGTTTTTACAACCAAATAAACAACAAAATTTCGAGGTTAATTCACGATCAGTTAAACAAATGTTACATACTACTGCTCATTTTTTGCATGGATTATACAAAACTAACTTATGAGATGTGATAATGGCTAAAATACGTACAAGAAGTCATAGACGTGGGGCCTGTGTTCCCGATGTTTACAAAAATCACCACAGCAGGAAAACCCAAACGAGGCAATCACGGAAACAACATAATAAGTCTATAAAAACATCACTAGAAAACAAATCATTAGGATAAAGAATCGTCTTATTGATCTAAATACATAGAAAAAACGCGTTAGAATTCTTTTATCAATCGGTGGACGCCAAACTGCGGGAAAAACTACTGCGAAGTTAGTAACATGTCAGTTTGCAATTCAAGGTTACTCTATAGTCTGTGGTAATCGTTCAAAAATGATATCGATGCAATTGTAAAATATTATGAGCAAAGTATTCTATAAAATGTAATGATTAAATTAATTAACATGTAATACTTTTAATTCTCATTACATTTATAGTTTTAACCTTATGTTTTTATGTTTACTATTAATTGAATGCATAGAATCTCAACACAAGAACTAATTTTTCATTTAATAAGTTTTCTATACAACAATTTTCTCGTACTATTGAATAAATTAACTAAGTCATAAATACAAATACATTACAATTTCATTTGATTTGTTTTTTTAATAAATTTCGCGGTAATACAATCGAAGAATCCACTTGATGCTTTTGGACGTTCGTTTAAAAACGAAATCTAATCATCGATTCAATTGATAAATGTAAGGATAAATAAAAATCTTTCTTTATTCATATTATTGTCTTTATTTTAAGCATTTTATACTAATAATTAAAATACTATTCCACAAAACGGAACAACTTAATTAGTCACTTACTTACTATTTATTTTCATAAAGTTATCTAACTGCTTTATAAGTTAGTAACGGAAAGAACATACAAGTATTTAAAAATATTGTTTAAGCAGCAGTCAGGTTGTCATGTCATTAATCACACCTTTAACTAGAATTCGCTAATGAAAATTATTATACTTAATCATTGTAATTTATATTAACAATGACATCATCAGTTTAAGAATGGTAACGTGACCACCGACGGCTGCCACTACTTTACTAGTTTCTAAAAAATTTAAAAAGATATAATCCCCTATCATTAAAGCGATTTTTATTTATAATATTTAACTATTTTTATTAAAGTTAAATAATAATCTGTAAAGTTAAAAAAAAAACAATGTTGAGATCTGAAATATGAAACAGAATATATGTATATGACAAAGCGTTCGTAAATGTAATACATATATTTTATAATATAATATGGTTAAAAAAGTTATTTATAAATTTTGATATTGCATATTTTCCTGAGTATTTAATTAAAATAAGATACACTTGAAGCTTTCATTTATCACAAACTTATAGCTAATCAAGTTCTAATTTTCTGAACGAGCCCGCAGTTGAATGTACGTCTTGCGTCAAATCGTTTTTTTCAAGTGCATACAAATCAATACACATGTCGTCCAAAGCAAGCAAATCTTCTCTATGCTTTAAGAGTTTACGCTTCAATTCATCAATCATGTCTTTCAGTGGAACCGTTCCACCGTATTCTTTAGGCAAAATAGAAGGATCGACGTACTTAACTAAATCATCAGACGTGCGATGGAACTGTGAAAAAAAAATCAATATTACGAAAAACTATTTTTGTTTTGTTAGGAAAATAATAATACATCATTTAACATATAATTTTATTTTTCCGTTGTAAGTATTTACCATAACTCGATCCTTGAGTTTATCACTGAGCAAAGATATTGCGAACTCGAAAAACTTGACGCCATAATGCGGTATATTGACGAAGTGTGTACGCTTGTGACGCATGGGAGTGGAATTCTGCGAACATAATATGACTTTCTTAAGTTATTTTAAAGCTTGATTTGATCAAATAGATGAGAGTAGAGTACTTCGTAATATTATGAATAAAATTAACAATATCGATTTAACTGTCCCTCTCTCTCCTTCTCTATTTCTTAATAATTGAAAACATAATAAACAAGATAGTGTAAGAAATTCAATCCTGGAACAAAAGCGCAATATTTTTTTTTAATTTTTCATTTTATACTCTGTCGTCATCATTCACTTGGCCTCATACAATTTAATAATGGGGTATGCATTTTCTTCTTCCCTTCGTCTCTATCTCTATTTCTTATAATCTCAGCTACCCCACAGTTCATAGACTGTATTACCATCGTTTTTTGTACAGTCGTTCTATTGCGTTATATCTTCATTTTGTACATAATGTAGAAAAACTAAATTTAAAGTTTATTGCTCAAAAAATTGTTATATAAACTTTTTGTGTACCTGTATACAGTTTAACATGACACGCACATCGTTGAGCGACCAAAGGCTCACGTGTGGCATTTGCATCCCTGCTTCGTCATTAACGTGCGTGTAACCCAACAGTTGAGAACGAGGTTCGTCGAGAAGCAGCTCAACTATCATAGAGTGAACGCGTGCCATCACACTGCTGTCATAAACGTGTGGGTCGAAGCGACCTGAAAATTAATAATATGATATCGGCAATATAGAAAACATAAAAAAGAAACAAAAATAGTCGAAAATTGATAAATTCCAGTTTAAAATCAAAATGGTTTATTTAATCTTAATAATTAATGGTCTAATTATTGTAATAGTAAGATAGAATTATTAATAACTTTTTTAAGGTTGTTGAGGAAGGGAAATAATTGGATGAATATAATAATTAGTTCATAAGTAGTAGAGAAATTAATTCCGGAATAAGGAAGTGATTATATCTAAAATGTGAGTTTAATTATTCTAATTAACACCAAGCAATGAATATAATGAATGAACGCGATAATATTTTTCTGCCCACTTGCGTTTCACTTTTTCCTACATGTTCCAATTTGTTTAAAACTGTTAACTAGTCTGAAATCACTTTACGTTGCTTATAATACAGGAAGACAACTTGGCTACCATTTTAAAGCGAACGTATAATTATAGCTACTTCTAAATAATAATGAATTCTGTAAAAATCCCACTTCATTATTCACTCGTGAAATGTTGACAACCAATTATGGCGATATACTATTTTGATGCGTGTATTCTTGAAATGTAACAATTATTATGGTCAATGTCGTTTGTCACTATCTGACATTTCACAAATGATCTATGATCCTACAGTTATGTAATACCAGTGAACAATACATACCCATGCAAGATAAAACGACCCTCCGTCCTTCAGCGTCCCTCTTCGGCAATGGCACTAGATACCCAGCATCAATTATTGCTGCTATTTTAGGATCTAGAGGATCAAGCTTCTGGAACCAATGAGGATGCATCTGCCGGATAGTCAGATATCTCTCCAGCATGGAACAAGCTTGGGGGATGGAATATTTCTTTGTGCGTAAGAAACGAAGCAGGAATGGTGGATCTGGAAAAAATGGTTATATAAATCCTCTAATATAATTATATATTTGTTTCAAAATAAACCAAAAAATCCCTTTGATATCCGAACTTATAGTAGTAACAGGCCAAATAACATATTGCTAAGTAAAAGTTCTCCTTTACTGTTTAAGGGATCCTTTACAGTTTGAATTTGAACGCTTACAAGATACAACTGCGGGTAAATGAGATATAGATGTACAGGACAAACATCCAATAGATGGTAGAAGCTTTCCAGTTTCCCTTCATTTCCGAGTAGCAGATGACTTATACATAGTTTTATTAATTAGACCATTTCTAGAGCCTTCTTTGAGAATTTTTCGATATTCTTTGTCATATTGTATTCGTCGTGCACGCACACTTAAATATTAACTCTGTTTACAGCGCCGGCCCTGGGTTAGAGCGAGAGAAGCGATCGCTCCAGGCGCCAGGTAGCAACGGGCGCGCAAATGCGCACACAATTTCTAGGGGTACATAAGCGTTGTTCTATTTTTATAAATGTGGTAATTATTATTTATATAACATTAACTGAAATGCAATTTATGTGAAGTGAAAGCGTCCACAGAAAGGCAATCTCGCTCTACCCTGATCAAGGGCCGGGGCTGGCGCTGTTTGTATACATGTATGTACAAATGTACATACATAGTCGTACGAAACGATTTTTTTTTCTCTGCCTACATAATACACACAATTTGTAAAAAAACGTCATAATCACTACAAGATAAATATATTTTGATGTTATTTATTCAAGCTATAGTTGATTTTATAAAATAAATTATGGAATAAATCTATTCCGGCCAAGTTTATAAGCAAAAATGTATAATATACAAATGTAATAACCTACTTTACAACATCTCTTGCTTAATTACGACCAAAAAAAAACGAGTTTCTTAAATTAGGTACAAGAAGTTTTCATCACTTTTTATAATTTATTGTATTTATGACACTGGCATTATGAAATAGAACATATCGTTGTTACAAAAGATCATCAAAAATGATGTTTTTGGGTAGACATGTCCACTAACTGCCGTCACGTGGTTTACAATCTAAATAAAAAAAGCATACCCATTCTACATTTCTTGATTGCAGGATGTTTTTCAATGAAATGTCTCATCTGCGCAAGCGCATGTTCTCTTAGAGCTATTTCCTCTCTTATATCGACCCTGGCTCTTTCCCTTAGTTCTGGGGGAAGATCGCCAGTTTCCCGTTCCTTGTTTTCCAGGATGGCAATTCTTTCATCGTCAGTGAGTCTGGGTGTATCAATATCGGGTTTGGGTTCGTGTTCTCGTCGGCAATCTTCGCGCTGGAGGACGGATGTCGCCATTTTCGTTTATCTAAAAAAAAAGAAATTTGAATATAGAACATGGAGTATATTTTGAAACAAAACAAATCAATGTTACGTAAATTTCTTTTGTTTTTTAATTCTTGGTTTTAATAATTATGTACACAAAATAATACCAATAAATTAACTGATATTTATAATCAGGTTAATATAACAATTTTATATGAAATAAGCTTATATTTAGAGTAAGTAATTTTTTTAACAGATAATAATATTCTTGAATATCATAGATTAATTCAAGATATTTTTTTTTAAAGAATAATAAAAGTATTATAGGCACAAAGGTGCCTATTTATTATTTTTTTAAATAAAAGAATCAAACGCATAAACGTTGCCTGCCTTTCAAAATGTCTCTATAATTTAATAGAATTCGAATTAATATAATAAAGCACTGATTTTGAAATTCGGTCACCAGAACGAAATATGGAATCATTCGGTTACTTCGGATTTCAACACGTTCTTAGACCATAATCCATTGACCCACTGCACAAGTCACCCATCATTATTATGTAATGGATTGTGGAACACGATATTATGTTGTGTAATTATGTAATACATATCCTACCAATAATTACAATATTCACATAGTATTCCGTGTTTGTTTTTCATAAAAAATAATCTTTCTTTGTTTTTCTCGTATGTAGTTCTATACCATTCATCCGATTGAGTTTCAATTTGTTGTTTGTTGATTACGTGGTTTCTTCCATCAAAGTGCATCATAATTGTTTACATTTAAAAAGGCATTGCAACGCAGACCAGGTATTATCTATTTTAATATAAATATTATTATAAAATAGTTAACAAAAGGTATGATGACATTATTCAAGAATTAAAAAATAAATGATTTTAGAGAAGAAACTATTTTAAAAGGATTCTAAAAAATGCACCATTTTAATATACACATTGGGATTAATAAGATTTTTAATAAAATAAAATATAAAATTCTGCAATCGGCCATTTTATTTGAAACGCCAATCAGAGCGAATGACGTCACGCCTCTTTATTTATAACCGTTTCTCTTGAACAGTTGTTGTGTTTACGCGTTTCAAAATTAATTTTGCATCGTATTGCACGTTGTTAAACTGTGGAATTCATTTTTAACCTTAGGAAATACGCAATACTTTCTGCCTTTCTTCGTTGAGTATAGACACAATACAACGTTTACTATCGTTTTCTGAGGCGTGACGTCACGTCAGGCGCCATTACATCTGCGGGTGTTTTCGAGCGAAATTAAAAATAGGTTAATGAAAATACAGTTTGTTTTTTACTGAAATAAAATAATTTTCAGTAATAGTAGACGTGTACCTACATTATAGAAGGTTATTTCAAAATCAGTCATCATGCCTATTGTTTAAATCGATTATTATGTTATTTTACATACAAGTTTTGGCATAAAAAAGGACATGTACCTAAAAAATAGCACTGATATCTGTCCTTCTATCATTAATATTGATCTGACATTCGAAAGAAGGAGACAGCAATGTTTAACTAATCAGCCGCTAACAAACGTTTATTTATTAACGGCCGTTAATATTAAAAAATAAAACTTATCATTTTTATGTAAAAAATAGTTAACCATAATTCGATTTCCTCTTTAAAATACATATGTTTTACATGGACTGGTTTATTATTTACATAAATACCTACCTATATAGTATTATAAGATTATGAGGTAAAATCAATAGAACATGTTATGTATATATATTTTAGTAGTATATTTTAAGCAAATATTCGACAACACTCGCGCGCCATTTATTGTATATTAACTTTATTATACCTATCCGAAACATCTGCGCTAGTTCCAACAATAGGGCTATTCTGTAAGCACAAACTCGAAATTCATCACTCGACGGACATCACTGTTGTAAAATGTCAAAAATTGATATACAAAATTGACCATAATAATCATGACATTTTAAGAATACACGCATCAAAATAGTATACCATAAGTCGGTTGTCAACATTTCACATGTGAGTAATGAATTGAGTTCGTACACAATCACACTAGGTAATGCATAATTTCTACTCAACCGGTCGAACGATACGCGAACTCATATAATACGGATTAACAAGCATTAGTTTACCGTAACAGCCTGTGAATGTCCCACTGCTGGGCTAAAGGCCTCCTCTCCTCTTTTTGAGGAGAAGGCTTGGAGCTTATTCCACCACGCTGCTCCAATGCGGGTTGGTGGAATACACATGTGGCAGAATTTCAGTGAAATTAGACACATGCAGGTTTCCTCACGATGTTTTCCTTCACCGTAAAGCACGAGATGAATTATAATCACAAATTAAGCACATGAAAATTCAGTGGTGCTTGCCCGGGTTTGAACAGCATTAGTTTAGTTATGGGTAAGTTTACTGCAACAATTTTAATTGGATTATGTCAATAATATGCAAAAGTAATTCATAAAACATTATAGACAATATTATTCTTTTCAAACAACATTTTTATACATTATTGTTAAGGTAATATAAGAAAGATACTTTTCGCACTCCTTTTGTTCAGTACCATCGTGCTTAGACAAATGTTACAGCTGGGATTTCATTTATGATTCAGTTGGATTAAATATATTTTTCTTAGCATTAAATTTAATGAATAATATCGAAATTGTAAAAAGATTTTTTTTTATAATCTTGTAGGAGGGTCTTGTCGTCTTTACATAATAGGATAGGTTAAAATAAAAGCACTTTTACTTGTATATCTCTGATAAATACTCATATATACCATCCTGACATAAATAAAGAATAACTAATAACATATCTATTATATATAATTGTAAGCAATGGATAAAACTATTATCTAACAAAAAACATTTTTTTTTTAAATTTAAGTCCAAGAATATAGATAAATCAAAATCTGTGCTTTGTAATAGTGACGCTACCTAACCAAACTATACCGATTTACTCGATAAAGTACTGTAAGAAAAGCTAGACAAGATGAAGTATCTAGATTAAAAAATAAACATTAAAATAGTATTTACAAATTAACTTACAAATGCTACTGTCCCATTTTATTTCATTCGTAAATTCTTAATGTCCCAAAATGAAAGCGAAAATGGCGATTTTAAACCATTGTCAAAGCTTCATCACTTTTACTGTGACGTGAAAGGCAAGTGAAAGTAATGAACGTGCATTTGAAGGTCGTGAGATTTAGCGCGAACTTTAATAGTCACGAAAATTTCGAATACCTTTGCAAGAAAGCCATTCGATTATCAACTTATTTTCCAAATTTAAAAAACATCCTGGATACTAATAATAAAGAAAAATATATTTGTAAATGTATACTTGAATAACAATAATTTTGATTTGAAGATAGGTTTTTTTTTATAAAATATAGAAGGGCGCAAGAGCAAGCAGTTATTAAGTAGTGACCACCAACCATAGACATTTGCGATCTAAGAAATTATAACCACTCCTTACATCGCCAAAGCGCCACCAACCTTGGGAACTAACATGCTAATATCCCTTGTGCCTTTTCGTACACTGGCTCTCCCTTCATACCGGAACGGAACAATATATAACGCTGTATGGGGTAGAATATCTGATAAATGGGTAATACCTAAATTTCAAAACTATTTTACCTTATTTTTGGTGACTATTAATTATTATAAACTCGCAATTAATTTCAGGTCGGTGAAAACATCACGCCAAAGTTACTGAGGCTATTAAGAGATGAGTATTATTTTAATTTATTTGTTGAAATTCGGTGATTATGCTACCACATTAACCGTTAATATAGGAATTCACCTAAATATAGAATAAAATAATAACATAGGTAACTATTTGTCGTTGGCATGGACGCTACACTGTTGGATGTTGGGTATCGTATTGTACCAATATTATTGGCATCGTATTATCCATAGCGTACAACGCTTTGGATAATACCAACCAAGTCATACTTATGAACGATGGTTTACAAAATACATTTCTTAAAAACACTGCTGTATTTTTTTTAACATCAGTTATTGTCATTTGGCAATAATCGTTACAAATACAGTATGTTTAATGATTTACAAATGATGATACCATAACAGTACTCGATTCTCGATTGCCTATTGTAATAAAAGCTTCCACTTAATTGCGAAGCTATTTAGGTTGACGTGATATGATACTCATTCTTTGTTGCTCACTTTCGGACAATTCGCGAACGATTTATATTTATGGTTTCGAATTTTTACTTACAAAACACTTACTGGTTTTAAAATGTAAGTAACTATAGTACGTAGGTATTGCAAAATTTCATCAAATCGGTCCATTGTTTGATAATTTTCAATGAACTTTTTCTTTAGCTGGGAATAAAAATTGTTAAACGTCATAAACGCGAGTGAAATTACCGCGAAAGTTTCAAATGAAAGCAATATACTTTCGTTTTAATATATATACCTATAGCAATTTTTGTATGACTCACGTTAAAAACGGGAAAGTTTTGTGATTTTGCTATAATGTACCAGACTTACTCGACCACATTCACCCACATAAGCATTTCTGCCACCATTTCACGCGATCATGATTTGCTCAGTAGCTTGGGTTTTTTTTAATAATTATTTAATAGGTATGTAATAATTCTTTATAAATAAAAAAAGAACACGAGTGATGATTTAAGTTATTCATGATATCTTACGCTGTTTTGCATTCCAACATCGTCATGTTTGAAATCATGATCAATAAACCCATTTCAAGTCCATCAGCGTATCGTATTCGTATACGTGTGGCTTTATTGTTTAAATCATTTAAACAGTTTTCATTCTTACGCTCTTGAATTTAAAGCTTTGTTTTGTTAATCCACGAATTCAGGATTCCACAGTGTGATGTTTGGGAGTTTCTGTATTTCAATCTGATTGCGCGTTGCAAGAATGACATATTAAGTTTTTATATGTTACTATTACTTTCCATCATTCATTATTCGTTGCCATATTTAGTCGCCGTTTATGGTAGCCTGCCATGAACCGGTGATTCTTTGCACCCCCTGCCCTGCCGATACCGCGACCGCTACCTTGGTCGGGCCTAGCGGGCTTGCCGGTAACTAGGGGCCTTTTTTTTGGCGCATCTACCATTTAGAGGTTTTGCCCATACTCCGAAAGTTGGACCTTACGGCTTGGGCTGCAGAAATCACAGGGGGCAAATGCTGGTAAACTTTCTCGAAGCGCAGGGGCTCTTTTTGATGAATTCTTTCTTTCAAAAGAAGCCCCAGAGGAGGTGGACCTGGCGAAGCCCCGATAACGTGACAAGGAACGAGATAGATTTTATCATTTCGAATAAAAGGCACATATTTAGAGATGTCTCAGTGATCAACAGGTTTAATACCGGAAGTGATCACCGCTTGGTTCGAGGCACTCTAGATATCGACTTTAAAGCTGAAAGATCGCGAATGATGAGGTCTACTCTCCGACCTACCATGCTCCAAGCTGCTCAAGGTGCCGAAAAGTTCCAAATGGAACTTCAAAATCAATTTACCGCGTTGGAAACCGTAAGCAGTATTGATGAGAAAACCGACACGCTGGTCAAAATACTGCAAAACACATCCCGCAAGTGTTTTCCGCCACAGAAAAGAGACAACGCACCAAAACTCTCTGCTGAGACACTCGAGCTCATGAGGAAACGACGAGAACTACCATCGTTTTTGTCAAATAAGGCCTTAAACCGAAAAATAAAAACGCTGACGCGACGCGATCTCCGATGCTCCAATACCCGTGCCATCAAGGCTGCGATTGAGCAAAATCGGGGATCGAAAGTGTTCGCTCGCAAGTTTGGGAGGCCGCGTCTGACAAAACTTAAAACTGGAAATGGTGGGGTCGTTACCTCTAGGCCTGAGATTGTCGGAGAAGTAGAGAGGTTTTATGAGCAGTTGTTCTCTTCAAGATCGGATAAACCTGTGGGAATCAGTCCTGATGACCAGCGCGCCCCTCTTACGCGCCATTACTCCGAGGAGCTCCCGGTCGTTGACCAAGGCGAGATTAGGGCGGCTCTAGAACAGCTTAAAAACAACAAAGCTCCGGGAGATGACGGAATCACAACAGAGTTGCTTAAGGCAGGCGGGACTCCGGTCCTGAAAGAGCTAGCAAGCCTCTTTAATTCCGTCATCCAACATGGCAAGACCCCGGAAACGTGGAGCGGGAGTGAGGTGGTACTGTTTTTCAAGAAAGGTGATAAAACCCTCTTGAAAAACTACAGACCAATCTCTCTCCTGAGTCACGTGTATAAGCTGTTCTCAAGAGTCGTCACGAACCGTCTCGCCAGACGACTTGACGAGTTCCAGCCCCCAGAGCAAGCCGGCTTTCGATCAGGCTACAGCACCGTGGACCACATTCATACTGTTCGGCAGATTGTGCAGAAGACCGAAGAGTACAATCAGCCGCTGTGTATGGCATTTGTGGACTACGAGAAAGCCTTCGACTCCATCGAAACCTGGGCAGTGCTCGACTCATTGCAGAGATGTCATATCGACTGGAGATACATCGAGGTACTGAGATGTCTATACAACGCCGCTACAATGACTGTCCACATCCAAAACTGTAAGACGAAGGCGATCCAACTGCGCAGAGGGGTGAGACAGGGGGATGTAATATCTCCGAAACTGTTCACCAACGCGTTGGAAGACGTGTTCAAGACGCTGGATTGGACTGGATGTGGAGTCAATGTAAACGGCGAGTACATCTCACACCTTCGATTTGCCGACGATATCGTCATCATAGCGGAGTCGCTGGAACAACTAACCAGAATGCTGCGTAGCCTTAGTGAATCTTCCCGGCGTGTCGGTCTCGGTATGAACTTGGACAAGCCCAAGGTCATGTTCAATAGGCATGTTGTGCCGGGACCGATATACGTCGAAGGGAAACCTCTCGAAGTTGTTAGGGAATATACCTACCTAGGACAGGTTATACAAGTCGGTAGGAACAACTTCGAGAAGGAAGCCGATCGAAGAATTCGCTTGGGATGGGCAGCATTTGGCAACCTTCGTCAAGTCCTCACGTCGTCCATACCGCAATGTTTGAAGACGAAAGTCTTCAATCAATGCGTCTTACCTGCCATGACATACGGTGCCGAAACGTGGACACTAACTGCGGGACTAGTCCACAAATTCAAAGTCGCTCAGCGTGCTATGGAGCGAGCTATGCTCGGAGTATCTTTGAAGGATAAGATCAGAAATGAGATTATCCGGAAAAGAACCGGAGTCACCGACATAGCTTGCAAAATTAGTAGGCTGAAGTGGCAGTGGGCTGGTCACGTATGTCGTAGGACCGATGGCCGTTGGAGCAGACGAGTCTTAGAGTGGAGACCGCGAATCGGCAAACGCAGCGTAGGGCGCCCTCCAGCCAGGTGGACCGATGACCTTAAGAAGGTGGCGGGCACCGACTGGATGCGGAAGGCGGAGGACAGGGAGCTTTGGCGCACCTTGGGAGAGGCCTATGTTCAGCAGTGGACAAAATATTGATTGGCTGATTGATTGATTGATTGATTCATTATTCATTATTACCACCATTATAATCAGCCAGTGATCGTCCATTGCTAGACAGACCCCTTAGATCACATCACCGAGTTCTCACTTCGTATATTACTTCCTAACCATTTTGCGTATTGTTACTCCATCTAACTTGAAGACTTTCATGAACTCTACCTCATTGGTTATCAGTTCTGAAATGTTACCATCTAAATGTCTCTTAAATTTGCTAATTCTCCCGCTTATGTTCTTTTGTACCCCCCTTCGCCCCTCCATCACTGACGCGGTTCTTCAGTGAATTTCAGAGGGTAGACCTTTCCGTTAAATAAAAACCAAACATTAAAAATCATTTATCTAAAGAAATGTTTTATTATTAACATATTGTTTGATTTATTGTCAAACAATATGTTATTTTGTATTCAATTCAATTCAATGTTTCATATATAAATCGTTTATTAATATTCTAAGTCTGTTAGTGTAATTCGTTCTAGATATAAATTTTAATACACAATAAATTAAGCTTTTATTCACTATTACAATTTCTCATATCAATTCAAATAAAACTGCATATAAATTATCAATACCGCCTAAGCGGAAAAAAATGACAATATTAAAATAGATACATATTTATTAAATATTACTTTAATTTATATATATATATATATATATATATATAGGTATATACATATATTCAGAACTATTTATATACACAATATTAAATACACAAATATGATAAACTTTATTTTTAAATTAATTTCATAAAAATAGTCCAAATTAACATAAGCTTAAGCTTTATTTGCGCAAAACACAATTATAATTATGTAGTATGTTTCAATTTTTATTAGGCTTTAATAACGTTAACTAAGTTTGTAAAACATTATTTATCTTTATCTTAATAAACAATATAATAACTAAAGGTTAAAGCGACGTTACACGCGAACCATACGATGTAGAAATACCCGCTAAGTTGAATAGTGGTTTATTTATCTACTTATGAAGTGTTTGACGCAATATCAATAAGACTTAACAGAATTTAATTTAATTTTAATAAATTATGTTTATACAAAGGACGAACCTAAATCACCTATAAATTAAATTAGTGATAAAATTTAAGACATTTTTTTTATAATTTATTGTTATGGCAACACCATATTTACTTCTATTGTAATAAATAATTATAATAAAGAAATAAAATCGTAAGTGTATTACGTATTTATAAAACAACTTACGTTCACATTTTCGTCACAAAATTCGGGACACCATATACACGTCACGCAATAAAACTCCTCGAGTCTGACTGCTCGGTCGATGCACCTTCCAACCGTTAGCTCCCGAAATATTGCCACACTGTGGATAAGGTACTCTTGTACTTTAAAAGTGTTTTATGTAGGCTGTTGCCCTTTTAAAGTACATTGGGTTATGTAAATTGACAAAATCACCGTCCAACTTGTCGTGTTGCGATTCTAGTTATTTCGTAATGTCAACTATACGGATATTTTGTATAAAGACGACATGGAATGTTCCTTTTCAAGAATACCTATATAATATAACTAATAATAATGAGTACAAATATATGTTAATGTTTGTTGAATGTATATTGAAACAAATATTTGTGAACTAAATAACATATATTTTTTTGTTTAACAAATAAGTTCAGAATGTTTTAAATTAATTTAAATGTAGCTTTAATATTGGCTAATAATCCAAAGAATAAAAACAATTCCTTTAATATTCTTGAAGATTTGGATATCAAAATATCGTCTATGAAAGTTTAAAAATAAAGTTACAATAAACATTTAACGAAACAGATATAAATAAAATTTTCAGTCGAATCTTAATCGTATTTTTTTGTTTTCTTAGAGCTTACGTCTTAATAATTCATGCCTTTGCACATCTAGTTATAGTAGTTAAAAATATATACTATAAGTATGGTCATTCCCATCATAGATTAACTGCATACTTAAAACGCCTAGTTTATAATTCACAATTCATTGCATGATTGACTTGGATTGTGGCGTGGCCTAAACTTGAAATGACTTACAAGCAGCTCATGCACGTATCTATGAACCTAATCTTGATTCTGAACGTGTCAGTATTTTATTAAGCTTTTGTTCATGAAATTATAAAGATGAAATATTTAAAAAATCAATATAAAATAGAATAATATACGATTTTATTTCTTTATTATAATTATTTATTACAATAGAAGTAAATATGGTGTTGCCATAACAATAAATTATAAAAAAAATGTCTTAAATTTTATCACTAATTTAATTTATAGGTGATTTAGGTTCGTCCTTTGTATAAACATAATTTATTAAAATTAAATTAAATTCTGTTAAGTCTTATTGATATTGCGTCAAACACTTCATAAGTAGATAAATAAACCACTATTCAACTTAGCGGGTATTTCTACATCGTATGGTTCGCGTGTAACGTCGCTTTAACCTTTAGTTATTATATTGTTTATTAAGATAAAGATAAATAATGTTTTACAAACTTAGTTAACGTTATTAAAGCCTAATAAAAATTGAAACATACTACATAATTATAATTGTGTTTTGCGCAAATAAAGCTTAAGCTTATGTTAATTTGGACTATTTTTATGAAATTAATTTAAAAATAAAGTTACAATAAACATTTAACGAAACAGATATAAATAAAATTTTCAGTCGAATCTTAATCGTATTTTTTTGTTTTCTTAGAGCTTACGTCTTAATAATTCATGCCTTTGCACATCTAGTTATAGTAGTTAAAAATATATACTATAAGTATGGTCATTCCCATCATAGATTAACTGCATACTTAAAACGCCTAGTTTATAATTCACAATTCATTGCATGATTGACTTGGATTGTGGCGTGGCCTAAACTTGAAATGACTTACAAGCAGCTCATGCACGTATCTATGAACCTAATCTTGATTCTGAACGTGTCAGTATTTTATTAAGCTTTTGTTCATGAAATTATAAAGATGAAATATTTAAAAAATCAATATAAAATAGAATAACACCCACAAATGATATAACGCGAGATCTTCGCAGACGCAAATTATTTTTATTATATTACTACTATAATGTAAAAAATCTAATTATCTTTCCCTTCTATATATACCTTTATATGTAATTATAAGAAAAGCTGAGACCTGTAGTTCTGTAGTCTGTACAAATGAAAAAAAAAAACTAATAAAGGTAAAATTAATTATCTGTATCAACAAATTACTGCATAAATTAGTATCGTATTATAACATGTTATGCAAATGTTTTTAAATTCTATGTATAACCTATTAAATACTGGTTATTTAAAAAAATATTTATTTCTTCTGTCGATCATAATTTATTATTAAAAAAAATGTTAGGCATAAAACGAGTTTGGGTGAAATAAATGTGTCATTAAAAATATTGTAGCATATTCATTTATTTACTAATGATTTTGAAAGTATTAACTTTATGGTATTATAATAACCTTAAATATACATTTACTTAGCTAAACTGGTTAAAATAAATGAACGTGCCCAAAACTATTTATAGTCACGAAGTAAGTACAATATAAAGGCTATAAAAAAATCAAGATCAGATCAGACTTTAAGCGGAGGATCATTAAATACATATATAAAGCTTCTGAAAACAAACGTGATCATTAAAAAAAAATTGGAGCTCAAGTGCGGTCATTGGCCTTACCGTTACTCCCGAATCGCAACCGTCCCGTGGGACAGCTTGCATGCCCAGAGTTCCGTAAGATATCCATAAAAAACTCCTCGGATTAAATAAAAAACCTTTTTACTCAATTTCAATTGTTTCTTTAATTTAAAAGTACTAACAAAAAATATAAATTAATGTAATATATAATCTATATAATATTTATTTGTGTCGTGCTCACAAGCAATTATTAACTTAATTGTCGGAAAAGAATAACTACTGAGATTCTTGCCGGTATATGGTTACCGAGAAGGGTTGAATCTATATTCCGATATGGTGATGATTTTAAATTTAATTTAATAATAAAAATTCAAAAGTGCTCGCAAGAACCTACTTGAATAATTCAATATAATTACAAGCAGAAGGACGTAAGTACATATTGTAGTCCATATAATTGTGTCAAATCATCTCGCGTGACCGTTATGACCAATTATAACCACAAAGCTACCAAGCGTCAAGGGTACACGAGACGAGCGCGTCACTTCGACTAGTGTATGACAAATGCAAATATTGGAACAGACTTAAACCTTGACTTATGATTACGAAATTAACTCCGAGAATCACTACAAAATAACGTCTGCTATTTTCTTAGTCAATAATGAGTAAAAAAAAAATTCCTTATGCCAAAACATAGTATACAGAGCGCGTCATGAAGCCAATGCTTAATATGTGTATATTGCAATTTCATTTAGGAGTCTTAAATAAATTATGTAATATAATTAATGGCCAGTATCTGTTTTATTACGAAAAGCAGTCAGATTAGCCATAAGAATATAACGTTATCTGGTGTTTAAGATAAGTTTATTGTTTATTTGGAAAATAAGGAAGTTTTTTATTTTTATAAGTTAACTTAAAGGAAGAACTTTTACTCACTGCGGAAATCAACAAAACGTAAAAAATATTAACTTTATTTTTATAACCATACAACTTGTGACGGTTTATATCGTAAAATATATGATTTTATTTGCATTTAAGTAATTTATTGTTTCTTTTTCACGGAACCAATCCAGTATTGAAACTTTCACGCATGATTGCATGTACATTTCTTTCTGCCCTTCTGAGTGCACATGGCACTGACACGAATTTAAACTAACTTTATATCAGATGCATTTATAATGTTACATTTGGAAACAATATATCCCTACCGATTTAAAGAACTTTGCGATATTTCATTACACTCCTTAACCATATATTTAACACTTTATTATACGTTACAGAAATAAGTAGATATATAATAACTAATAGTAATAAATTTAGAACATTTTAAAATATTACAAATTACCTTATTGACTGCATTCTAATCTATCTACTTTATTGGTTTCTTGTTGCGTCACTACAGCACAGATTAAAATTACTAATTATGCTTTGTAACCTACTTACCATTATTGTAGTTTATTGTACTTATAAGATAAGAACGAACAATTAGTTTTAATCCGTAAATAAAATATTTTATTTACTTATGTTGTAATTCTACTAATTAAGCACTGAAAGTACCGAATTTTTTCATGATTAAATACCGTAACCGTAACCGTAACAGCCTGTGAATGTCCCACTGCTGGGCTAAAGGCCTCCTCTCCTCTTTTGAGGAGAAGGTTTGGAGCTTATTCCACCACGCTGCTCCAATGCGGGTTGGTGGAATACACATGTGGCAGAATTTCAGTGAAATTAGACACATGCAGGTTTCCTCACGATGTTTTCCTTCACCGTAAAGCACGAGATGAATTATAATCACAAATTAAGCACATGAAAATTCAGTGGTGCTTGCCCGGGTTTGAACCCACGATCATCGGTTAAGATTCACGCGGTCTTACCACTGGGCCATCTCGGCTTTTTTTATGATTAAATAGTTACAATAGTTTTTTTTTAATAATGACAATTAAAAGCTACGTCGATCACCTTTCTATAAAGGTACTGTTTCGTAATATTAATGACGTCACTGAAATCCTTGCCAATAAAAAAAAATTGGCGACTATATAATCAAATTAATTCATTTATATTATCCTCAATGCCATATAGTTATTGTTTATCCATTAACATCCCTTTACGTTCCAATTACAATATAAACAATGAGCAATAATGTACCAGGAAAACATGGCACTGAGAAGATTTATTTGCAACGCAGTACTTGAATAGCTTGTCCTATTTCCCCTCACCTGCTTACAAAACTTGATTTATGAGATGTGTCAAATATAATAATGTATGCATTCCATAGAATGATGCTCGTATTATGCCAGTGTAACTGTATTTCATTTATTTGCAAATGCTTTTAATGTATTTAGTTTATAGTTCTCATATCTATATAGTATTTTCCTTAAAACTGTTGGGGATCAGTAATATGACATATTGTCCTTTATAAATGATTTGATAAAATTAAAAATTAAGCCGAGATAGCGAAGTGGATAGAACACGTGGATCCAAATACGAAGATCACCGATTCGAATACTAGTAAGAGTTACCGTGCTTATAATTTGTGTTTATAATTCATTGTCTTCGGTGAAAGAAAATATCGCAAGGAAACCTACATGTCTCAGAAAAGCGGGCTAATTCTACTTCAAAACGGTTACAATACGTTCCTGATACTATTTTGATGAAACTTCGACCGAACTGCAGTTAATCGTTTTGTTAGTAGGATAATAAAACGATTAAACGATAACGTTTCGATACGATTGCGATAAAGTATCGACTTGTTAGTAGAATTATGTTCTAGAATTGCATAGTTGAAAAGGTTTCAAAACTTTACCAATTCAAATATTTGAATTTCACTGAATATGCACCTATCTACTCCGTTTGCGTAATTTATCCTAGGTTATGCATTTTAGTACTTGTGTCTGAAATAGTAACTTAAAACATAATAACTTAACTTTTTTAAAGGCATTAGATATCCCCTCCGATTAAGCGTAAAGTTTAAAAGCTTATACTAGAAGTGGTTACGACAATAGTTCAAGAGGTCAGAATCGAACCTGTAACTTTCACATCGTTCGTACATCGAGGCCGATTAAGGTTACTCTTAAGCCCATAAATAATCAATCGTTTAAAAAAAAATTGGGAAATAATATAAGCAATATATTATATCAACCTGTTTTACCATAAAATAACTATGATGAGTTTACGCCATCTCTTAAGATTTACACATCGACTTTTGTTATTAAAATTAACATGACACTTTCAAGGATAACATCAGAATATACTTTTGACTATTTAATGGTATCTCAGATTACGACAGTTCATAAGCACACTTGTGCGCGTATTTTTATAGCGCTGTCACACACATATGCAGAATTCCCGCGCGCTCCATCTGCCTTTTGTTTTATAACCTCAGTGTTGTAATATTTTGCAATAACAACTATATGCTAGGGTTCCTACGTGACTTTGACGATATAATCTGTGCACTGTTGGCAACTAACAGCTGTTAAGCTAAGAGTTGAATATAATATAATAATATGGTTTTTAAAATTTATGACCATGTAAACACAAACCAATAACGCAAAATTCAATGAAATAATATTTTTATTTTTTGGTATTTATAAAACTACTTAATTAGAAACTAATGCATGGCAACCCTAGGGCATCATTCAATAATTTATAATAAAATTAACTTAATATTAGGACCTTAAACCGACTTGATGTTATTTTGAGCTTTATTTCACACACAATAGAACATTAATTTAAATGCATCCGACCTTAAATTTTACGACTTGCTTTGCTTGAGATGACACTCTTAGATACATTTATCATTAACACGGATTACCAATAAACACAAATGTATTCTTTATTTCTGTTGAATTAAGATCGAATGTACTTTGATATGGTCTTATTATGGTAGTTGAGGGAAAGTCCGGGCCAACGAAGCAGAATGGGGACGAACGGTGATTCATGCCGTTATGCATTTGACTGAAACTGCATAAACTATACTTGGATTGTGTAAACATTTTAAAATACTTGAAGACAAAATTGCCGATGTAGGATATCTTGCATGGCCGTCCGGGTAAAATGTTTAAAGTAACTACCTGTAAATGTCTCAGATTTGTGCTGTAAAACCTCCTCTCCTTACAAAAGTAAATATTCTGTCAATACGTTTTAATTATATATATCGTACAGTTACGTATCCAACGCGTTACGACAGCGTAATATGAAATGACATGTACACGTGTAACGTAAGTACCTATAGGGGCAGTATGTAAAAATTTCATCATAAACATCGACCTTTACCCGCAGCTAAGTAGGCTTAAGCCTAGGGCGGTAGATTTAAAGGCTAATTTAGAGGATAACATTTTCTTTATACAGTATATACATAGATACATAAAAAAAAAACTTTAAGACTGGTTTCTGATATCTTGCAGAAGTCTTCGAGACGTCATTCTTTGATTTGAGATCGCACGTTAAAAACAGATGTGACTCAATAAAATTATTTTATTTTGCAATTAATTAGGTAATTTAAATAAAAAATAATCATGAAACATTAATCACATTGGCACACATTACGCACATTGAAAATTTATAAGATTTAATTAAATTAATGAATAGTGACATCAAATTATTGAATTTATACTCTTCTTTTGTTATTAAAATACTTAATATTAATTTAAAAAAATCGATGTCAAAAGAGGTTGTATATATCATTATGATTAATACATTGAAGATTTAATTCAAGCTAGTCAAGTGTTATTTAGTATAGCTTAATTTAAAAATTCTAAATAAAATATTTAATAAGCTTAACCATGAAAATAACAATATACAAACGAGTAAAACAAACACGCGTTTAACTCTTTGAATAGATTATAATTATAGTAAATGAGCACAGATAATATCGCATGTATTTGCAATTCGTTTGTTATGGTTAATAATAATAATAATAATATCCTGGGACATTTTTCACACACGGCCATCTGATCCCAAATTAAGCTTGTACAAAGCTTGTGCTATGGAAATCAGACAACTGATATACTACATATACTACTTTTCTTTTTGTAAATACATACTTATATAGATAATTACACCCAGACTCAGGACAAACACACATGTTCATGCACACAAATGTCTGTTCTGGGTGGGAATCGAACCCACAACCTTCGGCGTGAAAGGCAAGTATCTACCAACCACGCCAACCGGCTCGTCAAATCAATGGTTGGGAAGGTACATTAAAATTGTCTATGAATTGTCTACATTACGTTATAATATCGTCAGAGTAGGTTACGCAAAGTTGTGCTCTTAATATTAATATAGTGTTTCAATACGTATATATCATTGTTTTACGTTTTGTATATATGTACTGTATAACTCAAAAATACATGACTCAATTTCAAGAGATTTGTTAATTAATAAAATTTGGAATAAGCTGCCTGTTTTGTACGGTATACCATATTAGTTTGATGGTTATGTATTCGTTATTGAGCCAAAACTTAGGATAGTAGTGAAATAAGCCTTTTTATAAACAGGATATCTAAAACAAATATCATTTTCAAATCAGACTGGTAGTTCTTGAGATAAGCGAGTGCAACCATACAAATTCTAAGACTTAGATATATAACATTTTACTAGTGGTAGTGCTTTGTGCAATCTCGTCTGGTACCACCTACTCATCAGATATTCTACAGCAAACCATCAGTACTTGGTATTATTGTTTACCGGTTTGAAGGGTGAGTGAGCCAGTGTAATTACAGGCACAAGACAACATCTTAGTTCCCAAGGTTGGTGACGCATCGGCGATGTAAGCCATGCCAATGTCAATGGGCGTTGATGATCATTTGCCATCAGGTGGCCCATATGGTCGTCCGGCTACCTATTCAATAAAAAAAACGTGGGTGATGCAGAGGGAGAAAACTAGTATTAAATAACTTTATAATAACGGATGAACATTGCAGTTTCAAAATCTATTGAATTTTACTTCGTTATTTCAACGCAGACTCCAATTACTCGGACACGGCCTAAAAGTTATTCATAAAAAAAAAATTGTAAACATGTGTATACAATTTCACGGTTACAGTTTAAACGACAATCTGTTTCGTTCTAGTTCACACAACATTCGTTCTCCTTATTATGAATTAAATTTTCACTGCTTTTGAATTTTTTTAATTTATTTTTTAATTGGAAAGCAATCAACAGGCAAAAGCGTTACATTTCATTTTTCTACAATTATAAATGGTTATAAAATAAGGCCAAACAAATTACACAGCATACCTATGAAAATAAGTACTCTATTATTGTAAATTAATCCAAGGTACGTTTCGATAAATTAAAAAAAATAGAACTGACTATATAACACATAAAAGAAAATTAAATACATAATTATGTGTGTTTGTGTGCGTGTTTAGTTTTGTACGAATAACAATGTTTGTATTGTCATGGGTTATACAAATAAATATTGTACCTACGTCACACAAAACTCATGATTTTTGACACATGACACATAAAAAACGTTACACTCACTAACGAGGTTTCTAGAAATATGAGAAACTGTCATACGCATTATGACGTCATAATGTCTGTAAATATGACAAGTAGCAACATTGTAATTTATCATCGCGAAAAAGCTAATAAAATGTCGTATAGATAGATAGATAGATAAGGAGATTATCGATTTTACGTCTAAAACAGCTAGAATTTACTTGTACTAAGGAAATGCAAGACAATCTGATTTTATTGTATCGCCTATAATTCTAACTAAGCTGATGGTACTTAGTTGTCTTTAGACGGAAACAAGAATAGGCCATTTCCCTATCTTGAAACTAAATTTATACTTATTTACATTCAGTAATGTACTGTAACGAGTAGAGAATAGTGATACTGTAATAGTGGAACTTCCAGAGCTATGCAAAATAACAGGTAACTAAATGGTAAGTAAATAAAAGGGTTTTTTTTTATTATTTATATTATATTTTTTATCTATTTTCCTTGCCAATCAAATGTAGCAACATGCATTTTTTTTTAATTTCAAAAAGTACGTATAAAATACATTTATATCAACGACAATATTTGCTAGAAAAAAACATCTATTAAGTTATCACTAATATTATACCTATCAAATTAATACATTTTCTTTCAAATGGACTTGATTTTTTTTAATGTTTTTTTTTTTTAAATATTAAACTGCGACAAGCAATATTGTCATTTATATTCTAATCACACTTTAATTTTATTTCATCTTTTGTTGGCCGAAAACGTAAGAGTTAGTCATTAATTCGTTACATACCAGTTTTTATTTGTGATTAACGAATGTATGATGTCATGTAAGATCGCCATTAATTACTATTTTTTTTTATCCTCGATGGCATTCAGTAAAACAATCTGTGCTTATTTGAAACAAAAAGGAAAAAGTCACTTATCCTACGTCACAGAATGTTTTTATACGTATTATGGGCACAAAGTACATTATTCTTAATATATTTATTGTATATATACTTATAGTTAAGCAGAAAACAATAAGTAAAACGAAACACAAACAAGGATGGGCTGTCTGATTTTGGCCACGGCCATTCTCAAAAAGGGCTAGTAGTAAAGTAGTAGTAGCCTGCGCAGTAGGCAGGACATATTAATTAATATTATAATCCAATGGGGTGGCATAAATAAGACACGACCGGAAATAATTCAAGGGTATGTCCATTGGCTTTTTAAAATAACTTTTCATTAGTCATACACGTGGCGTTAAACCAATGGCTGTGGTATCAATTCTACTAGCAAATTATCACTTTATCGCGATCGAATAAAAGCGTGATTGTTGTCATTTATCTGTTTTAATATTCTATAATTTAATTATCGAATATTGGCACAAAAGCTAACAATTAAGTTTGGGTTTGACACAACGGTATATTTTAACATCATATCGTTTCATTTTCGATCCGAATAAATAAATAATAGTCAAAGTTCGATTGTAATTGAATCGGGAACGTGTCGTAATCATTATATATTAGTAGAATTGACCCCCAGGCACTCGGTCCTTAACCAACAACCCGAAAAACGAGGCACTTACATAGCCAACAGTTAAGTTTATTATGTTAAATATAATAATTACTTGTTATATAATGTTTACTTGAAGTAACTTGATCTAAATATATGTATATTGTATGGATTACATCATCAGCCATTTTCTACATGATGGTACCACAGAATAAATTATAGTAGTATGGTACCTTAAATGCCAGTAAAGTGAGGTCACTGATGATCAGTTTATCATATGGTATTTGAAATTTTTTTTTTTTTATATTAAGTGAATTCCCAAGCGAAATAAGATTTTTGATCTTTTTAAAGATAAATAATATAGAAATTATTAAGCAGGTACCCTCTAAACTGATTGTAGGTAGTAGGCAGGAGTGAATTTACCAAGTAAACCCGAGCCAAACGCAGCAAAAACTGGTGAGGGTTTTTTTTTAATAGTGGCGCACCTTTTGGTTCGTCAATGTTTAGAAATTTTAAACCCATTGTATAGCTGACACTACCTAGCAAAATCTTTACCTGAATGAATTCGAAATCAAAATGGTAATCATCAGTATCATAAATATACTGGTAGAGATAATGTTACATGTCTTTCATTTTCTTTTTTATATACTTATTATTATTATTTTTATGCTTTATACGCAGCAGGGGGCACTCTTCAAAGGCCTAGGGAAGTCCATGTAAGTTATACTGCAATAGCGTGGTGGAAAAAACTCTTAAAGAATTATTTTTCTTAAATGGTATTTAAACAGCTGTGGAACATTTAAAAACAGGACCAAGGACCAATTAGTAAAGGCTATATGGATATGAATATGAGATATAATTTAAACAGATTTCTTGCAAAATCTTCAAAACCCGTTCTGCATCCGGGTGAAATGTTACGTAAACTACTAACCTAGATACAAACTTGATGTGACTTGGAGCCCTTTGCCGACGCATTAAAAATATTTTTCATTAAAAAATAATATACTCCGTAACGCGATTTAGTTGTCCTTTATTTAGAGAAAAGACTACTGATTCTGAAAAATGTTTAATTAACTACATTTACAATTTACCTGAATAATCAGATAATAAGGTCAAAAGAAAAATTAAATTCATAAAATACACTGTCAATACAAAAAAAAATCTAAACTGTAGAAAATAATTCGATATCTATCGACCGACAACATTAAAAAAAAAATTTTGTAATAATAATAAAAGGTTTTAGGGAAACAAAAAACGTGACACTTAAAAAAAACATTCATAGCCGATTTTTTTTTCAAACACTCCATATTTGAATTTAATAATAGATAAATAAAAACAAGACTTCTAAATTAGTTTTTGCAATGCAATTGCGTATCGAATACAATTTATTTGAATTATGCAAACGATACTTAAGAAAACAAACTTAAATTGAGTCGAGCCTTGAGAAGAATAAATGTTGACAGAACCTATCAACACTGTTACGCTAAATGCGCCTTGTGCAATCAAAAACTGTAACTAATCAAATTATTTTAAACACGCGAATATAACACGTAATATTCAAATGATAAAGACTTTATTAGCGTGTACATATTAACACGTACAAAGTAATGGCACTGCGTACTGTGGAAATCCAATGGTACAGAGAGCCATAACGGGCTTGTTTAATTTGTTTAGCAACAGTCTATGGTATTTAATTTTATTCAAATGCTTTCACATACTTATAACTAAAATACTTTGAACTCGAAGTGGCAATGACTTAAAATATTGAATACATAATATTTATAATTACTGCTTTTTTATCTGTGTTTATTGACTGCCAGTGACAATGTGATAACAATTGAAAAAAATACCCTTCTTTTCTTACTTTAATTTATAGCAATATTTTGTTTGTATTATACATATGTATGTTATATTTTCCGCAGTAACATAAACTTCTAGGAAGTCGATGAAGGTAGATATAAAAGTTAAATATTTCCGAAATAACTTACTGTTTATTTACAAAAACAAGATCAAATAATTACACGGAAATTTAACGTCAAAAAGAACGAAACAAAATAATTATAATACGGAAATGATTATGTCGAATCATGTCCCTATCTGGTTCCTAGTTGTAGGCTAAGTAAGTATTAATTATTGTGTGCAACAATATTGTAATTTTTTAGTGCCTTCTGCTTACATCAGGTGATTGTGATCACTGCTGACTATCTTGATTGGTGTTCAGTTACCATTATTGAAAATATATAAATTTGCATGTTTTTCAACTGTTATTTCCATTTTTAATAAATATAAGCTCGTCAATTGATTTCAACAAAAAAAGACAATCAATTGACTTACAGAGGAGGAAAGATACCGTCTTGTATTTGCCTATCCAGTTTTCTACTGTTATTTCAATATTTAATAAATATAAGTTCGCCAATTGCTTTTAACAAAAAAGGACAATCGATTTACATACAGAGGAGGAAAGATATCGTCTTGTATTTGCCTATCCAGTTTCCTACCCCAGTTACGATATAATACTACAAAATAAAAATGTCATTTTATTATTTTGTTCCGGTATTAAGGGCGAGTGATATTTATTTTCTTCCCATTGAGATGGTTGTGATCGGTCTCGGATGTATATGAATATATACTTGTATAGATAATGTCCTATGTGCCCTGTACCATCTCGCGACCCCGTGGCCATTGGGGAAAAAAAGTCTAAAGGATTTTATTGATGCTTGCCTTTCTTTTAAGGGCTTAAGTTTTATTTTTGAAAGGACAAACAGTTTTAAATTTATTGCATAATTCAAGT
Source organism: Nymphalis urticae (assembly GCA_905147175.2). NCBI lineage: Eukaryota > Metazoa > Arthropoda > Insecta > Lepidoptera > Nymphalidae > Nymphalis > Nymphalis urticae. The sequence goes on from LR990007.1 coordinate 4,027,274, forward strand.
ATAAAATTAAGAAAATGAAATTTTCTTTTAGAATGAGTCCTAAATGTTACTTAGTCTACAATGCAATGTCTACTACCTTTACATGACTTAGGTAATCCGAAGTTGTTGTTTAAAAAACTGACCAAGCGTTGAAAATGTGCTCTTAAGTAATAGTGTATTCGTTATTATGAGCTATAATATGTTTTATATGTTTTTATTAGCATTTGAAATCAGACGAAACGATTATTAAAAATTGGTTAGTGTTACTTTCTATTACTTCGGTATTATTATTACACTAAGCATCTACTCTCGATTGTGTACAAATACTTTGTTTTATGTATTTAACGTTATAACATTAAGATAACACCATAGACAATAATTACAATACAATATTGTTGACATCGACTTGGCTTAAGAAAGCAAAATTATTTACAATAATCCGGTAAAATAAAGAAATAAAACGACCTTCATTTCTTAATCCTGCTCGGTGACATTTTAATTTTAAACGCGAGGATGAAAACCTTGAAAAAAATGGGTACTTGAAAGTGCACTTTCATAACGTACTTCCACTTGGGTCTTAATAATTCTATAAAAAAAAAACTTCTAAAAAATATCAATGATTATCTATTTACAGAAAATACGATGATTCAAACTATTTTTTTATAATTCTGACGAAATTAATTTCGTTCATATGAAATGAATGTATTCAATACAATTTTTTAACAATAGCAGCCATGAAATCACTGCCTGCCATCTCCAAGTCACCGTCTGATTTTTTTTGTAACTTTCAAAATTTCTAAACGTTAAATAAGTTTAAATATATTTGAATGTTAATTGTATGTTTATAAGATATCGCGGTCGAGGTTGGAATATAACCTTTCTTTAATATCCTTAATCTTATTGTAATAATAATAATTTACAAGACTTGTAATTTAATCAGCGACTTTCCCTTCTTTATAATAATAACTTTATACATTATGAACTAATATTAAACTATTCTAGTATATAACAGCTACCCGTCCCGGCTTCGAAAGGGTTAGTTAGGGTTTAAGTTATACGGATCTTAAAAAAACGTTTTATTTTGTTGGTACAGAACCCACCAAAATTTCATTACAATCGGATGAATGGTTTAGGAACGCACAGATTAACATACAATAGAAAAATTCATTTTTATTTACATATATAATAAACTTAATAAAACCGCGTTTTTTCATCAATCAATTCTCGTTTTTTAACATCTTTAGTAGAAAGTTTTTTCACTATACGAGTGAACTAGATATATCTATGTCATGTTATTTAAATAAGATATTAAAAAAGTAGCTAATTATTATTTCTCGAACATATTACGTACTTAACAATAATTTAAACATATAAGATATTTAGTTGTGTATAAATTTATCATAGTTTTATAATAAAATAATGTCGAATGTATAGGTAAATAGATTAAATAAATAATAAAATAATGTAATATTTATACTAAAGAATTTTTAAGCAAGAATATTTTTAAGTTTTTATTCATATATCATTACAATATTTAATTTATATTTATTTTTATTTTTATAAATATTTATATACTGTTATAGATAGGATTTACATTGAGTAAGTAAATAATTGATTGAATTAAAAATATATTCGAATTTTTTTTGTAAATAATAAATAACATGATGTATTAAGAAACGTGTATATTTGAACAAAAAAAAAACATTATGTTCATTATATTTTTTTAATAATATGATTAACTCACCAAAAGAAATATAAAGCAGGTGTCCGATCGATATTCACAAATAAATCCAAAATATTTTGCACTCAATATTCACTATAATTTAATAGAGAAGTTAATTATTATTTACTTGCTATATGTAATGCGATGGTAATGGTACCACCGCACCGAGTGTCGGTTCAACACTGGCTGACTATAGTATTAGTAGGTCGCAAACACGCGACTATGTTATTAAAACCTCTTTGGACTTTCTAAGGAACCTGAAAAAAAAGTGTAGAGCTCTGGCCGATACACTTTCGTAGTTTGAATAATTTCGTCAGTCGTTCTATTTTCAAAAAAATTAGTCTGGTGCGATTACATTATTTTCGAATCGAAATCTTAGAGCGACCGGTTCTTTCTCGTTGGTCATCTCGCCGTGTCCGTTTTTCTAACTTTCTTTGACCCCAATACGATCGTGCTATAGGTATAGATCGAATTTTTGTATGCATTTTATAAAGTTATTACGTTACGTTATAATATTTTCGTTTTGAAATCGGTAATAAATTACAAGTAAAATTTTTGTTTTAATTAAACTTCGAATAATCTCTTAAACAAAGTCTTGGTTATGAAAGTCAATTTTAAATACCTTAATAACGATGGAAGTATAAAAATTAACGGAAAATCCGAAATTATGGTCAAATAAAATTTTCATGGGTACCGTGTTTTCAACGTAAAATAAGGCACTAAATAAATTGTTTATTACATGATTACTTTTGTTTTATTACAATACATTATCCATTTCATTCGGTTTAGAAACAGCAAAAAAACTTTTATCTAACTTTTAAGAAATCACGATAGAAATTTAGCTTTATCCAAGAAAACTGGAATAGATGACATTAAATATCAATATTATTATTAGTTCCGTAATTAGTTAAAACAAAATAATACTTATATGTACTATGATTCACTAAGGAGAACTGAGATTCTAGTGATAAGAAAATAGATTATGTAATGTAATTAATCAAAAAGAGTTTAATCAAAACCAATGTATTTTTTCTCATTCTGGTCATGAGATATTTGTTGTTGTTGTTGTTGTTGTTGACAGAATGTTCCAGTCAAATCACTCAATTTCTCTCCTACCGTCGCTGAATCGTTACTAAAAGATAATGTTATTAAATATAATACTTGCTTTAACTTTAATACTGTAAGTGTTAAAGATATAATAAGAACTTTCAACTCATTGGATGTAATGTGTATCTCTGTTAAGGTAGTCAAGTCGGTTATTGATGTAATTGCACCTCATCTTGTTGTTATATTTAATAATTGCATTCTTAGTGGCGTGTTTCCTGACCTATTGAAACATAGTAAGGTAATTCCAATTTTCAAATCTGGTCGTACTTCAGACCCCAACAATTATAGACCCACCTCTGTACTACCAACGCTTAGCAAGATTTTTGTAAAATTAATGCTCAATCAAAGGTTAGTACATTTTGATACCTAAAGATTGCTGCACAATAACAATTTGGCTTTACAAGGGGTCGCTCGACAACCGATGTTGGTGTCGAGCTCGTTAAAAATATTTATAGAGCCTGGGAAGAGTCACAGGATGCCATAGGGATATTTTGTGACTTATCTAAGGCTTTTGATTGTGTGCAACATGAAATGTTGATCAGGAAGCTACGTCACTGCGGGGTTAAAAACACAGCACTCAGCCTACTGATTTCGTATTTGAGCAATTGGATTCAGAGGGTTGAAAGAGATCTCCCGGGGCTCCAGCTGGTGTGGGGGCCCTTCAAGGATCTATTCTTGGTCCATTTCTCTTCCTCATTTATATAAATGACTTGCCACATTTACTAAATAACAAACATGAGATTAGTATTAGTATTGTTTGCTGATGACACTTCCTTGATTTTTAAATAAAAATACGATTATTAATATATGGCGAGGTGAACAATGCTCACTCTGAAATAGTATATTTGTTTAGTGCTGTGTAATAATTTACTCTTAAACAGTAAAAAGACAAAATGTATTAAATTCACCACTCCCAACGTGAAATTTGTAAAAACGAATGTACTTTTAAATGGGGAAGCTTTAGATGCTGTAGAAGCAACAAAATTACTTGGTATCACCATAGATTCTAAGCTTCAATGGGGCCCTCATATTAATAAATTGGCAAATAGACACAGCTATGCAGCTTTCGCAGTAAAAAAAAATAGAATGTTGACGGATGTAGGTAATGCAGCCGATATTAATATGAATTTTGTACTGCAGAAGAGAGCTATTCGTGCAATTTATAACCTGGCCCCAAAAGATTCACTTAGATGTAAATTTAAAGAAATTAAAATAATGACTGTCGCTTCTCAATATATATTTGATAATGTTATGTATGTACGCAAAAACATAAAAGAAATATCTTTTATGTTTTTGCCTAGAAATTGTGACGTACATACTGTTAACACCAGGAACAAGAACAGAAACATTATTACCAGATCACACAGGCTTAGTAAGTCTTTAATGGGACAATGTATACATTTTTACAACAGGATCCTAGAAAACGTTCAAAAATATTCAATTGTGAAATTTAAAAGAATCGTTAAGGAACGCTTGTGTGCTAAAGGATATTTATTACACATCCGATAACTTTTTAAATGATTGCACACCCTGGGAATGAAACGAACGCCTCCAGGTTATCTCAAATTAAAAAAAAGGTTTATATAATTTGGCTAGTGTTGTATATGTATTGTACTTATTGTAAAAGATGAGATATAAAAAAATCCCGCTGAGTTTCTTTCGCCGGTTCTTCTCAAGTCTGAGGTGTTTATTTCCGAACTGGTGATAGATTTATGACAATCAATAAGCAAGTGAAACACTACAATATAATGAAACTTAATTACCTGAAGAAATTATATCAAGTCTTTTGTGATGTAATTTTATAATGTCTTTTGTTTTGTAAGTAATGAGATATTATAGAGAATCCGGAGAGATTAAAGAGACAAATATAATTAACTAGTTACCTACGCAAGTTTTCTTAAAATATATGCACCATGCATTAGTATTACTTTATTTAAATATCTTAAATGGATATTAAGAGGTATCTACTTAAATATGAAAAAAAAATATTTTAAATTCAAAACAACTTTACTGGCGGTAGGGCTTTGTGCAAGCTCGTCTGGCTAAGTACCACTGCCTCATCAGATATTCTACCGCAAAACAGCAGTACTTGGTATTATGGTATTGTTGTTCCGGTTTGAAGGGTGAGTGAGCCAGTGTAATTACAGGCACAGAGAAATAACATGGTTAGTTCCCAAGGTTGGTGGCGCATTGGCGATGTAAGCGATGGTTGACATTTCTTACAATGCCAATGTCTATGGGCGTTGGTGACCACTTACTATCAGGTGACCCATATGCTTGTCCGCATACATATACTATAAAAAAATCAACTCTTTCTTTATTAAAGAACCACTGAACCGATCGTAATAAATCAAGGTAACCTGGGACCTGGGCAAGAGCATAGGGTGCATAATGACGTGTTTAAAAGTTGCATTTGTCAGAAAATAGCAGAATGAGAAATGAGAATTATCAATTGAGAAATGACAAATGAATTTTTACGCATTGCGCGTAGACAGAGAAACAAAGTTAGTTTCTCTGTCTATGGCATTACGTCTCTGCTCTCAGTATATAAGTACCTATATTGTCTATGTCTCTGATTGTCAAGTACACTTGATAGGCTTTTCCATAAAGCAATTCTTATGTTACATCTACATGCATGTGCCATTTTGTTATTAAATAATTTAGTTCTTAATATAAATAAAATTATATTTTATCTATTCAATAATTACTATATACAAATAAAATACTATAAAAACTGACCAATACACCAATTTAGAGGAGCTGTCGATGTCGCGACATAGGGTTCCGGCAAGCGGTTACAAAATCATCGGTACAATTTTTGGTCAAAATTCCTCTTGCATACAAATTGAGCACAGTATAGTCCAGTACTAGACGTTCTTGCGATCAATGCGTCTTACCTGCCATGACATACGGTGCCGAAACGTGGACACTAACTGCGGGACTAGTCCACAAATTCAAAGTCGCTCAGCGTGCTATGGAGCGAGCTATGCTGGGAGTATCTTTGAAGGATAAGATCAGAAATGAGATTATCCGGAAAAATTATATGTATAATAGCTTGCAAAATTAGTAGACTGAAGTGGCAGTGGGCTGGTCACGTATGTCGTAGGACCGATGGCCGTTGGAGCAGACGAGTCTTAGAGTGGAGACCGCGGATCGGCAAACGCAGCGTAGGGCGCCCTCCAGCCAGGTGGACCGATGACCTTAAGAAGGTGGCGGGCACCGACTGGATGCGGAAGGCGGAGGACAGGGAGCTTTGGCGCACCTTGGGAGAGGCCTATGTTCAGCAGTGGACAAAATGATTGGCTGTTGATGATGACGATGATGAGACGTTCTCCTCTTCGTCATTGATGAAGGTCCTTGTTTTTCTTTGGAATCATCGGTTGCAAGTACTTGACAAATATAAGTAAATCAAATATTGAAATTTACACGAGTGCTCTTGTTACGTCGTTTATTGCAAACTCGAATAGAATAGTGTACGTTAATGTACCTACGTAACTAGTACTAATATCTAATATAATATCTTGACTGCAACAGATTCTGGTATGTGTAGTGCACTTGTTTTACTGGACTTCTCAAGAGCTTTTGACTGTTTAAATATCGACCTACTCATAGCAAAACTCTCATATTATGGTATTTCGGATGAGGCTTGTTGTTGGTTCCGTTCTTACCTGACTAACCGAAATCAATATGTAGAAATCACGACCGAACAGGGAGAATCATTACACTCAGATCGCAAAAATGTTACTAAAGGAACCCCCCAAGGATCAATTTTAAGTCCCATTTTATTTATACTTTTTACGGCAGATCTCCCTAAACACATAAAATACTGTAAAACACACTTGTACGCAGATGACACGCAGATATATTACCCTTTAAACCCGAATACGCGGAAACCTCAATTGATCTCATTAATGAAGATTTGAATAATATCTCAGACTGGGCAAATAAAAACTCATTAATATTAAATGCAAGTAAAACAAAATACATGTTATTGGGTACCAAAATACAACGCAACAAAGTAATATCGCAATCGGTTCATATTAAAGTTCACGGTCAGGTCTTGCAAAGGGTGGACAGTGCTGTTAATTTAGGGTTAGTTATGGATAATGAACTCAGGTTCGTCGAACATATAAATTGTAAAATAAGGAATGCCTTTTATCGCTTAAAAACATTATATAATATTAGAAAATATCTTTCACAACCCATTAGGAAAATACTTGTCGAATCCATTGTACTGTCTCAGTTTAACTATTGTGACACAGTATACGGGCCACGACTGTACGAAAAAACCAAAAAGGCCATACAGAGAGTTCAAAATGCGTGCGTTCGTTTCTGTTACCCTGTCCCCAAGCGCGCTCACGTCACGCCGTTTCTTAACGATACAGACACATTAAAAATGGAAGCTCGAAGAAAAATACATCTCGCGTGTCTAGTACATAAAGTTATTTTTAAGAAAAGGCCGTCATACCTGTACGATAAGCTGGACTCGGTTAGAGACGTGCAGCAGAGATGTACCCGTAGGAGAGAAGCAAATAAATTAGTGGTACCAGCTCACAGATCGGCTCAATATAAGGGAGGGTTTAAATACTCTGCCACCAAGATATGGAACGACTTACCCCCTCCTCTGCGTAATAGTAAGTCCCAGGTGACTTGGAAAAAACATTTGACTGTATTATTTTTAAATAAACAAAAATCAGAGTAACAACCTCCAAATATAGTGTCAGTCATACTATCTCATAGACTTAGTATTTATCATATTCATTTTTAATGTCTTATGTCTAAGTCTGTCTGTCTGTCTGTCTATCTAATGTCTAAGTTCCTTGTGATGTTTTTCTTTTTGTGTAATATGTTTTTTTTTTTCTCAAGGATAAGGGCTTTTTAGTTTTAGTTTTTTTTTTGTTCTTACAATTTCATTTATTTATTTTCATGTGCGCGCATTTGTTTATGTTTACCCAATAGTCAGGGGCCATCTGAAAATCAGTGCTGTGCATTAGCACAGCTTATACTGAGATGAACCCCTTGCTATCTACACTGTATTCTTTAAATTTAATTTTTTTCTTCTGTATAATCTATGTAATGTATGTGTGTAGCAAAATAAATGGTTTAAATGGTTTTTAAATGTTTTAATAAATAATTAAATGGTATGTCGTTGGACCAGTCAGCTTTTTTAATGAATTAGTAAATTATAAATAGGTCAAATAGACGTAAAATAATCTATAGATAATATAGCTTACAATGTTTTTGCGTTTGTAATATTAGAATCTGTAATTTGATCAATTAATGATTATAAAAGCATGACCAGCGTGTGGATGTACCATTGAACTATTCGTTAAATATCCTGTACTATTAGGCACTCTACTGTATTGAGCCGTCAATGTTGACGGCTTTCAAAATCAAATTAAACATAAGTCAGACACCAGTCAGATTGTCAAATGTAAATAGTGAAAATGGCTACTCTTCCTCTTGGCATAAAAACTCACGCTCAAAAAGTATGCAGTCTTTATAAAAGAGCTTTGCGTAATTTAGAAGCGTTTTACGATAGACGGTAAGTGTATTGAATTGTAGATTATTTCAGTATAAATATCCTTAACCGTTACGTAACTTCTTGTTTTCAACTACTAACCTTTTATTTTGCAGATTTTAATTATTATTTTTTATGTTAACTGGACCTTAAAAATATAAAATCAGGTTTAATTTTGATTACATAATTATTTTACTTATGTAGAGCGTTAGCATTTAATTTAGTGTATAATGCATAGAATAGTTGTTTTTGTTTATAATAATTTGTATTAATGATATATACTGCAATTAATGGTTTTATATTATATCTGACATTGCAGTCATGTATACCGTTACCAAGCTGTGTTGATGAGGGAACGTTTCGACCAGAATGCTAAGATCACAGACATGCGTAAGGCCGTTGAACTGCTAAAGGAGGGTGAAGAAGAGCTCTTCTTAAAACAACATCCTATTCCTAAGAGATGTAAGCAGTCATTCTTTATTTAACCTTAATTTTATTTTATTAAGTGCTTAAAATTTCAATTATTGATATAGTTTATTTGGATATTTAATTTTATTTGTTTAATGTTTATCATAAATTATTATTACAACTGTATCTTAGTATTTGTATTGTTATTTTTTTATTAATGTAAGAATTTGAAATTCTTATGAATGCTTACTAATTGTTTTCATTTATTGTTATTCTTTAATTTATGAAATGACACAACAGGTGGTGAGTACATAAAAAATAATATTTTTAAACATGACTAATTGTATGCTCTCTGTTACAGTTCCTTACAGCCATGGAGGTGTGGCCCAAGAGCGTGAGGTTATACCACCAGATTGGGTGCTAGATTACTGGCACCCATTAGAAAAGGCTCAATACCCGGAGTACTTTAAAAAGCGTGAAGAAAGGAAGAAAGAGTTTATTGCTATGTGGGAGAAGGAATATGGCAAGCCAGACCCTAAAGATCACCACCATTAGGAATGTGTACAATTATTTATCATAGTAAAGTAATCAGTTATCATTTAACTTTCTTTTTTTTATCTCAACCTCAACTCAATGAGTTACAATCATAACATAATGTCTTTTTTAAATTTTAGATCTATTCTCATATTTTAAAGAGAAAAGATAAACTCAAAATATACTTAACTGATTTTTAAACTTTTTTAATCATTACTTCATCTATAGAAGTATGCATTATCAGCGTGTAACATAGGCTATATTTTATTAACAAAAAAATTAGAGATTCCTTTGAAAAAATTCAATAATGTAACCCAAACATTTTGGGTGTGGGCTGCTAGTGTTGAATTATTCTGTATATTAAAATATTACACAATGGTTCACTTAATGGGTTCACAGGTAAGTAATTCTAGACCATTCAACAATATGCATTTAACTTGTCCACTCTGTTAAAAAAACCTAGTATTCATTAATATTCAACAATTACTCAAAAATAACTAAGTGAAACTGGAGCTTTAAGTTATAATAAAGTCATGAACACTAATTATGCTAATTTAATATTAATATTATTGTAACAATTTTAACTTGAAGCATTACAAATTCTAAAATTATTATTATTCTTCCCTACTAAATAGGTTAAGAGATAAAGAACAATTATAAACTGGAAAAAATATTTATTATTAAAATTTAAAATAACCATGTTATATACAAAAACAAAGATTATTTAAAGTCCCAGAACGTAGTGTACAAAAAATATACACAAAATCTAAAGCAGTATTATTACACTATTTTTAATGATATCTCTACTTTTAATACATCTATTATTTTATATTTCAACAGTAAATATATAAATCAACATATTAAAATACACACAATTCCTATTGGGGATCTTTTAATGCATTTAACTTTTGAAATGTATTTACATTTATTTTTAGCACAAGAATGTGATTAAACTAAATTAATTTTGAACACTACATAGTAAAAGATCAAATTAAAGGTGTAATTTTCTATAATACCTAATTGTTGTAATAAATATGTTGACATTAATAGATGTAGATGAAGAATATAAATAATATATTCTTGCTCAAATAGTACGTAGGATAATTTCTTAGATTAAAGAAAAAAAAAAACAATTGATTAAAAACTGATATTTAAGCTGGGTTAAATGATAGATATTATATTATTAACAGCCTTATGAACGATGTGTAGAGGAAAACACACATTTTTCTGTCATCATCAATTTGACATATGAAAGAAGATGGCCTTATTTATAAACATTTAATGGGTAATTAGTTATGCTATCTTCTTCTTTCAAATGTTAAATGAATAATGACAGAAAGAGCGAAATCAGAGTTTAATTAAACACTAGCGAGGCAACGATTTTATCGAAGGCTGAAATTGTTCAATAAATCACTCCTAAGCAACATTTAAAGGTAAAGCCGTGAATCTTAGTTTTTGACAATAAATTCACTACCCACACAATGGTTTAGACAAATAAAAATAATATAAAACAACGACCTCGTAAATTTATTTTGGTAAAATAGCAAACGATTGTAAATATGCATACCAGCTACATAGTGAGTAACATTAAGTTACTTTCTAATACATACAAAATAAGTTTATAATGTGATATAAAACTTAAAACTATACAGTAATATCTATCAAGAATATTTTTTTTGCTGGTCATTGTTTCATAGACACTTCTTTTTTTTTAATATCACGGCATTGTCGGTCAAAGGAATTATTTAAAGTACTCTAACACAATACACATGTCTCACTCTAACACTCAATACTTACAACAATTAAAGTTAAATTTACACAATTTTTTTTTTAAACATCATCAAATGTTTTTATTTTTGTATTAATAAGAAGAATTTAATTTAATATTTAATGTTATTTTGTGTTAGATACAATTGTCAATCAAAAATTGGATCCACGGTGAATCCATCGATCATGACCATTTCCATTTGTATATTTAGTACTTTTAAATATATTTTTAACTTTTATGTCAAGTTCATTCCATATATGCCTATAGAACATACGCGATAAATTTAAATCAATAAAATTCGATGCATTCACTTGTGATAAAAGTTTATTTGGTTTGTAGACGTCTTCTCAGTTGCCTCCGAGAGTTTGACCACGGCCCCAGTTATGTCCACCGAAGACAGTCCCGCCGGGTCTCGTGGGCACCCTTGTCTGAGGTGCAGTGCCAAAACCGCCAACGTATCTCGTGTCGGGGAAGATTTGCTTTCTAAACAGAATAAAATATTTCATCCTATAGTACGTTCCAACCACAGTACATAAACCGGACTGACAGATCCTGAGACTAACAAGTCACTCTACGGTTTTGTAATAACATATATCCAATTGAAATGTAATGATTCAGTTTGAAAAGTATAATATACTGCAGGCATTTAACGATTTTATCAGTGGGCAGATCACTAGTGATAGATTTAATTTATTATCAAAAAACAATCAAATCAAAATGATGATCTTCTTTTGAAGTACGCTGAATTCCATTAATAATTTCATTACTGTTGATTTTATCATTATTACTGATTTTATTATAAAATAAATTTTGTAGTTATATTGATAGCTTAGCTATATTATGTACTGCAAACAATTCTTGGAAATATATCTTTATTTGTAATACAACTTTATTCCATTTTAATATTATTGTCCGGGTTCTGATAACAATTTCGCTGACATTCAATACTCAAATACATTACAACAATTTTAATTATCACGTCGAAGTTGTCTATTTGTCTTTACTCCTGTGGTTAAAATAAGCTGTAAATCTGTGTTATTGTCTCCACTGGACTAAATCATATTTGTCAAGAGAATCAAAATAGCAATTGCAGAACGAAATATAGCTACTATTTTATCACCATTTTACATGATAAGAAATTTGTATTTATTTTGAATTTGTATTCTATATATTTATATTTAATTATTAGTAAAGGATTTAATTATTAATGAACCAAATTTATTGAGACAATTGTTATGTAAATTACATAACAATTGTCTTTTTTTTTTTTTACTGAAAATAAGTAAGTATTTTTTGTAATAAATAAAATATATACTCACAAGAACGCGGGCGGAGTGAGAAGAGCTGGACCGCCGAATTCTTGAGGATATTTGAACAATAGGAAGAATGAAAGATGACCGATGAGGATACCCAGCAATTCCATAACACCCCTAGAAGCAATAAAATATTATTGTATTTTGTAACTTGCTGCTCTGCGCGTTTTCTCCCTAGTATACCTTACCGTCCCCTTTCATAGGTATCTATTATAATACGCGATTATTATATTATAAGGCCGCAAAGCCAAAGGTCCTGAGGCTTTAACTCCCAAAGCTTAACAAAAAGTTTAAGTTTTTCTGTAGAAAATTCTTAGTAGCAGCCCGTATTGTGGAAGTGTGTACAGTCCCATGCCTTGGAAAGAACATCAAGCTATTGGTCTTGAGCCTGAACTATCTCCTATCATATCAGATTGTCACCCCATCGTATTATGAAGTGAAAGAATAGAGAGTGCTTCTGTGTTTACACAGAAATTTTTGTAATTTGGTAACTCCTGCAGTTGTCTATCCTCAGTCATGAACCGGAATCGGTCAAGCAGATAATCATCATCGTCAACATTTTGAAAGGTAATATAAACATCAGAATAGTTTTGTTAGATGAAAGCAAAGAAATATTACATATAATTATGTATGTTGGTTTATCTGTTTATGATTAAGGCAGATACAGTCCCAGATTTATACCTAGGCCTACAAGGGTGCCTTATAGGCCTAGGCCTACTGACTCCACTATCTGTGGCCCCATCCAAACGAAAATAATATAATTTTGTTCTAACCACTTCCAAATTGGGGGTCTCAAATGTCTAAACCTTGGATTTCTAAGTCTGAGCTTGGGCACATATATGTATTTTGATGGAGGTTTTTATACCATCCACATTGTTTGCCACAAGATGGCACTACTCTAAGCCCTTTGGCAATGTCAATTGGTATATACAATTAGACATAGATACTATCTGCCGGGTTCCCTAATTATCTATGATTCTATCTGAGAAAAACCAGTGAAAGAAACTCAGAGAGTTGTTGGGGGTCACTATCTACATTACATAGGAGAGATGTTTAATTAAATAAACTCACCCTCCACTAATAACAAGGTTGAACACAAGAAGTACCCATGGTAGATACATTGCTTTAAAGCGAGTGCCGAACCAGAAGGACACAATCACATCCTTGTTGAGCTGACACCATATATACAATACCGATAACACCATTGGGTCCATTAGGATCTGCGAGAGAAAATTAAACTTTAAAGATCTAAAAGTTTTCTTGATGACTTTTAATTTTTTTAATATATTTACCATTTGTTTTAATTTAAATGATGAAATAAAAACTTACATTCAACTTTTTTTTTTGTTTTTGTTGTATTTTTAAATAATTTTATATAACTCAATAGTAATATAAAAAGTAAGTTATTGCATATTTAATTAGTTATTTACATAATACCTATTTCAGTAATAAATAAATTACACTAAAAGTGAATTACAACTATGAGATCAGCATGTACAACTGTAGATACATGCAGACAGACATGGTGAGTTACTTAAATTTATAGTATAATTTTAAAGAGTCATTTTTCTTACCGGTAAATTGACCAATATTCCAATGATAACACAGGTCACCCAATTAAACAGCAACATGTAGAAGTAGTCCGCCGGTTTGCCAGCAAACATGCCTGTTTCAAGTCTTTGTGAATAGTTGTAGAGGAAGTAACAGTTGATTAGAAAATGGAAGCCAGTGGATGGGCCTATTGGGTAATAGAATAGAGCTGTGATAGGTCTCCATATCTGAAAAAAATAATAAAACAAAAAATATGAGCTTGCATATAATGCAGGCATTAAACATACTTAAGACTTACTTAAAAATGTTGCTTAGCAACTGTTCAGTTAAACATTACTTTCTCCCTTTCTGACGTTATTAGTGTGACATTCGAAAGAAGAAGACAAAGCATTGTCTTACTAATCACCTTTTAAATAACTTTTATAAGTAAAATCATATGTATAATATTATCTTCTAAAATAGTTGACTTCTAGGTAAAGGGTTAGATTTTCAAACATTGTATCAATTTTGTTGAAAACTTTAAATTAAGAATTATTTGTCACCAATACAAATTGGCAAAAAGAAATTTGAGTAACATTTTTAGTATGGCAAGACTTGGAGGATGTTATATCAATCTTTTTTTTTATACCCATACACACAAATGACCAGTATGTTAAATAATAATAATAAATCTTTAAGTTTTTGATGATGCAACATTTTTCATTAGTTTCTTCAAATAGCAAAGAGTACAATATAGTAAAATTTAGTTACATTTACAATACCACTAATACATAAAATTATCATTATTAAAAGGAAGTTGACTGCATGTTTATAAATATAAGGATGATAGTGATACATATTATTCAATACTTATAAACTGTTTAATTTAAAAACTGAAACATCACCCCATTTAAAATTAAAATGTTTGAATTACAGTATTATTTATTAATTTAGTTTTTATAACAGTACCAAAAGCCAAAAAGGTCAAAAAAATAAATATCACTGAATATAACAATTAAGTTGATAAACTATCTATATATACTTTGTTGTTTTTCTTACATTTATAATAAAAACAAATTTTTGAATTAGAAAATTAAGACATACCTGAAATTGGCTTATGAAGGGATAGAAATCAAGAATCATGTATCTATAACTTATGATCCCAAATCTTCCGATAACACTTAAAGCTATTGTAAACGTTAACCAGTAGCGAGTGAAAAACGGTACACTGTTGTACCAGTCCTTAAATTCCGACATTTTGCCGCTTTTCAACTAAGTTCAAAACAACACTAAGTCGGTGAAATCACTGATTTCTGTATGTTTCAAATAATGAAGCAATCGTGATTCAATCAACAATGAATACAGCAAGTACACGTGTCCTAAATGAATTTGTCCAGAAAACTCGGCTATAATGATATTTTGTTTTTTGACATACTTTTGCTGATGCTGACACTTGACAATATACAAGAGTTTTAAGTGTTGCCATCTCGATTACATAATACAATACGCAATAAATAAAGCTAAACATTGAATTTATTTTGCTAGAGGACAGTTTATGTATGATAAAGTTTTATGTAGATATCTATTAAATAATTAAGTTAAACCACGCGTATAAACGTGATTTACATTCTGTCGCTTACTGATTTTTTTTAATAATTTCTGTCAGTTTGACAACTATCTAATAAACATCACCTTTAAGAGAATATTGCCGAAACGTATTTTCCTAAAAATTAAAAATATATCAAATAGAATAACATAATTAAGTATGAGGAGTTTGATTAAAAAGTGTATCTCGGTTACAAACCTTACATTTGTTAGGAAAAATATTGTTAGGCACTCTTCAACTAAAAAATGTGATGCTATAAAATCGGATGAAAAACCAAAGAATGTTGAAGAAATTAAAAAGAGTAAGTTAATTTTTTTTTAACTAATACCGAATTAAGAATACTTGGGCACCTAGCAAGTATCATTTTAATTAACTATAAAGAAAGACTGTGTTTTATGTTATATTTTGAAATTATTTAAAAAAATTAAGCATCTTTGAAATTCTTATTATTTATAATTGCAGACATATGTGTTGAAAGGTATGGTGGTGTAACGACTCTAAATATAGATCGTCAAATAACTCGAAATAGTCTTGATGAAGCAACTTTAAGGGAGATGACAGAAGCTATTAATGCCTTTGATAAAGATCCTGAAGCCAAAGTTTTAGTATTCAACGGTGAAGGAGGAAGTTTCTGTTCAGGATTTGATCTAGATGAAGTTGGTGAAAAAGGATACAACACATTATTAGATGCAGCGGTTTGTATTAATGAATACTCCATATAATAGTTTAAACCCTTTTAACAGGAGAAGCCACTGTGGCTTGGCTGTGGGATATTTATGACCCATTATTTATGACCTTAAAAATTATAAACACAATAATTATTTTTATTAGCAAGATAGGCATAATGTCTTCCAGGCTGATTTTGGCTACAGTGGCCAATCTCAAGAGAGATTAGCCAACTGCACAGGAGATGTTATAGTGCACAAGTGTATGTGCAAACACAGGTGCACTCTCTATTCCCTTACTCTCATAAATCCAATGGGACAGCAATCTGACACCACCGGAAAGAGTTCAGGCGCAGAACCAACGGCTTTACATGCTTTCCGAGGCATGGGAGTGTATACATTTCCAACTTCCAGACTGCGGGCTGCAACTGAGAATTTTCTGACAGATAAACCCAATAAGTTTTTATTGGCCTGACTTGGGAATTGATCCCAGGACCTCCGAGTCTGCGGCCTTACCTCAAGCCAATAGACCAACGAGGCTATCTAGGTTACAAGGAAGAAATAGCATCATTACACCAATGAAAAGGGGCAAAGGCTTTCTATGCTATATAAAGACTAACTTCCCTGAATTTTACTTGTCAGTAAATCAATAAAATTTATTTTTTCATAAATTTATGATTTAAAATTTGGTTGTAGGGGTTTAAAGCTATATTTTTCACCTAGGCACCCACTTATTCGTTATTCAACTGTCAAATATAAATCCATATGTATATTATTTATCCATATATTTATTTTTGATTTATTAATGAAGATGGTATTAATTATGGGCTTAAGGAATATAATATCTTAGATTCCATTATGGGACTTGAGAATCACATGATACTGTTATAATTGCACTGCCTCTAACAAAACTTGTTTAAATACTACTTGGATTAAATTAAATTCTAAGCATATGTCTATCCAAGACAGGTTTAATGGTTTTTATTGAAATCCATCAAAAATAAACCTCTGAAAGTTTTCAATTTGATATTTTTATATTTCAATTCTCAACAAACCAACATTGAAGCAGTGCTAAGTCGAATTTCTTGTACCAACTTTGTTTTTATTTTTTTTAAACAGTCTCGATTATTTCGTCGACCACTCTGCGACAAGCCTACTATAGCTGCAGTCACGGGCTATGCAGTGGGAGAAGGCTTTGAGCTGGCTTTGGCTTGTGATCTTCGAGTAATAGAGGACACAGCGATACTAGGATGTCTTGGAAGGCGATTTGGTAATATTTAAATATATAATTTAAATTATAATCTTTCTTATATAATCAATTAGTCTCCGCCCAACTGAGATAACAGTGTTGAGTTAGATGATGTTTATTGAGTTGCAGTCGATACTAGTGTCGCCAGGCAACTGAGAACAAACTCAAATCGCAGACAAGCTGCCGTCATGATTATCTTAAAATAAAACTGACAGTGACCAGGGGTGACCAGTTGATATTTGTATGTTTTCTATTGCAGTAGCAAGTACAGCCCCAGAATTAAACCTAGCCTTAAATGTCAAAGTGCTTAGGTATTGTTATTTAAATCTGGACCTAAGCAAGATTCTCTTTATCATAAATGCTCCTTTTTGTTTCAGGCGCTCCTCAAAGCCTCTATGGTGGCAGACGACTGACTTCTCTCATAGGGCTGTCTCGTGCCTTGGACTTATTAATGACGGGTCGGCCTATTACCGGGTGTGATGCAAATGTTATGGGCCTCGCCTGCAAGCTAACTTCTACTGGCACTGGTATGAATATTAAAATGTTTCTGCTGTATGCATTAATCAAACTCTTCATTTACCAATATCAATGTATTTATATTAGATTTTTTTTAAATTATTAATTTATTATACTAGCAACTCCCGGCAAATGTAAAAATGATATAAACTTTCATGTTGTTTGGTTAAACAAACAGTCTATTAATCTAAATTGATATATAAATATACATTTTTATATATAAGGTTTGAGGATCAAAAAAATAGGAATCAAACCTGCGACTCTCCGATCAGATAGATGTCCAATATGACTTTTTTTTATAGAATAGGATGGCGGGCGAGCATATTGGCCACCTGATGGTAAGTAGTCACCAAACGCCCTTAGACATTGGCACATCGCTTACATCCCCAATGTGCCACCTTGGGACCTAAGATTTTATGTTCCAAAAATGACTTACTAGTAACGCTTCTAGTCGTTAATTTAAAAAAATATGTTTTCATTGTTTTGTAATATAATTTTTTGTCATGTAAATACAGCACTCGGCGAATCTATTAAATTAGCGAAGTCTCTTATCAAATTCCCACAAAACGCGATGATAATGGACAAATTAGCAGCTGTCAACTCCCAGTTGAATCCTAACAGCGAAGAGAGCATGCGTGATGAAGCAGTGATGCAAAGCTTGGTAGGTTCGGCTATTGAAGATTTAAACAATGGAATTAAGAAGTTTCAAGGAGGTAAATTATTTCTTTCTTGTAAAGTAATTTTTTTTATACTTTGGCCCAATATCTCTGATACAGATTCTGTAAGAAAGTTTTTTTTAAACAGTTCATAAAATATATATAATCTTTCTTATATAATCTACATAATCTAATATATTATTTACAGGTATCGGAAAACATGGCAAGTTTTATAAGCTAACTGATGTGCCTGTAGAAGATTGGGAGTTGGAAGCAAGTGTTAAAGAAGTTATTGTTAAAGATGATGAAGATAAGAAAAAAAAATGATTATCAATGATATCTTAGTATAAGGTTTTTGTTGCCCCTTTTTTAAGTTTGATGTAAGTAGTACCTAGTCTTATTTCTTTCGAGCCATTAAAATAAACGCCAAATAAATAAGTATTTATTATTGAAGTTAACTTTTCAATGTTTAGTGTTTTCATTTGTTTTGTTTTGTTTGTATATGATTATGTCTTTCTTCGCATAAAATAATAAATGATTAAGGATATTTACTATTGCATTTGTAATTTACTAAAAGTCAGTTCAAATCTCTGATGATAAATAAAACATGTTGATACATTAAACATTATAATATATTAAAAAAACTTATATTTATTCATCCTTGACCCCCTTCTCTTCCTGGTACTTGTAATGCAAGTCCGAGCAGTCCTCGTTGGAGATGTTGACCCAGCCCTTGTCGCTGATGTGATACACGCGAATGATACCGCCGGAGTAGGCGTCGCGGTGCGTTGCGTGGTAGATGGCGCGACGACCAAGCTCTTTATAAAAATTAAACATTATCTATTGTTTTTTTTTTTATTTAAATAAAATGATCACTTTATAGTGAGCAGTAGAAGCGATGATAACATTTTTTGCCAGTATTCTTAGAATGCACAGTGCTCTATGGTGAAACACAATTTATCATAAGCATAAGTTATTTGAATATTCATTACAAACCTTGTGCCTCAACATCTTCAAGATCCCAATGGTATCCAGAGTCCAGAACACCAAAAGCATACACAGAACCAGATCCCACTGAGAACACTTTCCCTGGGGTACGTGTTCCTTCACTGTCTACATAGTACAGTTGAGCACCCTACAATAAGAATAACATTAATAATAATAATATCTGGGACATTATTCACACAGCCATCTGATCCCAAACTAAGCAGAGCTTGTACTATGGAAACCAGACAACTGATATAAGTACTACATGTACTACGTTTCTGTTGTAAGTACATACTTACAACAGAATAGTAGTATAATATAGATAATTATACCTAGACTCAGGACAAACAGACACATTCATTCATACAAATGTCCTGGGTGGGAATCGAACCCACAACCTTCGGCGTGAAAGGCAAGTATCTACCAACCACACCAACCGGCCCGTCAAAAATATTCTAATTGCATTTTGCATATACATAACTGTTGTTAAATTTTTATTTACATATATATGATATAGATAGAAGTATTGCCAAATGTGCCAAGTTATGGTAAGTGGTCACTACCCCAATAGATAATGGCGCTGTAAGAAATATTATATTAACCATTCCTTACATCGCCAATGTACCACAAGCCTTGGGAACTTAGATATTATGTCCCTTGTGCCTGTAGTTACACTGGCTCACTTTCCTAACTAGAATGCAATAACACTAGATAGTGCTGTTTTGAGATAGAATATGTTATGTGGATTGTACTTAAATATATGTATGACACACTATTGTGATACTTTAAACATAATCAAGATGTATAATGATCTATTCATTATACATGGTAACACTTATATATGATTAATACAATACCGATAAATCTACATAGGTATAAATATAAGAAAAGTAACTTTTCATCTTTATAATTAATAGTATGTTATGTATCAACTAACCCTTTTGTCAAAACCAGCTAACATCATTCCCATGCTGAGTCCCATGCCTTTGTAATTGTAAACCATGTTGGCCATCAGCTTGCTGGCTGCGGCCACTGAGATACGCTCACGGTTTCGCAACTCATATAATCTGCATTGCTTAGCTAGTACACGGTCCCAGTACACACAATCGGCTGCACCACCAGCAAGAGTACCTGAACAAAACAAGATCAAATTTGTTTTTATCCAGATTCAACACCTTTTCTGCAAGATTATATGATTTTGTTATTGTCAATATTTTATTTTATATCACTTACCAAGGAGATAGTCATTGATTTCTACAATTTTCTTCATAGACTGGGAACCAATGAACTGACCACCAGTTGCACGGGAATCTACAGCAAGTAGTACTCCTCCCTAGATACATTTATAGTAATTGTTATCTACTTCAAATATTAACTAAGAAAAAAAAGTGTTTTTTGTAGTAATCATACTATATTTTTTTCTGATAGGAAAATTTATATCAAGTAATAAATGTATACATGGAAAAAATATCTAATCAGTATGACATCTGAAGAATAAAAGGGAAGGAATGTTTAAATACATACCTTATAACGAAATCCAAGAGTAGTAGTACCATGATCAAACTCAATTTTTATTTGCCGTCCGGTCTCATCTTTTGTATTAAACTGAGCTAAAGTCTCGACGGGCTAAAAAAGACAATAAGATTAAATTATTTAAAGTTTACAATACTATGTTTACTTTCTTTTAGTATTCCAAATATTCTTGCTGGAATAAAAACTTTTTCGGCAAAATAACCTTCACTTACGTTTGCAAACGGAGGAGTCGCAAGTTGGGCACAATTTATGAAATTTTGTGTGTATCCTAGTACGTCGGTATTAATAGAAGCAAGCGAGTCAATAGGTTTTAAGTTTATTTTCTCGTCTAATCGGCTGAGATCTAATAAAGCCATTTTTTTAAAGGAATACTTTTTGTAATAAACTTAAGTTTTTGGAATTCAGAAAAGGAGTACTGAATGACAAGCGAAAATAAAATGCTAAATAACGTTCTATATGACAGCTGTCAGTCTATCTGTCACTGTCGTTGGTTATAACGACTGTAACTTTTGGTTGTAAAGGTATGCAGATATAAAATACTAGTTATAATCGTAATATATTTACAAATAAAATAATTGTAGTAGTTACTTGTTTGCAACGAAGTTATGTCCAGTTTAATATACAGTTAGTTTTTAAAAGATCGACATATCATTATACTGGTATAAATGAACTTATTTTTATTTTTTAATAATATAGCCATTTATAGATAATCTCATTGCAATACAGTATGCTTACATTATTTTGTAACAACAGAAATTCATAATAAATGCTATTATATTAATTATAAGTTAAATATCCTGATCCTACTATTACTATTCACAACAAGATGGCGGTAGTTTTGCTTAAGTTTGTTCTATCCGATGAGTGATGGCGCGACGTTCTACAAATCTTTTTCCCTTCTTATTAACAGAAAAAGTATTTTTAGTTTTATATAGAAAAACACTTTATAACTAATGCTTAATTATATGATCATGCTTCATATATGAGGCGGTTTTATAGTCTTTACGTCCGACAAATAATAATATTAAATTCCGGATAGTGAAAGTTATGCTACGAATTCTTGATATGAGTTTGAAAAAAAAATCATTATAGTCATATGACATCCTACGTTTAATTTTCATTAATAGTACGACTTGAGTCTTGGACCTTATACTTGGATTCAATATCATTAACGTGTTTATTTGTCAGATCAATTTTTATTGCTTAACTTTTATAAGTAGTATGCATTGGGGTTTATGTACTTTATTATTAGTCTTTTAATATAGATTAGAAAATCCAATACGATATGCGTATCTATAATCTTGATCGACGTCTCTGTCACACGATCGCGTTCTTACCTCTCGCTCATACTCAAAATTGCTGACTCGAATTTCATTCGCTCTCAGAGGGGATACTCCGTCTTAATCAAATAATGTGGCGTAGAAATTCAGGCGAACAACAATAATATTGTCAAGTGTGTTACATACAGCACCTCAGGGAGGATCGCTGACGCAGCACATAACCGCGCAGTCGCCGCCGCGACCCAGTTAAGAGGTCAATACTTAACAAATTACACATTTGTCACGTACAGTCCCTAAAAACACGTAGCTGCGAAGTCACCACCGCGAGTCAGCTCCGCACGTACCGCCTAATTAATCTAGTAGATCAGCATTTTTAGCTCTATATATTAGGATAGACTAATTATATGCAGCATTCAATATGTGATCTAGCATCGAGCAGTATTGTGTCTTAGGATTAAGTTATATGTAAGATTTAGAAATTAATTAAAGTGTTAATAGAAACTTTGGTTTTTCTCAAATCCTCCGGCTACCGTAACCGTAACTAGTGCGAACATTGTATGTGAATCAATAGTATGGTAGGTGGGCAGTATAGCGAAGATTACATAGGTATATAAATTTTATCTGCGGTGTATTTTTTTTAAACTGCCGTAATTTTTGAAATGTCGTTCATTTTAATATTAAATTTAACAATGGCAACAATGTTTTAATTTAATAAATAAATAACATCGTATGCTTAAAGTAGAATTTATATAGGAAAATTGGTTTTAAAGTCTGATATTACGGTAGATATAAATTATATTATTATATATTACATGATTACTGCAATGAAGTTTTGATTATAGTGAAGTGCAGTTATAGTAATCGTTCACGATAAATTATATTCTTAGTAAAATAAATAGTGTGCTTGGAAACCGATGTTTAGATTACTTTACACATAATGCATTGGAAATAATTTAAACAAAATGATGTCGAAATAATTAATTGAGCTGATTTAATATTTTATTTAAATACGATTTACTTAGTGTACATGCAATCTACACAAAAACACACAAACACATTTACGCACACTTAGGTATACTTGGTGATAAGGCTTTGTGCAAGCCCGTCTAGGTTGGTAACCACTCATCAGATATTGTAACAGCAATACCTTCTTAGTATTGCTGTGTTCTGGTTTTAAAGGCGAGTGAGCTAGTGCAAACACAAGAACAAGGGACATAACAAATTTTTGTTCCAAGGTTGGGTTGGCCATTAGCGATGTAAGGATTGGTTAATATCTCTTAAAGGAGATCACTCCTCTGCACAATGCATTCCCAAAACAAATAAAATATTTCGTTAAAATGATGACGTCACAACTAGGGCTATTAGGATTCAGAAAGTTGTTTTTATTGAGAAATATATGCGGACACGAAACACATTACAGCACACACGTGATCGCTTATGCGCATGTCTAGTAACTGTCTCTGTGTTTATTTCTTCACACCATTACTTAAATGTATGTCATTTGACGTTTCACGTAGACGACTTGGATCGATGTAATTATAAACGATAAATACTATCGGACCTCGGGATCTGCGGTCTTATATGCAGCCACTAGACCAGCGAGGCAGTCTGTTAATAGGCATGATGACTGATTTTAAAATAACCTTCTATAATGTAGGTGCACATCTACTATTAATGAAATTAATTTTCAAATAAAATGGCTGATTGCTGAATTTTATATTTTTATTTTACTAAAAATCTTATTGATCTCAATGCGTATATTAAAATTGGACCATTTTTCAGAATCCTTTTAAAATTGTTTCTTCTCTAAAATCTTTTTTTTTTTAATTCTTTAATACTTTCATCATGCCTATTATTATATATACTTATCCAAGACTAAGATTTTCCCATAGACAATATACTTGTAGTAACATTTTAACTGGTTTGACATAATATTCCTAATTACTCTTGACGAATATACAAGTTTACAAGTATGCAAAGCCCTTGTAGTCTAGATATTAAAGCATAGAAGGGCTTTTGCCAGGAATATGTCAAATCAATAAAAAAACACTAAATTGTCTATGGTCTCATCCTAATATCTTTGATTAGCCACAATGATACGTGTGAGTTGGGTCTTTGTTGACTAGCTTTGTGAAAATGAACACGTAAGTTATAGTAGGTAGTTAAATAAACAAGACAATAGACAAATATCGACAATAATACTACTACAAAACAGCTACAAGAAACCAAAGAAAGCTCTAATTTGGTATTGGTATGGTATGGTATTGGATGTCGAAATAATTGTCAATATATACTATTTTTTTAAATCTACTATAAAAATATTTTTTAAGGTTAATTGTGCATATATTTCACTAATTTCTGTGCCGTTATTATAATTTTTATACAATCGAAACAATCATGAATATTCTAGAAATAAACTACAATATCAAACACTTTAAATACACACTTATACCTTAAACCAGATTAACCCGACCCCGATCGAAAATTTCACCTTTATCCCAAAACATGCAGATTGATGTGTTAAGTATATAATTTGTTACGGTTAAAACTTTAACTCAAAGATGAGTCAAATACAAAAGTCGTGAATCCAAGAAAGTCACGATTCGGATTCCAAAACTGCATATTAAGAAATGTGAACCTAGCCCAAGAAAATAATAGCCTAAAAATTCATAATTGCAACTTATGAAGCTACAGTCACACCGTCGACTAATGCCTTATTTCAATTTGTATTTTATATTTAAGAATAATATTTATTGTTGATAACGTTTTGAGTTTTCAACAACTGTCTCGTTGGTTTAGTGGTTAGTTTATGTTTATATTATTCGTGAGGTTCTAATTTCAAATTAACATCTATCAGCCAGTAAGGAGGTCGGTTATTATGTCGAAAAATCGTTAGGGAATTAGCAGTGTTGCATCAGAAAGCGCCAATGGCTTTGGACTTATGCCCTACATCACTCCAGATTAAGAGCATAATAAATGTTGTTCATTATATTAACTAAAAATGATTTAGAAGAACAATAGTGGAGAAACTAGATGAATTAAAACAAATATATTATTACACCATTTGATAAATAAGCATAAAATTCTTGAAAGTAATGACATACATCAAACTTAAGGAAAATGTTGGATTTTGATAAATCGTTCATATTTTAAAGTAATGTCTTAAATTTACACATTCTACTATATATACCTTATTAAAAAAAAATCTCAATTTCTTTTTTTATTGCCCCTTACGGCACATGAAATCACTTGTATAGTGGAAAAATATTAAATTTAAAAAATTACATCTATGTACATTAATACATAACTTAATAATGAGCGTAATTACTAATACAAAACTTTCATCTATGTGATAAAAAAGCACGGTTAAATCCCATATTATATATTTAAAAAATTTCAAATTTAGAATTTAAAAAAAAAGTTTACATATTTTACCCGTTCTACTATGGTGTGATACGAAGCCAACGTTTGAAGCTTATTAGGGCATTCCTGTAAACTCGCGATTTATCAGAGTTAGGGCAAAGTTAGTATCGGTTCCCATAGGAATATTCGTTCTGAAAGTGCCCCCTGTTTTGTCACGCGATGTCTTCTGGTATTTATTAGGGTGACCACAATAATCGAATGGTATAAATAATTACAATAATTTGTACCCTTTTATAAATTACTTGTTTTATAAATGTGAGATTTCATCTCAAATAATTATTTTAAGTGTAATAATTAAGTAATTGAACGCACAGTCATACGTGCTCTGAAGTTATTGGACTAATTTGCAAATGTATTTTTTGGTTACATAAAACGCTAAAACCTAACAATTTACTTATCGAAGTAGCTCGCGTTCGCCGCGTAAGCCAATAGAGTTATGCATTACGAAATAAACGTATTATGAAGGTCCTGTTTCTATCCGTACAAAGGATGTGTAAGTAAGTTTAACAATAAAAATAAGATAACTGCTATTGCGAATTTCCTAGAGTATAGAGAGAAATATGTAATATACCTTTTTGAATAATCAATCTGAAGAGGTTATCTTAATAACAATCCAACGCGTGGCCTCAAAATCGAAAGGAAAAATTTACAAAAGCGATCGTTATACAATTTAAAGTTTGTATTATACATATATATTTGAATTAAAGACTTAAGTTATTATCTACTTTGTTTATAATATATTTTAATACAAAAGTCGAAGTTTTCCTTTTAATATTACTGAAAAGTTATCTAATAATAAACATTGAACAAGAATCTATCCATGTCAGAAAATCTCGGACGTCGTCTCGCCCCGGGGTGAACAAGACCGGCCAAACGAAATAATAATAAAAATATACTATTTACTTACAATTATTAAACTTTTTCCTTGATTACTTTTTTTTTATTGAAACAACGTTCTGGCCTGCCTGCGTGCGGAATATAACGAAAGTTTTCTTATACAATATAATTTTTATAATAATCTATAGATATTATAGATTATTTTAAATATATATTATGTGATTGAAGACTTTGTTTATGTCTTGCTTGCTTATCTTTGGAACTAAAAAACTGATTAAAAAAAAAACTTATAGAGATCTTTTTGCATTTGCAGATATCTTATTTATTGAGAAAGGTTATTGACTATATTGTATCTTCTTGCTATGACTAACGAAGGTGGAGTAGTGACATTTAATCCAAGTTAGTTAATATATAATACTATGTATGCTAATATTTAATAATATATGACGCACCCGAAAATAACTCTCGTCGAAAATACGTCTCGCAGGAAAATGATTAAAATTATCCTCTTTCGTATGTTGTTTACAAAAGTTTAATTTTCCCTTTTTTCTACTTCAACATAATCAATCAACAATAAGGATACCATAAAGTATTAAATTTACAAATTTTATATTATGTAATCTTAGTCAAAATTGAAAAAAAAAACAGTATAATCACTTGTCCGGAACAATTACGAAATCATCGTGATCCTACATGAATTTTCGGGCCCACCTCGCGGCTGTCATAATGTCATACATTTCAGAGGCACTATAATGAGACCGGTCCACGCACTATTGACACTAAAATTGTTAGGAATTACTGTCTAGCTATAAAGCTATTAAAGAGCTATATCACGCTACGGGCCATTGAGTAAGTGGTGTATATCAACTATTATTTAGATTAATAAAAAATATTCTATGCTATGTCTCACGAAGACCATATTATACGGCGGGACGATATTACTTTTAGGTTATAAACTATGAATGTTTATGCTTCTAATTTAATTAAGTCTCGTTTCAAGTAACTCGTGTGATTTGACAAATGTTTGAAAAATGTCGTAACGAAAATCACGTCTCTAAAGGTGCTTTGAACTCCGAATGGCTCATATGCTTTTTTATAACTAGTCTACTAAATATATCTCACCGTCTTGTTGAAAACTTATTTATATGTCGAATTTTAAATATTATTATTATCGAAGACATCTTCGCACCTTTTCCTACCTGACGCCTGGAGTGATCTCCCCTCTCGCTCTATGGCGCTAATGACCAAATGATACATAAGTAGAAGTTTTGCTTATATTTATTTATAAACAGCGTTTGACATTGTTAATATTCTAAATGCGAGTGTAACTCAATCTGTCTGTTAAGCTTTCACTGCTTTCAAGCAAGCTTGAATCCATAGGAAGGACACAGGTTACTTTTTTTATAACAAACCCTCTCCCACGACCTACATCGCCGGAAAACTAGTTTAGTAATAAAATTTTTATTCGACATTTCTGAAACGAACATACCGCCTACAAAATTTGAAATTGGAGTTAATTTTTTTTTTATAAAGTAGGAAGACGAACTGTCAGACGACGAAGACGAAGAGCCAATCTCTTGATGGTAAATGGCCAACATTGCCCACAGATATTGGCGCTGTAGGAAATATTTCTTCCATCATAAATGGGCTACTAACCTTGGAAATTGAGATGTAATGTCACTTATTTCTTTGTAGTTGCTCAGTCACCATTCAAACTGGAACATAACACTATGTTAGCGGTTGAATATGTGATAAGGGTGGTAGGATAGGGTGGTACCTACCCTAATGGGCTAGTACAAAGCCCACCAAGTATAATTATTTTTTCGTTTCGTATCTTTTCAAGCCACACAAGCTGTCCTGGAAAGGCATATATAATAAATAAATACATCAAAAATCTCATATAAAACAAGACATTTTTCTTAACATTATGATAATTCAATTTTATCTTAGTTATAAGTAAGCAAATGCAAAATAGATCTTTTTACGAATATTTATAATTATGGCAATATTAATCACAGGATGATTACAGATTATAAACCACATTTCATGTTTAAATCTTGAGATCGAGTCGTTTTACGAAAGGTCGCCATTATTCTAAATTTGAATATTAGACGAGTACAGATATATGGATTAGGTTTGAGTGTAAACGGGATGGATGATAATGATGTTACTTGATGTGAAATACGGCGTAATGTTGCACGCTCCTTATTAATATTCGAAAATAAAGAATGTTGCCATCTGCCCGGAGGTGAGGGGAGTAAATTTTTGTAATAGTGTTGTGAATTACAAATTTTGATTTTCCGATGAAAATCAAAATAAATTCAAGGTAAAAGTTATATTTAATTAATTAAAAATGTTTTTTTTTTTTAATTTTAAATCTTATTTAATAGTACGGTTTTAGTTTTACTAAGTTATAAGCAAACTGCTATGCGTATTTATGTGACTGAATATATCATTTTGAAAAACTTTTTACTTCATTTATTTTAATTTTATGTAATGAAAGTTTAGGTTCTTTAAACAAAAAAACATTAAAAAATCTTAACAAAAGATGGATTATTTTAAATGTAAGTTTTAAGGGTAGCCTCTTTTTACCAGCTCGAGCACAAAGCAATTTGCTCTATCTTATGTTATTTTATTGTTATAACACTATTACATTTTATTTGAACATTGAGGACGATTGATTGTATCAACTGCTGATGTTTTTATAAAAGACAATTTTAAATTTTATATTTTATTTATATAAATTTATTCGTTACAAAATGATGGACTGAAAAAATTACTAAAAGTTAAAGTCAAAACTAACAAAACAGGATACAATAAATGAGCGAGCTACACATATACAATACAATAAACGAGTGGGTATACATATTAATGAAAATAATAATATTATAATAAAAACATTTAATCATAATAAACACCAGAATTCTCATTATTATTATATATAATTACTCATAAATATACAATTTATAGTAATTATTACTTATAAAATAAATTATTAATAATTATTACTTTAATGCTAGAATTGTTCTAAAGTTATCGATATTATTCACATCACTAATACAACGATGGTGAGCGATAGTAGTGGTCGCGCCTCGGGCTGCGTGCGCGCCACCCTTTCATTTTCTAATTATATAACTGGCAACACGGGCCCGTGCGCGACCGGTAACAATTTGAATTTAGAATCGTGAAGAGTCATATCGAAAATATTAAAATTTTGTTCTAAAGTAATATTATTTAAAAACATTACTAATTTTCTGGTTATAAATGGTAATTCGAGTTGTACTTAATTCTTTAAAAATAAAAATAATTCTATTATTTACGTCTCTTTTTTATTTATTTATTTCATTAAAAACTTTGAAACATCTGAATTTTCAAAATATTCGGCTGATTATTTGTATGTTTTTGCTAATTATATTGTGGTGTGCATGCGATTTCAATGGTAAGCATGTGGTTACATGACGAAAAGAAAAAAGATCATTTTTTATATGATCAATTTTACGACTGTAACTGACTGACGGGCGTGCGTTTACACCAAGTGTACATAGCTCGTATATCATTTAGAAGTGTTCTTATTTTAAATATTTTTAGTTCTATTTTTCTAAATAAAACGTTAAATTTCAAAGTTGAATTTGATTACGTCTATATACGTCACGTTGCAAAATGAAATAATATTGATTCTGTTTAATTTCTGTTACGAGCACAGATTAAAAAAATGTCCCACTGATCTACATGTTGCATAAATTGTATGGAATTTTGTGATGGGTAGACTATATTTTTCTTCAAGTTTTATGCTTCCTCCAATCATTGTAAAGCATTTAGATTACCAAATAAATAGATATTGGCGGAAATCTGTGTCCTCATTGAAATACAATTCTAATTCTCTGGGCGGTTTTTCCATCACCAGTAGAGGCTATGATATGAAGATAAATCTTTTCAAAAATATTTGCGTTTTTATCAAACGTAAATATATTGACAGTACACGATATAATCCTTGAGGCTTTCAAAGGAGAATAGCCAACTGCGCATAATATTGCGCAAACACAAGTACGTATACTCTATTCCTTAACTCCAATAGCCCGATAAGACACGCATTGGACATAACCGAAGTCAGATCAGCTTTGACAAACCGCTTCATAGGACAATACGACAAGACATAATATATGTATTTATAATAAATATAGCTAGATTATATATAATTGTCGAAAAATGATGACCGGCGCATTTAGTTTTTAATATAAAGGACACATTTTAGTTAAATTATAAACACTAATATTAGCTAACTTAAATTACTAATTAATAAACTATAGAAATTGTATGCGTTGTATTGTAAATTGAATACATTTAGAATTTTTGTAGATTTATTATAAAATAACATTCTACGATTATCCGGTACGTAAAATTAATCGTATTATTTTACTTGCTTTCTTGTATAACATGTATTAATGCCTCAATCGATTACATCGGATAACGGAAGAGACACGAATATTTCGAGACACAAAATGGGCGTTAACTTTTTATCGCGATGGAATATGTACGAGGAGCAAGTGTATTAAGCCTTTAGCAAAAGTTTTTCGATGATCTTAACAATTATATAATTTAATATGAATAAAATTGAATAGAATTGAATTAAAATTATTATTACTATAAAACAAGGAGCAATTAAGGATATGCAACAGAAGTTTAAATTATTTTAGAACGAAACATATCGTACAAAAAATATTTTTAAATTAATTAATAATAATAATAATAGCTAACTGTTAAATTTAAGCAAAGATCGAAATAAAACATCCTATTCCCCTATAAATTTCATACATAGTTATTTAAGTAAAAGCTGGCACTTGACCTTTTCTATTCAATGAAATCACAAATTATACAATGATTAATTGACCGTAACAACTATAATTACATTTTTTTTATTTTATAAAAGATAAAAGATTACATAGTACCGTTGACAGCTGGCGCCCAGAGCGATGTACTAAAAACTCGAAAAATCGGTCACAGATAATCAACGAAATGCCTAAGGCTTTGTAATTAGTAATGAGGTGATGACGCGATGGATATAACACTTTCGATTTTGATAAAGTCTTTTAATTACATTAAATATTTGATAAAAGCGAAGGCATTTATTGTATTTGGTGCAACATTGGTGCTGTGGTGGTGCTGTTCGAACAATCTCTAGACTACTAATTGAAAGAACTTGAATATCCATAAGGTATATAGGTGATCCTTTTTAACCCTCAAGTAAATTGTTTTTATTAGAAGGTTACATCTATTAATTACCAATTCAAACAACAAATAAGAACAGATTTTATATGTAAAAGGTAAATAGAAAACAAATAATTAATATAAGAATTTTAATTACGCAATGCTTATGGCGACAGATTCTTAATACCCTGTCAGAAGCAAAAGCAATTTCACCATAACGGTCTAACGTCAAACCTGAGCATAGACAATTTCGCGCGCGAAAGATCACTATCTCCTCTGTGGTCTGCCACGTGACCGCCAGAGGGGTCACGTGACTCTATTTGTACAGCCATACCGCTTTTATTAACTCGGCTCTGGGTTCTTTATAAAGTCAGGAATCGATATATCATCGAAACCTCAAGTATTATAAAAAAAAACACAAAATGATAAATAGCCTTTTACGAGTTTGTTATTGCTTTTTTTTTTGGCAGATGAGTTCATTTTTAACATTTACATATAAAGCTCTGGCTTTCCATTTTCAATTTAAACAGTAAATACTATTTTATAAAAATTTTAAAATGCCTCAATATTATATGCAAAAAAAATGCTTTTAAAAAATTTTAAAGGTCGCTTTAGCCCCGGAACCCAGTTCTGCATTTTCGTGTTCAGGTATCACTACCAAAAGTTTTAAGTAATGTTTCACAGTGTCTCAAATACCTACCCAAAAATGTTTACCAGCTTTAATACTAATACTACACTATACTATATACTATACTACTGGTATTAGTTATCGGTTATTGATTTTTGAATATAGAATCTTGTTCCAAATATAAAAACTTTTTGCAAATTTTATTCACAGAGTAATAAAGCTCACTAACATCGGGTCAGCTATGTGCCTATAATCTGTATTGTCAATACTTCGCGCTGAGTGACACTTGACGTCCCGGTGCTAATCCCAGGGGATAACAAGAATGACAAATTATAAATCAAATGGATGTGACAGTTTTATTTCTTGTAATTCTATAAATATCTGCCTATATATAAATAAGCAAAGACGAAACTATTCAGTACATTTGCTGTTTGTCAACCGTTTTTTTTTTGTTTTATAGCTAAATTGACGACCTTTAATGTTAGTTATAAAAATATAATTTGAAATAACAGTAGAAAAACAATGTGTTCGAAATGTTCAAATTCACATAATTATGTTTTCCTCACACTTTTAATAATGCTTACCGCTTCATAAAATATAATTATAATATCTATTCCTATACGAGATCTATTTAGAAAAGGACCCAATTAAAATATATTAAAATACTTTCTTATTTTATTATTTTCAATATCTATTTGACTAGTCAATCAATCTCAAATAAAATTTAGATTTTAAAAATATATTCTTAGGTGTTAACTTAGCTACTGTCCCAGAAATTTCATTTTGTAAAATTAAATAAAGATTTTGATTTCGGTACAAATAAATATTTAAAATTCAGTATTGTCATCTACTTATTTTTATATAATAATACCAAATCAAAACAACGACCTTAATTGATATGATAATATTAGATCTGCATCAAATTTACCGAAAGACACTTTGACTTTTATGTAAATTAATTAAACTTATTTCTGGAAGTTTCCGAAAACAATAACTACTACCGCCTCCAAATTTACTACGTAAGGGTCCATCTCTCAAAATGAACAACACGAAGAGCAATGTAAGTGTTGATTTTTGTACTCAACGCTATCCCGGACTTTATTCCACACGCTTTCCCATGCGGTAATGAAATATCATTCCTCTCGGGATCGAGACGGCTAATAGTAAGCTCGTTATAGCCCTTGGGAAGTGCGGATTTGCACGTAATTAGGAATTTTTGTGGTCTGAGATATTAGGCTGTATATTTAAGTTCGTTGCTTTTATTACGTAAAATGAAAAAAAAATATTCGCCATCTGTCATTTATATTCTTAGTTTGAATTTGACAATCAAGCTGTATTAAAGCGTGTATATATGATGATAATGAGTCGGCTTGTAAGTTCATCCGTTCATATTACTTACCCGTGTATAGAGATATATACATATATAGGCATTGATTTTGCGAGTAGTATCTTTTTAGAATATTACTAATAAAGGTGAAAATAATATATGGCATTATGTTAATACATACTTGGAATAATGAAACAGAAGAAAAATGAAAGTAAAGAATACATGACTTATTACGTTCAAATAGAGATAAAAATAACAATAAGCTATGACGATAAATGCCAAACTATGACCTACCCCTTTACTTGGTGGTAGGAGGTTTCATCACTCATCCCACATTCTACATATACGTTGGCGGCGCATTTGCGATTTTGTATGGGATGGTTAATATTTCTTGCAGCGTCAATGTCTATGGTAACAGCCTGTAAATGTCCCACTGCTGGGCTAAGGCCTCTTCTCCCTTTTCGAGGAGAAGGCTTTGGAGCTTATTCCACCACGCTGCTCCAATGCGGATTGGTGGAATACACATGTGGCAGAATTTCAGTGAAATTAGACACATGCAGGTTTCCTCACGATGTTTTCCTTCACCGAAAAGCACAAAATGAATTATAATCACAAATTAAGCACATGAAAAATTTCAGTAGTGCTTGCCCGGGTTTGAGCCCATGATCATCGGTTAAGATTCACGCGTTCTTACCACTGGGCCATCTCGGTTTGTCTCGGCAATGTATAGACATGGTTACACCACCGTCATAGGACGGTGGTGTAACCTTACCATCAGGTGGCCTATTTTCCCGTCCATCTACCTATTTAAAAAAAAAAACAACCAATACACCAACTTACTAATGTACCACCAATCCACAACCCCGCATTGGAACAGCTTGAAATAAGTCTCTCCTAACTCCTTTTATATTTATTTTTTACGAATAATATTTCAAAAAAGAACTTATACAATGTAGATTAAGACCTTCTTACATTTAAATCTATTTTTAAATTTAAAATATTCTCATTCAAATGTTTCCATTTATATTCGAGATTTAAAATATCGACGCCAATCTAAAACAAACACATTCGTCACGCTCACAAAGAACCGCAACATCAAAACGCAACTTAACTGGCATCATTACGAGATCTGCATAACTGCATTCGAAGCGCGGGATTGTCGCATCATCGAATCCCCCGGGAATCTAGTCCCGTACAATAAAACTCAATTGTAACCTTGTTATATACATCCCTATTTGTTAGAAACCGTTAAACAATATTGAACTCTATCCCATTGTTTTAGAGATGTGTTTCATTTGGCTGTGCATTGTTTTACGGCGTTTTGTATCATTTGGTTGAATATGTCAACCCCACAGTTATTATATGCAAATAATACGCATAATTTAGGGTTTTGGCCTATTCCGTGTTTTATCTACTTATCTGTGAAATGGCTCAATTAGTGAAGCGTGTTCGTGCTGGTCTGCGGTTGGGGGTGAAATGCAAATGTGGTACCAACTCGTATCGAATATGCTAAATGATTTATCGTGATGATACATTATAATACACACTTAAGCTTCATAAGATATTATATTTGTTAAAACAGTAAAGTAAAGTAACTGTTACTGTGCCACTATTGATCTCAGCTCTCTTCACCGTTTGAGGAGCTTGGAGCTTATTCCACTACGCTGTTCCATTGCATGTTGGTGGATACACATGTGGCAGAACTTCAGTGAAATTAGACACATGTAGGTTTCCTCATGATGTTTTCTTTCACCGCCGAACACGAGATGAATTATAAACACAAATTATGCACATTAAAATTCGGTATTGCTTGAAACCGCAATCATCGGTTCACGCATTCTAACCACTGAGCCACCTCGGCTCTTGTTTTACTATTTGTTGTACTAAAAAGTATTTAAATAACTATTTTTTTTAAACTCATTACACATTCAAAAAAAAAAGATCACGTCACATAATTACAAAAAAAATTAAAACTTACTTTGAGTGATTTTAACAACAGAACAAAGTACGAAAATTTCACCTTTAAGCATTACGTTTAAAAAAACTTATCGTATTTGACCTACAATTTTCGCGCCTAAAGATACATTTCTATAAAAAACTCCGTCTCTTGTAAATATAGATTATCTTCAAGCATTAACAAAAATAACATAAAAGTAAAAAAAAAAACATTTTTAGTTTTTTTTTTCAATATACTTACTTAAATAAAACAATAACGTAAACATCCTCGACTGTCGTTAACAAAACACGTTACCTTGTTCTATTTTCAATTTGCTTTTTTTTGTAATTTTCATAATTTGTCATAATAGTAATGAGACTTTTTTAAGAGAAATATATACATATCTATATGTGTATATAATATCAATGGACGAGACTCTTCTAAATGCCCCATCGCATTTTTTTTTCAAATACCTAATCAATTATAGTATTTCATTGCACAGAATGAAACAAAAAAAAACATATTAAGTATTAGATAATAGTAGAGAACATTTTAAAGGGCAAGGCATTCATGATTCATCCTAATTATATAATTTCATATTTGCGAAAATCCTTTTTCGTAAAGCTGTAATGATTTCCATGAAAGAACCTTTAAACCACACATGACGATAAAATTATAACAGGCTTGTTCCAAACATTAATCCCTTGAAACATTTTTAAGCACCGGTCACATACATTTATAACCATTAGCGGCTCACAAAAACGATTACAACCGCTAATCTTACCATATCTATAAAACTAAATAAATCAAGAAAAAAGCAAACACACGACTATTAATATCTCTATCCTTATACTTAAGTTCGGAAACGCGACGATAATTACAGTTCAGGAACGTTGAGTTTAACGTTTGAAAATTAAAAGAGTTGAGCGATCTCGAAACGCCACGTATCATTATGTTTGCATTATTTTGTTCTTGTTCGAACGCGACCCGAGGTTAAGTTGGGTCACGACACATCCCAATTAGGGGTGATTAGGCGTTGTAATTTATTGAGTGCGTTCAGAAACGCGCTGTATCACCGCGGCGTGCTTTCAAGTTTCGAACGAATGTCGTGGCGCCGATGATTTTATTTGTCTGTGGTGCTAATTTGCAAATATGGCTTCTTAAAATTCCTTTATTGATTTTTTATAATTCCATCAATTAATCATTTCGTCTGTCGTCGATGTAGAATATTTTAATTTTGTTAAACTTTTTAATAAAATGTTGGATTTATTTCGAAAGGATGGGGCGTAAAATGTTTTAGCGGGTAAGCTGTCCCGGACATTAATTATGGCGTGACCCCACTTTCCCGGGATTCTAAATTTAAGCGCCGCACCGCCCTATGATTAGTCCCCATACACAATACACATTTAAAACTTTCCAGCCACATTAAACACCATAAAAAACAAATCTTACTTCGCTCCAGTGCTATAATTAACCCAAAAGTTTCTTGCATTAAACGCCTAAATATATATTTACAAGAATATTGTTTATACGAATGTGATTTTGTATTTGTTGATGTTATAACAATATTTATTTTATATATTATTGTATGACATATAAATGACAAATGACATAAGGGTAATAGAAAACAATTGATCAAAGAACAAATGGTGCGCAAAGGCGGTCGCATATAGACAACCTTCGGTGAAAGAAGATTTGTAAAAGAAGAGGTAAGGCATTTAAGTATGAAAGAAGAGATAATAAATATTATATAAGAAAAAATATATTAAAGTATAACAATAAACAGAACAGAATTTCACTGAATGAAACACATGTAAGTATCCTCAGGATGTTTACTGTCATTATCGAGCACGAGATGAATTATAAACACAAATTAAGCACATGAAAATTCAGTCATTCAGCTTGAACCCGATATCATCGGTTACGATTCACACGTTCTAACCACTGAGCCATCTCTGCTCTAAAATCAAAATAGTAATGGCGTTTTCATCAAGTGGCCTCTCACTCATAAGTGCTTTCTTCATTTGTTCTCATGTCAATTAAACTCGATAATATTAAAGGGTTTAACTTATTTAAATAAAAATTTATAGTTTTGATACCATCTAATACCTAAATAATTGATATTAGTAATATGTTATTCTATACATTTTTATTAATTCACTGAATAATGTAAGTAAAACTTCACTAAAAATCTCAAATTGACGAACGATTTAATTTATTATGTTATATTTATTTTTAAGTTATTATGTATTTACCATAATATGATATTTATTTTGTAGAGTATATAATAGTTTGGGATATTAAATTACTTAGCTCAAAATTATCGTTTACTCAATTACATCACTAGTAATATAAGCTGTTTTAGCGTCATCGTGGTACTATACATAAGTCTAGATATTATTAGTTACTACATTACTAGTATTAAGCTCTTAATACAAGTAACGTAGTAACTATACTATATGGTAAGTTAAGCTTAACCAAAACGTGCCAAGCAAAACTTGATAGTGAGAAATGTTATAAAAACACTGCATACTTTCTCTCACCTGCTTAAAAAAAAAAAAGAATTCGCTAGGGATGTCAAATGGAGGCGTTATCGATATTTCAATTACTGTCGCCTTGCTAAACGAGAGCTGGTAATATTTCTAACGGTACGTAATTGTTGCCTGTCCGGGCATAGTTATTAGTGTATTGCTTATCAAGCGCGTGCGCAGAGCCGGGGGCGATGAGGTGACCACGAATTATTGGGACTTATCCTTTTCGTGACTGCCAGTCGTATTGTATATAGATATATGAATATAGGGCTCTAGGGGCTTTAAGGGATTGTTATTTTTATTATTTGACATAGTGCTATAGTTTATTGCTGTGGGTGTT
This sequence comes from Nymphalis urticae, assembly GCA_905147175.2. Taxonomy (NCBI): domain Eukaryota; kingdom Metazoa; phylum Arthropoda; class Insecta; order Lepidoptera; family Nymphalidae; genus Nymphalis; species Nymphalis urticae. The sequence continues at coordinate 4,065,876 of LR990007.1, forward strand.
GCCATCGCTAATGATTTTGTGTAATAAAACGCAAATACTTTTTCTTAAGTTTGTGTGTGTTCGAAATTATATTTGAATAATATTTTGTCGATAGAGGAAATCAGAGCCTTGAAAAAACGCACCCTAATTAATTTAACTAGCCCTTTGTTACTTTAACGTATTAATTAATAAAATTAAATACTTAATAAGAGATTCTTTTTAGCAAGTTAATTATAATTATTTGAGTTTGAGAGTTAAATATCGATAATATTTACTCTAATTATCATAATTTTATATATTTATAATAATTATCATTGACATTTGTGTTGCTAATTTTTTTAATATTTATTGTATTATTTATATTGTGTTGGGTATGTGACTGAAGCAAAAAATTAGATATATATTTAAAGTGATATCTTTTAATATAAGTTTCAAATACCCGTTTTTTTCTCCTTTAAAATATATTTATATTTAGATCAAGTATTTTTATACGTATTTAGTTTATTAAAGATAGTAATCGAATTATGGAAATATTATTTTATTATTTTTTTTAGTTGTTAGATATTAGTTTTCATAAGAAATGTATGTTGGGCTCAATCCGCGACCTTTTCATTGGCGTGTATGACGTTTTATTTTTTCATACTTATTTAAAAAATAAACCTTTTAATTATTACGTAGTTAATCTGTGGAGTTTCTGGATTTATTCGCCATGTTCAGATGTTTCGTGGTCCAAATGTGAGATCTTCGTAGCTAAAAATATTTCCTATACTTGAACAGTTACGGTCGGAATCCACGCCTTTATTATACGAACAAGTAAAACGTTGGCATTTCGTGTGGGTGTACGACTTAAACTTACAATATTTCGTCTAAATTCTTTTTATATATGTATAACAATTAGCAGCTTTTTAATTTCATAATGCTTTCCCTTTCATTCATTACAGATTTCACATTCGAAAAAAGAAGACATAGCATAAGTTAAAATCACCCGATAAGCAATGTTGTTTTTTTTTTATATTTTCCGGAAGGGCAAATGACTCTACTCCACCTGATGGTAAATGGTATTAGAGTCCAAACGCGACGACGGCCAGTACAGTCGGGAAGAAGGTTCTGCACTAGCCGCCCTCGCCTTGCCGGCCCGCAAGATGCCTCTTCACGCCTCGTTTGAAGGAACCCGAGTTGTAAATATAATGTAATGATTGATACGTAAGGTCGTAATTTCATTCGACTTGAAGTTGGCTTCAACAGAGCCTGTCTTATATACTCATGAGTATGTGTCACCAACTCGTCACTTATCTATTTTAACAGTAAAAAAAAAAACTTTCCATTTTGCAGTTCTGTTTGAAAATTGAATGAGTCGGTGTAGTCATAGTTTTAAGCGATATTGTAGTTTCCAATGCTTTGTAAATATCTTACAGTGTTTGTGGGTGGTAAGCACCCGGTGGCCCATTTCATCATATTTGCTTTTATCCTGTAAATGTAACCATCGTGGATTCCTTTCATTGGTTACAGCACTATCAGTGTTTATTTTTTTTAAGGATGCAGTTACAAAGGCACCGCTTTAACTTTACTTATCAATAAATTTAAATCATAGACAAAAATAATTTTAAAAATTATTAAGGCTTAATTAATAACCCCTCTAAGCTTTGTTTAACGAGTGTGTAATAAAACAATGCTGTCTTCTTCTTTCAAATGTCAAATTGATAATGATAGAAAGGGAGAATGAATCAGTGTTTATCTAATTAGTCGCTAAGCAAATTATGAGTAAGGCCGTATTTTCATTATATTTAATTAACATACATACATATGTTAGAGGAAAAGAGTTAGTACTAAGTTCTCTATTGGTTCTTTTAGGTTGATTCTTGATTTCGAAAATTTCGATTATTTGTAGTTTTATAATTAATTCAAAACTATAACGTGACGATTGAAATGTGCTTTTATTAGCTTGAATAATAATTGGCTCCAATCAAATAAATTGGCATTATCAAAACTATAAACCGTTCGTTACATAAACAATATGCAGCATCCACTCAACATCTTATATCGTTTATATATTACTGCAAAACAGCAGTACTTAATATTGTTGTGTTCTGGTTTGAAGGGTGAGTGAGCCAATGTAACTAAAGGCACAAGGGACTTAGTTTCCTAGATTGGCGGCATATTGACGATTGTAAGTGATGGTCAATATTTCTTACAATGCCAATGTCTATGGCAGTGATCATTATACATTTGCCCGTCCGCCTACCTATTTTATTAAAAAAATATTTTATAAACTATGATCGAAGTCATTTTTCCTGCAATTATTAATTATACTGGCTTACTCATCCTTTGTACCGGAAGACATAAATACTGTGTATTGATGTTTAGCGATATAATAACTGATGAGTGGGTGGGGCCGTCATCCGGGCTTGCACAAAGCCTTGCCACATGTAAATATATATAAATTGAAATAATTTTAGAAATCGAGAATTAAACACATATGCAAGACATAGTATCTATATTAATAGCTTATGAATTCCTTAATAAAAATAAAAACACTCATAAAACAGGTTCACATTGTGGGTATTTAATATTTTTACGTTGCAACACTATTTATATATTCGGATGAACCGTATAAAAATAAGAGCATTAATTTTTAATTTTTAGGGTAAATGAGAAAACTCTTCTATGCGCTTCTACTAACACTATTTAAGATTCCTAGTATTAAGTTTAAATTGTTGCGCTAAAAGATTTTTTTTTCATATTACGCAAACTTTGTTGTTACCTACTTATCGTTTTTTTATAGAATGTTATATAAATTTTATTTTCGTGGTTAGGATGTAAAAAAGAAACCATATAAAGACGGTCCATATATTTTTTATTTTTTACTAAATGTTTGTATTTAATTGTTTTATTTTTATTTTTTTATTTAAGAGAAATATAGCCACGGTCAGTAGCTAGTGTAGCTGTTAGGTGCAGCCTACGCAAACTTTTTGTTTTGCAGCGATAGATGTGTCGATTAGATTATTTAAACCATTTATTATGTCGTTATTATAGACTATGTTTACGTCTTAGTAAATTGCTATGTTAAGATGTAAAAGTAATGGCAATAACAGCTATTTAATGGCAGGTATGGCTTTCTTTTTTTTATTTTTTTATGTGTAGGATTCGACATAGACAATGGCAGTAAACTATTCAGTCTCGTTTTTATTAGCTTTGTTTATTTTTTAATTTGAGTTGATAAATAATAGATTATAATCTAAAGGTGTAAAGGATATAGCAAATTCACAACACTATAATTGTATATATACAATATAAGCAATTAATTAGTCCAATATTGGCTTTTTTTTTTTAATTTGTAACAGAAATGCATCCATGCAAATAGAGATACGTTACATGACGGTAAGTGATTACTTAGTTTGGTGAATGGTGGATGAGAAAATGTCCTATTTCATGGTAAGTCATCTAGGTCCATGCTTTTTTTTTATAATTGCCAGGAAGGCAAACGACTCCATTTCACCATTTTCATGGTAAGTGGTAGCAGAGTAAAAACGCGACGACGGCCAGTACAGTCGGGAAGAATGTTCTGCAATAGCTGCTCTTAACGTTTGAAGGTAATAAGAGGAGGGGAACACGTGTGCTGGTAGGGGATTTCATTTTTAGTGGTGCGACAATGAAAAGAGTTGCCAAATTACTTCGTGCGCGATGGACTTTCCCCCTCGACAATAGAAAAGACGTTATTCACACCAGAGAATACCAATACAAAGTATTGCGATGACTGTATAGTCTGTTCCAACCAAAAGAGGAATACAGACCAATAAATAATTTGGAATTGACGTGATATCATTGGATGAGATCTTGAATAAGCTATGGTAATCATTATGGATTCGTGAAAACATGACGATTTGAATGTCGGCGATGTTGTTACCGGAATTTTAGAAGTCAAATTAAGTGGATATAAATTGTTAAGTGTAGAACTGTTTGAAGAGTGTAATATAGTATATATAAATCTAAGATTCTTATATTTACTGGTGGTAGGGCTTTGTGCAAGCTCGTCTGGGTAGGTACCATCCACTCATCAGATATTCTACCGCAAAACAGCAGCACTTGGTATTGTTGTGTTCCGGTTTGAAGGGTGAGCCAGTGTAATTACAGGCACAAGGGACAAAAAATCTTAGGTCCCAAGGTTGGTGGCGCATTGGCGATGTAAGCGATGGTTAACATTTTTTACAGTGCCAATGTCTAAGGGCGTTTGGTGACTTACCATCAGGTGGACCATATGCTCGTCCGCCTTCCTTTTCTATAAAAAAAAAATTTACTCCTTCTTTATTTGGAATAGAGTATTGAATAGCTATAGAGTGGTCACCACCAAGTCGTGTCTGAAATATTTATGATGGTGAGACCTGTGCACTCTGATCATAGACCATTAGTAATATAAGGTTTCTATTATAAAACATTTATCAAATGAATTTCCTTTAATTTCCCGAAAATTGCTTTTAAATAGAAATATTCAGAAAAATTAAAGGGAAAGATAAAAATTGTATAATTGTATAATGACAAAAATTACTCGGATTTATGCCCTTCTATAATTTGCAACAATTACCGACCCGGTTCGATGATTATAAACTATTACCGGGGTAAGAGGTTAAAAGCAAATTGCACAGTATTGTCGCGATAATTTGAAGTATTCGTCATATTTTATTTCGCAAAATGTGGTTGCCTTATAGGTTTCGTGGCTAGCTTGAACCGCAGATCGTAAAGTACTGGATCGAATCCTGTTGAGAAATCGAGGAAGGTTGCCTTGCCTCGGTACGTACACCTGTTTGTTCTGCACTTTATTATTCTCTTAACTGTGATAATATGTCATTCGTGTTGCTATGGATAAGACTCTCTGTTAAACATGATACTCGGCTTGTTATAAACAACAGCTTCTCTTGTATAAACTAGCAAGTAAACTAGAATTGACGTGTATTTTTTTCTATCCAAATATACAAATATCTTATCAACCCACAGTTCCATTTACATATCGTGTATAAAAATTTAATCTTTAAAATATATCTCGTACAAAATATATCTTGTTTATTAGGGGTTTTTTTACCAGACTTTAGCAAAGACAAAAGGTGAATATATGATTTAATGTTGTTTATGATTACATGTTTGTTCATATTTTCGTTATTATAAACATGTACATTGAAAATATATATTTATATTCTTTTTTTTCAGCTTTTTGCCATTCACTGCTGGACAAAAGCCTCTCTCATAGAACGCCAACCATCCCGATCTTGGGCAGTCCGCATTCATCCCGTACCTGCCACCTTTTTTAAGTCGTCGGTCCACCTTGCCACAGGGCGTATATATATATTAAATTATTCTACATCCAGTACCATCTACGTTTATCTTTGATAAGTTTTTTGTATTGTCAAATTTCTTACAGAATTCTATTATCGTCCCCACAAAATATCTTTGGACAATAATATAGTTATGACGATAGCCGCGGGTAGCCGATTGGCAAAATTTGTCGTTTGAAGCGTCTGAGGGGCGAATAATTACAGAGTAGAAATGTTTAAATAAAGAAAACCATTGTTTGCTCACCGCACCCCTTCGCTTTGAGCTGGGATTTTAATTTGTCATACGTGTGGGGTTGGTTTTAGGTCTCATCTCGATCTGTCCTGTTGCTTGAAACGAACTGGTATTTCTCGTTATAAATTCCAATTGTTTGAATATTTCATATTGAATATGCTTTTGTTGCTGTGTTATTGTTGGTTTGTTGTGATGTTGCTAAAACACTAGTTATACCAACATATGCATGATCGCGCCATGTTCATATGCAAGTTGACATACAGAGTATAAATGTTTTAAACAATTTGGACATAACAAAACATTTTTGGGAAGTGTGGGTTTCACCTTAATACCTTTATACATATTATGGAAACTGATAATACTATCGATAACCAATATTCTATGACTTTTCTTTCAGTAAGTGATGATGATGTTCTCAAGGTCACACTCAAGGGAGACTAGCCAACTGAGTAAGATATAGTGAACAAGTGTGTGCGCAAGCGCAAGTGTACTCTTTGCTCTCATAACTGGAAAAAGTTACAGCCAACTTAAAGATTCCAGGCTGCTCTAGATTTTTATGATAGAAAAACACAATAAAACGTTCTCGGCACAAGAACCCCGAACCTCGGTATCTGCGGCGTGATAAACTATCCACTTGACTAACGTAGCAGTAACGCTAAAACCAAATCAAGAGTAACCGATGCCCCCAACGATTAGTAAATGGAAATGGCCCCTAAACTCTCTCTAAATAACTACCCGATTAAACCACTCGCCCTCGTTGCAACACGGTTTTTTGTTTAATAGTGATGCGCTTCATCGCATCGTAATATCGATAAAAATACAATGTTAATAATGGTAATTAATTTTATTTAAAGTGTTTCAATATCATTTTTTAAATAAGCTTGATATTAAAGAGACGCTGTGTTAGATTTCTGATCTCATTACCTCGGGAGACTACGACACCACTGCACGATATAGTTATAACCTTAGATGTTATAACTGTTAGTAGAACTACTATATGTAGAATGTATTATATAATTTAACATATATACGGTTTTAGTGTAGTTAAGACGAACTTTAACAAGCTAATCTGAGAATAAAGATAAATTGTGATATTTTCACTAGAAAAAATTAAATTATAAATACAATTAGGAAATTCCTTGATCCATACAACAACGTTGTTTAAAAAAAAGACGCGGACTAATTCAAAACCACCATTTTGTTAGTAAAGTAATTAATTCATTCAATAATGACACAAATTCGATGTGTTTATTTACACCATTTTTATGATTTGGTGTTCTATTTTTAAAAAGACCAATTCGATGTTTTTTTTTTAATCAGTTACACTTCTGGATGCTAAATATACATATATATGAAATGTCACTTTTTTATATAGTTCTGGCGTGAAAAGCGTGACTCATGTTTTGTGTGTATCGATATAATGAATCAGCCAGTCATCACTAACGTAGTTATTTAACAGTAAATCAGTTAATACTCTATTTGATGCGCTCTTTGATGTACAAATGGAACTTTTGTTACTAAAATACTTTGACTGTCTCAGTTACATGATTAGTAAGGTGTAATTGTATTTTTTAAATAATCGCAATTAAAAATCTAAATAACTATATCAACAAATCATTTATGATACTAGGTACTACGGCTTTATTTAAGCTTGACAAAAAAATTAGTGAAACCAACTTTTTTTTTTTTTTTAAATAGAATTTACTTCAAGAGTCACTCTTTCACTTTCTAACTTTAAATTATGTTTTTAAACATGCTTGCTTTAAAGAAATTAGTCTGTCACTTTTAAGTTCATCGTTATTTATATAATATAATTTCTCAGTAGGTCATTTTAGTTATATTCCTTTAATTTATCTATTACATTAAATTGCTTATAAAACTAAGTGAAAAAACTAAGTAAATCATTTTGGCTTTTTAATGTACCTACCTATTTATTTCCTCTTTTAAAGTATGACTAATATTTTTCAGTGAACATTTTATCGAGGTACAATTGTTCCCAGCGAATCCCTTTTATATAAAATTGATCTAACTAAAATGTTTGTATATAGAAGATTATATAAAGAAGAGAAGAATATCTATGTCCAAAGGAAAACCAAGAAGACTTTAATTGTATTTCAAACCTTGCAAGTTACGTGATCTAACTGTACAATGTTTAATTAAAGAACTTTCATTGTTATTACTTTAACCCTATCAAAGTGTACTAAAGTTCGTGTTGACTTTATCGGTGTACTGTAAAGAAATAATAGTTCGTTTTAAAATAATCTTATACTTCTCATTATGTACAATACTGTCATAAAAAAAAATATCCTTTATAAATAATATAAGGTCTATATTATTTGAACTTAATCATATGTTAATTACAAAAAATGTTTAAAAAAACAATGTAAATTCAATTAAGATCAAATCATTTAAGAACAGGTTGTAAAATTGCTTCATAAACGACTATCGAGTCCATTTACACGAAACATACATCACAAACATAAGGGCACATGATTACACGAATGCCTGAAATTTCCGAACGCACAAAATTGCCTGGCCGTATGCGAAGAATGCCTTAAAGTTGGAAAAAAGAAAAAAATATTTGGAGCGAAAAAGTCGTGATAGTTGTTCAAAAAAGGAACGCTTAGCAATTACTGGCACGCGAGCGGACAGTCGCGCGCCGGCTTCGGTCTCGTTCACATTGGATGAGTGTTTTTAAATTTTAAACATTATTTAATTTTTTTTTTGTCTTTGTTATCAGTTTAATTTGTTTAATTAATTATTTTAAAATATAATGACACATGTAAAGAAAAAACGATACAAAAGTTTAATAATTCAATGAAAATAAATTGTAATGTGTTTTACTTACTAATTTGATTATAAATATGTTATTTGTTAACGAATAACGATAAATATTTATATTTCAAAAGTGTTCTCTTCTCGATTCATATAATTTTATCATTTTATGACCGCATCTTAGTTTTATCGCACATCGTGATAGCCGCAAGCCTCTGACGGAAACTTCTACCACGATGAACCATCCATTTCGTTGAATTGCTTTGGCGTAATTTAACTTACTTTATACTAATATTTTGATAGAGTATAGAGAACATTCTAGACAATTTTTAGACATATCAATTAGAAAAGTTCCATCAGTATAGATGCAACCATATTGGATTTAAATTAAGTATGATAATCATATAAGTTAATAATCCTTTTTTATCGCATATTCAATGCAAAATTATTATCTAATACAATTTTTATATACACGTACATGAATATATACGCCAGTAGCATTGACAGTAGTATAGTTAGACTGTTGTGTGATTGATTGTAACTTTAGCAGCGATGTCGTGATCGCCGCAAGCCGCAAGCAAATAGGCTCCATATAATGTCCGCCACAAACAGCCATCCTGTACACTCAAATATAGAAGCTAAATTTGAATTTAGAATGACACATTTTTAATCGGTCAAAATTAACGTAATAAATTGTTGTATCGGTTGAATAGTGTGATCGTAACTTTATCAGCAACGTCGTGATTGCCGCGAGCCGCTAACAAATAAGCAATGTATATCTATCACTAATCTTTCTATATAGTCAAAAATCAATAAATATCATAGTCAATTTTATATTTAGAATGTCACATTTTAATTGATAGCAATATAGTTAGGGAGTATCATATCTTTAGTGACCTCGTGATCGCCGCGAGCCGATCGCCCTCCACGTTAACCAACCACTACATGCTCATACTTATCCTAACTCTACCTACCAGAGCATAACATACATATGTATCTCTATACTTTAAATGATAACGGATTTAAATAATTTATTCTAAATTCGAAATAAAATTCGATTCATTAACATTTAAAAAAAATAAACTTATATTATTTTTGTTTTAATTAAAAAGAGATAATTTTAAAAATCGAATTTGGTCATATTTTTACGTATACGAATAATTTAGTAAAGGCGCTGCCTAATTGCGTGGTCGCGTCTTTAGCAGCGACGTCGTGACCGCCTCGAGCCGACGTAATGACCACGCCCACCAGCTCATACCAAGCTCAGTCTAGCCTGTAGCTACCATATACTTTATCTTTGACTATTGCTAACTGAGTCATTTGTCAGACGTATCGGTGGGACTTGAGGACACCATTTGTAGTTTGCGCCATAGACAAAAGTTATTACCTTTTTTTCGATATCTTTTAAACAACGATTATTACCGAGTTGCAGATGTTCATTGTGCTTGTATTTTACGTGCACTCACCACCACACATCAGATTTTCTACCGGTAAACAGCAATACTTTGTATTGTTGTATGCGGTTTAGAAGATGGGTGAGCCAGTGTAACAGGCACGATGGGATAACATATTAGTTCCCAAGTTTAGTGCCGTTTTTCGTTGAAAGGGATGTTTTACATTGCTGACAGTGCAAGTGCAATGTCTAAGGGTTTGTGATCAATTACCATTGGCGGACCGTTTGCCATTTTTTTACCACTTTCCGCCTACATATTTGAAACTAAAAAAAATATTATGAATAAAAAGGATTTAGTTACATTTATTAAAATAATAAGAATTCGTTTTATTTTGTCCCTAAGTGTAGCAGTTAGTATTGACATTGTGACGGGATTCCACAGCTCAGGAACGAGCTGGGCCGAATTCTACTAATTTATAACGATTACGATACGTTCCTGATTTAATTCCGATCCAATTTTAGTATTTTAGTTTAATCGAATCAAAACCGAACCGATAATATGTTAACATATACCGTCATGTCAAGAACAAACGTAATCGTTAACTTTTAACGTTAAACTGTTAACGTTAACGTAATAGTCGATAATTAAAGAATAGGAAAACGGAAAAACGGCAACGAGCACACTTCGATTCGATTGCGATAAAGTGACAATTTGTTAGTAGAATTGGCCCTGGCCTTTAAATATGACCTTTTGTATAACCTGTATTAGCTGTACGTCCGGAATTTTACAAGCGTCTTTTAATTTTTTAATAACATCTATACTATCAAATGTTGAATTTTGTAATGCCTAACTGAAAATACTAACAAATTGATTAGTTTTACATACATCTTATATTAGAAAATGCAATAGTGGGCTTTACTGTTATAATCTTTGTATTTTAACTATTAACGTGACAAAGTTTGAATGTCATGTTTTTGTATTACATTTATATATATTCTTTACTTATATTGATTATTACAATATAATATTCAATATTACAAACATTCCAGAAATCCAATATAATTTGAATAAATAGAATTAGTTGAATTCATTGTGCCATTTGGATTTGCCGCAAATTATATTACAACGATATATATTTTCTTTGTTTATTGTCATTCGCAATTCTAAAAAATATACTTATCGAAAACATAGAATTCTTAAAATATCGACGTCTACAGACAAATATAAAATCATCATTTTTTTAAAATCCCCATACATAAAGAGTTTTACCAAAATCGGTGCAATAGTTTTTGTGAGCTGATCGAACAAACAATATTAGTTTTATAATAATGTACACTTAGATGTAAAAAAAATCGCACAATAAACACAGGACTTGGCTTTACTCCTTGATTCGGAGCACTCATTGTTACGAGGTTATTGTTGGGGGCCAGATTGTCTTATTCCAATATGCCTACTCGTCCGAAACCAAATACCTCGAGGCGACTCACTCCCTATTCACGACCCCACGTTTCCTCTATAAAAAACCCAACGTCGAACGATTGATCCGCGCGAATATGTTCCAATTAAAAAACCTATTCTCTTTTTAAAACTGACAGCTCGGAAAATGAACCCGTTGCAACTCAGCGGGTGTTGGGCATAGACAATAGACTTTTAACTTCGAAAACTCTTTAAGTGTGATTGTCTGAATTAATTAACGATTTTCTTAAATTATTAATAAAAAGAAAATCTCAATGGGTGAAATCTATAGTAATATTATAAAGCTGAAGATATTGTAAGTTTGAACAAGCAACAACCCTCTATATCACTTAATACCAACACGATTTGGAAACGTCACTCTGAGTTAGATATTCGTTTATTGAAGATGGTTATAGGCACTATCAATCAATACCAAGGAGTGGAGCAGTAACTACACACGTCAAACAATCTGGCCAGTTTGCCAAAGGCAAATAAGGCTAGTCCTCGTCGTGTATATTGATGTGTGTATCACAGACAATAACGCTTTTTTATAGAATAGGTAGGGTAGTAAGTTGTCACGAACGCCCATAGACATTGGCATTGTAAGAAATATTAACAATCGCTTACATCGCACATGCGCCACCAACCTTGAGAACTAAAATGTTATGTTCCTTATGTCTGTAATTACACTGGCTCACTCACACTTCAAACCGGAACAAAATGTCTTGAGGTAGAATATCTGATGAGTGGGTGGTACCTAACCAGACAAGCTTGCACCACCTACCACTACTACAACGCTTTTATAATAACAATAAATAAAACTTAAATTATTAATTCGCCCTAATTAGTTATTAGATCTGTATTTTTACTCCGGAATAAATACCCACTCTGGTTATTTTGAATCTGTAACTAAAAAATAAATCCAAGAATTTAAATTTGGAATCCCCTCGCGAATCGATAGACCGGTGCTACACGCTGGAGGCTGTTTACATTAGTCAACGTGCACACTACAGAGCCCGGATTACGACGATCTTTCATTAACTAATGGTATAATAGGGGAGCATTTCTGATTATATATTGCTGGGTTTATCTATATTATATATATTGCATTGTGTACTGATGCTTAAATATGTACCACCTGGCATATACGTATGTACAATTTTAAAGAGAGTTAAACAGTAAACATTCGATTTTCAAATTCATTCAGTTGCTTTTAGTTTTTGGGGTACCTATGAGTTATTTTTTAAAGTACCTAATAGGAGGGTGTCGAGTGGGTTTAAATTATCAAATCTTACACATTTGATTTGATTAGTATCCTGTGTTTTTGGCGGCTGTATTTTTTAGACTTTTGCTTTGATTTTTCTGTCAGAAAAATCTTAGATCCTACATCTATCTTGGATGAGTTTTTAAAATTAGAATAATAGTAAAATCTTATTGTCAATTGTCACCTTGTTACCGTTTTCTTACCGATTTTCTTGCTTTCTTGCTGTCAAAAGTTATTTTTTCATAGTATATCGCAACTTTAGAATATAAATCACACAGTTGAAAAAAAAATGGGCCACCTTTGTGTCGTCAGTATATATTGGTTACAATGTTTGTTTTACGTTGGCAACAAATATTGTTATCAAATGTTAAGGATCCTGATCCGTTTAAGGCTATAAACATTACAGGAATACGTGTGTCGCTTACTTGTGTTAACATCTAGTATTGTTTTTCAAACAAAACAAAACATCACTGAGTATATCACTGGTGGTAGAGCTTTGTGAAAGCTCGTCTGGGTAGGTACCACCCACCCATCAGATATTCTACCGCAAAGCAGTAGTACTTGGTATTGTTGTGTTCCGGTTCGAAGGGGCAGTGAGCCAGCCAATTACAGGCACAAGGGACATAAAATCTTAGTTCCCAAGGTTGGTGGCGCATTGGTGATGTAAGTGATGGTTAACATTTCTTACAATGCTTATAGGCAATGTCTATGGGCGTTGGTGATCACTTAACATCAGGTGGCCCATATGCTCGTCCGCCTTCCTATTCCAGAGCACATTATACATTAATTAACATTCAAATCAATTATCGACGTAATACATCAATACTGTGTATATTAGTATAATAGTTAAACAACCTTTAATGGATTTCACAACCAATGCACCAATCAAACCAACACAAATCAATTCACATAAGCCTTTTAAAGTCTTTAGCCCTAATTAAAATTATATTTCTTGACACCCGTCTTGCTGATTTTTATACTTTTTAATATATAAGTCAAATTAAAACCATGTTTATGTACAATTTAGATGTATATATATTAAAATTATATAGCTTACACTTGTTAGCAAACAAAAATTACTAGGCACTACTTCAGTGGACATACACCTTAATACTGTTTATTAAATTCATTGTTATAGATTCAGTTCATTCTTTGCTTTGGTGGCATTTTACGGATTTAAAAATATAAGAGCAAAACATTCAATGTCAATGTCAACCAAGGAATTTGTTAAAAAAAGGTTGTCTGTTAATGTTTTCTCTGATGGCGCGAAATAGAATTATATTTTATCTTGTTAATTTAATATAACAGATGCAACAGTCAAACGTTTAATAATATCTTTAAGTTCATAAGGAGTCAAGTTATGAAGCGGTAACCCAGCGGGGGGCGACGTCCGACAGCGCGGGCACGCTACCGCGCGAACGCTAACACTTCGACATATTGATATGTAGCCATGTTGCTTGTACACAATTCGTACAGAATATAAACAGAGAAACGTCGAATTAACAATGTATGTGACATTAGAAATTTTAACTTACTGATTATAAACTTGGTGATAGGCATTGGCGTGTCAAGGATTATTTTTCAGGGTTCTGTGCCTCTACTACGAAAAAAAAATTAAACTATGACAGTTCGGTAGTTCGGTTTTGTTTCATATTTTGATATTTAATCTATGGAGGTTATGTCAAAACATGAAACGGATGGTACCGATCCATCACCTTGCCTGTATTCAAAAGTAACTAAACGGAATGTACTGTATAATAGTATGTAATAAACACTAAGTATGTACATATTTTTCGGCTGTAGGTTTTCGGTTGATTTAAATGATTTTTCTTGAAGTTTAATAGTTGTCTGGCCTAGAATTTTGAATCAGTAACCTAACATCCTGGGGTGGGCACTAGACCATACTGGAGTGTCCCCTTCTATATACGCCTATGGTAATAGGGTTTTGTACCGTCTGGATAAGTACCACATATTCATCATATTATTCTACAGATAAGCAGCAATAAGTATTTTTATTTTTTGTGTTCCGGTTTGAATGGTGAGTGAGTCAGCATAACTACAGGTATAAGGGACATGGGATCGTAGTTCTCAAGGTTGGTGGCGCTATGGCGAGGAGTAAATATTTCTTACAGTGCCAATGTCCACGGGTGGCGGTGACCTTAGACCTTAGGACATCAGGCGGCCCACTCCCCGGTCTACCTAAATAATATAATTAAAAAAATAGGCTTTAATTTCAATGTACGTTTGCTCTTACTACACATGTATGTTTTATTACGATATTGACCTTTAACGGCGAGCACGAGATGAATTACAAATTAAACACGTGATAGTCTGCGTTGCTCGAATGGATTTTGGCAATCTTCGGTTAAAAGTCACTCTTTCTACCCATGTAAATAATTAATATATAATAAAATCGTCAATAATGTTTAATTCCTCTTGGGCTTATCGTAGAAATCTCTTGTAAAAGAGAAGTTATCTTATGTATATAAGTTATCTCATTATAAAATCTATGTACATATTTATTTTATTTCAAAAACTATTTTTCGCACATTATTTTTATAAAAAAACTTTAGACAACTTTGGAACAAAATTTGGTTTTAATTCCTGTAGTTCTCTGGTTATTCTTTAATAAATAAAATATCAAATATCGTTATTTGCGGACCTTATTGCTATGTGTTTACTTTTATTATGTTTTCCATTAGAAAATTATTGTGTGTGTGTGTTACAAAAACATATTCTTTCTACATAAATGAATAAAATTGAAGTGTCTCGCTGTGATTCCAAAGTAATTGTCTCTTTTTAATTATAATTTCAAGTTACCACGATCAAAACAATCTTTTTTTATTTTTTTCTATTTGTCGGGATAATCTTCAAAACGGCTACAAATTACAAATGCAACTAATACATGCATACCGTACCGTAACAGCCTGTGAATGTCCCACTGCTGGGCTAAAGGCCTCCTCTCCCTTTTTGAGGAGAAGGTTTGGAGCTTATTCCACCACGCTGCTCCAGTGCGGTTTGGTGGAATACATGTGGCAGAATTTCAGTGAAATTAGACGCATGCAGGTTTCCTCGCGATGTTTTCCTTCACCGTAAAGCACGAGATGAATTAATATCCCAAATTAAGCACATGAAAATTAAGTGGTGCTTGCCCGGGTTAGAACCCACGATCATCGGTTAAGATTCACGCGTTCTTACCACTGGGCCATCTCGGCTTTCTGCATGCATGCATGCATGTATTAAATAAAATTCTGCTACGTGTATAAATGTCATAGTAGATTCGTGTAATAATCTTCAAACCTTCTTAATAGAAGAAATACCAAAGCCAAGCAGTGGGATATTTGCACGATGTTCTCTAAAGTAAATAAAATTCAATACATCAATATAAACTATATCCGTTTTTAGTTGGTTTGTTTAACTTGAAGTGAACCTATTGTTTCTGAGAAATGAGACATAAGACAGATGAAGCACTGACACATGTTCAAAGGGTGATTGCCAGTCGTATCGGCGTTCGAAACAAAACAAACCCGCCCCTCTCGTCAATTGTCTCCTGAATAACTTATTGCGGGATCGCTTTATACAGGTGTAGACATTGTAACAAGCTTTGTTCATTGTTCGAATATTAAATATTATCATCACTGTCATCGTATTATAAAACTAAAGTCCGCCGCGAAGGTCTGTCTGTACGAGATTAACTAAAAAACTATCGAACGGATTATCATACGGTTTTCACAAATGGTTGGAGCGATTCCTGAGGAAGGTTTAGGTGATTAACTGTAATATAATCCTGTAAAATGACAATTCAAAAATACTTTTAAAACTCTAAAATGATTTTGAGTTTAATTAATTGAAACTTGTTCCATTTACAAATTATCAAGGGAACGTTTCTGATTCAAAAAGGTAGGCAATAAATAGGTTCCATAACACTTGTTTGCTCAGTTACACATCTTTATTTTTTAATAAATGTAAAGACCAACAATATAAAATATATCAACACAGAAAAAATGAATATATTTAGGCACTACTGCATAGCATTGTTAACTATTTCAATTATTCCGTTCAACCCTAAAATATAAATACTACCTGTTATAGAAAAAAAAATCTCGGCTTTTTATTTTCTACAAAAGTATATTTTATTTTGAAATAACCGAATAGTTTGAATAATAACGTAACATACATAAAACAAGGTGTCAATTAAAAAAACAATTTTTAATAATTTTGGCCGCGCAAAGTAAATTTATTTAGGGTTTCGCCTTAATATCGAAAAAAAAATTATATATTCAAAATAAATATATATCACACAAACACATATTATCGTTGAAAATTAACTAATATTGTTACAGAAAGTCTAAGAGAAAACATGTTGTACATAATAGATTGTAACTCAAAAAAAAGGGAACATCCCTTAAAACAGATTATATTTATTGAGGAGTATACCTAGTGAGGAGTTCAGTGCTACGTGCTACACCAGGTGGGTGTATTGGGTGGATTTGAATTAAATTAATTTGTACAAGCCAAATTGTAATATTTAACTACGATATTCAATCTCTATTATGAATAAAGATATACTATTATTATTATTATTAAAACAATATCGAGCAAGATCTGCAAGCTTCAAATTTGACGAGACGCCTGAATGTTCTCTATGAATATTTTTGCTAGAGATAGATAAAATTGCGTGTTGATTAAGAAGAGGTTTATACAGTGAAGGTATATGTGAAGAATACGGGATTAATAACAGATTGTCTTGCAAATTATCTTGGGATAATTCAGAGAATGGCTATTCTTTTCAAGTATACTATAATAACTTGAGATCTTATGTGTATTAGTTCATTCGGTGTTCCTCGTCCTCATCCGGCGGCCGGCGGCGCTCCAACATCTGTCATCGTTTCTAGTCTCAAGGATTTGTAGGGCTGGCAGTTGACAATATCGATAAAATGTGATTGAAATATTCAGTAACTTAGAGATACTTATATTTTTCACAATTCATTTATACATTTTTTTTATCTATGCTTTTGTGTATTTTTAAAATTTATAACGAATTAAAAAGACAATTATATAGGTTCTTGTTTTTAATAGTAAAATAAAAAAGCAAATAAAAAAATTAAATTTGCTTGTCAGTGATAAGCGACAAACCTTTTTGTGTCAGTAACGTTTCATTCATACAACACACATAAAAACGTTGCACTGACATTCGACATTAAAATTATACTCATAGTCTAATTAGTCTTACTAAAATATATTATAGGTTTAATCGTTATAAAAGTATCGATAGTTAGACATATAATTCTTATTATTAACACATCACTTAGCTTCTCATTTCAAATATAATAAATTATTCACAATGTAGTTTTTTACTCATTAAACGCAGTTCAAGCGAGTGACAGATGGGCTTGTTTACTGAAAATTACTTGTCAAATGTTGCGTGCGAAGCCGGGGAACCGCCTTTTACGATGTTTTGATTTTTATCTGTGACTTAAATAATCTGTTTTTTTTTCATAATAAAATTTATTTTTCAATTTACTTTTTCAACTACGTCACACGACCAGCTTGTTAATTAAATCGCACTTTATTTCAATTTACTTTTAATAAAAAAAGGCTTTCACTTTTTGGATATAAATAAACGATTTAACATGTTTATATATAAGTTTTTGGAATTCTAAATATTAATACACTTTTTAAAAAAACACTTAATCCCTTCGCGAATATCAAATATTTGAATATATCACCGGCTATATCACATCTATGGTATAGAGCGATCCATCGACAATATTTTTTACTTTTATTTGTTTATAATTTATTTTATTTATAAAGTAGTCACATAACGACCCCACGCTGGCTGGCATGCGTTGATAAATATGTGTGTAACACGAAAATCCCGCTGATCCACTGTTAACAGGTATATCTGCTTGTAATTCAATTACTACAGGATATATTCTTTTTTATAAATAAATGAACTACTATAGGTTTTAATTAAGTTTATACGAAATATGAGACGTAAAAATTTATAGATCATATTGTAATTGAAAATGCAATTATAAAAATATGACACTTTAATTTCAATTTATGTTTAATTACTTTATCAAGATCAACAACAAAAAAAAACTATAAAACTGGCTTAAAAAAAACAATTGATTCAAAAAAAAAATACAGTTCCATTGTTTCTAGCCGAATTAAATCTATCGAATAAAAACAAACAATTATTTAATGAATACTTAATACTATCAAATAAACGCGAAGAAATTAGTTAATTCTTTGTTAAGGGAACTCTAAAAAGTAATGCTTTGAAACTTACCTGTTATACAATAATGTCAAGAGGGATACAGATTATAATAGGACAAAGCGACGTCACTCGCAGAGGTCTTTGATCCCCGCTTGACGCCACTCGCATCACAGACTGTGCTTTTGTCATGATTGTGATTATAATACCCTTAAAAGATATATAACCTTTTTAGAATAATTGAAAGTGCTGAATTTAAAAATTAAAAAAATATTAATAGTATTTACTATATATGATTAACAAATCATGAAACACATTAACAATTATATTTGTAATAGAAGAATAGTGTGTTTTATGGAAATTAGATTTTTTTAAAGTCTTTAAACGTAATTAAAAAAATATAATATTTGTAAATTGTATCGTAATTAAAAAGCAATTTGATAAAACACATTATATTAATTAAAAATCATTTCAAACGTACACGTAAGACGTGTCAGCAAATTTAGTTACTTTGAAAAGAATATCGTAGTTACAGCGTTGGTCTAAGCTCCTTATTCAAATTTTTCATCTTTAAATATTTTATTATACCTTTGCTTTAATATATTATTAACTATTTAAGAGATAGAATTATAAATGTAATATAGCTCAGACGCCGTCGGGTGACGTCACTCGCAGAGCCTTTGATCCTTGTTAAGTTTACGTCACCGACATGACAGATGAATTTAATTTGTCGCAGTTTAATAATTTTAGGTGTTACTTTATGTACCACGAACATTGTCGAGACGTACCGTCATAAAAATATCAATTAAATCATCGACCAATTATCAAGAATCAAGTATTCTAATGAACGATTCAGTCAATCACCGTCATGCTGGACATAGACCTCTCCCAAGTTTCAGCAAAAAATAGTTTCTCCGCCTTCCGCATCCTGTCGCCATCTTCTTCAGATCATCGCTCTCTTCTGATTGTATGCTTCAATTTTATTATGACCATATCTCGCTCAATATGACAAAAAATATCTCGTCCCATGTCACATTATCGGGGCTGAGCTATGTCCACTTCCTCTGAGGCATCTCATGAAAGAAATTATTTCCAACATGAAAAAAAATAAAAAATATATATAGATAATATATTTAAAAAAAAATATCGTCTCTTCTATAGGGCTAACTCTACTTTATCAAGTTCCATTCAAATCTGTTCAGCAGTTCTGTAGTGATTATATCCAACAAATATCCAAAAAAAACTAAATTTCAAATTTTAAATATTAGTAGTCTTAAAACCGGCGGCAGCTTTATATTGAATTTAATTTATATAACAAAGATTGAGCATACTAACGAGCTTGTATGAGCTTACTCGAATGAAGTATTTTTAATTTTGACCGTTAATTCGAAAATTAAAAATTTGGTTTTCTCATCTTACTTATATTTGACAGCTTTATTTTACTTCATATTAATTTTTCAACAAGCAGTAATTTTTTAATTAATACCTGCTCTCGGCTCTAATAATTAGTTATAAAACCTTATCTAAATACGTAAGCCTATTCGCTAGAGAAGTTTATCGAGATTAACGAAATATTATAATAGTATATAATATTATATATATTTAGTTAATATAAACATATATATTAATATTTAGTATACAAGAATTGCTTATTTAATGTTATAAGATTATTATCAACAACATAATTATCAAATATGGACTAAATTAATCAACGCAATAAAACAAAATGAGTGATCGTAAACCATATTTGATTTAATTGATTGAATAATTTGCGACAAGTTATGATTTAATCATCGATTAAATTAGTCAAGTAGTCAATTTTATTATTTATTAAGCCTGTCAATATTATATTAAATTGCTTAATCAAAATTATTCCTGTTTTTGTAATTGACATATCACTTTTTTTTGTTGAAATCTGTCAACGAAAAAGGCAAAGGACAAAATTTATTTGTGATGTGAAATTAGCCTTACGCATTTTTAATATTTTTCTATAGCTATTAATATTTGTAATCGATAAAGTTTATTTATAAAGTGCAATAAAGTTTTGCGATAACATAAATTGTAATAAATATAATATTTTTCCTACTCGTTGTAATTAATTATCATAGGACGAAAATAAAAATCGTAACTCGATTATAACATGTTTAAACAGACGGTATTACCTTGTTCTTGATGTAGCAAGCAACCTTGCCTTTATGGCTTGTTTCGGAATGTACTAAGGATTGTATACACATTGAACAGACTTAATAATCATAGTCAAAGACTCTTAAATATGAAAAATTTAATGTTCATTAATTTATAGTATTTAAATTTCTTTTCTTTTTTTGTTTTTACTAAATATATTACTTGTTTGATTTTAATTTTAAATATTCGAACGCAATGGTTAAAATTCTTTAACTACTTACATTAATTTTTAATGATTAAAACTGTGAATCTAAATTATGTTTATATTGAAGTATGTGTACACTCTGTTTATTTGATACATGTTGTAATGTACACATAGCTTAATAACAAATTGATTTGTGCGCGCAGACCGCAAGGAGGTTATAATTTTCGCGCCACGCACGTCCCATGCTGAGTCGAGCCGACCGTTGAAATATTGATCATTTTCACCACTTCTAGATCGTTCTATTTTACAATATTAAACCAGTGTAATACAGCTTAAGTACGTAAGCAAGCAGTACTTTAAGTAATTACTAATAATTTACTATTCAAATGTATTCAATTATAATTATTAAATTGTTCAAATGTTATTTAAACAACTTTGCTTCAAACCAAGTCAATGTGAATATGTTTTTTTCTCTCTTTTCCTTCTCTTTCCTTTTCTTCTCTTTTTTCTGATTCAACAACAACAACGTCATACAATAAAGATTATAGGTTACTAAAATTTCGTCTTCGTCTACATATTGCACACGGGAACGAAAAAAAAAAACTACTAACTTTAAATATTATTGATCCGAACGCAATACATCGAAAAAGAGAAAAACGTCAAGGCCTAATTTTTGAATTCGGAAGGAAAGCTAGACAATTCAATCGTTCTTAGAGTAAAAAACATATTACTCATGCATATACAACATGTATTATTAGATGTGTTATGGGTACGTTAAACAGCACACATACACACAGATGATGCACTGTTAGTACTATGGACGAGCGGACTTACGTATCGCGTATTTTAGTGTTTTTATCGGACATATCCAGCGCTTTACGCGCTTACTACGCGTTAGAATAAGAGTTAAGCCAACTGTATAATTAAAAGGTGTTTGAAAGTAAATTATGTTATGAGTTTAATTGCTAGTTTATGTTTTATAACTATTTAGATTTATTTCATAAGCTATTACATAAATCTTATATTAACGAGCCTCGCTGACTTAGTACAAGTCTAAACTGACAATGGCCCTATGACCGAAATCGGACGGGAAGACGTAACCTGTACTGATAATACGTCAAATGAAACGGCATTCGTCAATTTTTTTTACATATTTTAATCAATAAAGAAATATTTTTACGTAGAAACCGTGCCTCTGTACATTGAATACATTTCAAAAACGAGTGTAGGTGATAAAAAAGAGACGGCTTTATTTACCTTCACGCGGATTAAGTTATATAATAAAAATCTACGTCAACTACAAATTAATCGGGATTGCTTACATTGAGTAATCATGACACGTTATAAATTTATTTTTTTATAGGTAGGCAGACTGGCAAATGATCAATGATCACCTCGTCCATAGACTGTAAGAAATATAAACTATCCTAATGTACCACTAAGTTTGTAGGTTTGTGTGTGTGTGTGTGCGTGTGTGTATTGTAATTGAGTGTGTGTATTGAGACTGCAGATCACATTCTAACGATATGCAATTGTTTTTAATCATAAAAACTGATGAATGGCAAAGTAGATAGTGTTCACAGCTCAAATACGCGAGACCCATTTATGTTTTTTTATTCAAATACATAATAAAAACCTAACTAGTATCTTAAAAAGTTCCCGTAGAGTCTGTTTGTAAGTTATGAAACATCATACAAGAAACGGCGAGTAAACAGAACCGATTCATGTCGCAGTTCAAGAACAGTGTACACAGTGTGAAAGGTCCCGCTAATGACAGCTGAATATTTTAACATGCAGTGAAGGTAGGGCATATATGTAACGTTAGTTTTTTTTGTGAGAAAATGTCAAGAAAAGAGAATGTAGATGTCCAACGACATTTACAAAAATAATGTTATCGTAGTCTGTTATGGTATCTATTTATTTGTTTTATTATGTAATTAAAGAAGTAAAATGTTTTAAAAAAGATATTACACATAATAACCCCAAAGAAAAATCTAAATAAAATAGTTTAAGAATATCAACTAAATTTTAAGTTGTTTTGACGTTCCTTTGTTCTAATTCAAGTTAAAAAAAAAAACAATTTAGCTGAATGAAGTCCTTGACAACCCAAGATTTTGAAATGATTCGCAACGCTGCCTAGATTACTTACCTGTCAAAATCAATTCAACATGGGCCTTAAAAAAACAGATAGATTTTTATTTTGATACAAACTCTTTGTTGTAAAGTAAACAAGATTATACACCCACAATAACTTTTTTTAAATCATGTTGAATCACGAGTATTCAACCAGTAATGCCAATATTAAATCGAGTGTTAAATTTGCGAGTTTTGATATTCGAAGGGTTAGTTTTTTTTTTTAATTTTAGGAGTCTTAAGAAAAAATATATTGTGCCTGAATTATTTCGTTGTATGAGTAATATATTTAAGAAAAAAGCATAAACTACACTTCTTTGTAAATTTTTAGATTATTTTTCTTTTGATTTTTGATTGTTCAATAAAAAATGCGTTTGCAAATAAAGGCAAAGGTAAATAGGTATGAGTTTGATACTCATGTCTGCTTAAAGTACGAAAATACTAAATTATATATAGTATTATTACACAGAGTATATAAGACAGGTCGTACCGTAACCGTAACCGTAACAGTAACAGCCTGTGAATGTCCCACTGCTGGGCTAAAGGCCTCCTCTCCCTTTTTTGAGGAGAAGGTTTGGAGCTTATTCCACCACGCTGCTCTAGTGCGGGTTGGTGGAATACACATGTGGCAGAATTTCAGTGAAATTAGACACATGCAGGTTTCCTCACGATGTTTTCCTTCACCGTAAAGCACAAGATGAATTATTATCCCAAATTAAGCACATGAAAATTCAGTGGTGCTTGCCCGGGTTTGAACCCACGATCATCGGTTAAGATTCACACGTTCTTACCACTGGCCCATCTCGGCTTCTTAAGCTCTTCAATGTCGTAATCATAATTAAATAATAAATTATATCGTCCTAAAGTATTACCTATATTTACCTATTTTAATATTATTATTTTTTATTTCAAAAAAGTAGCAAACTAAGCAATATAGCAAAATAGACCACCATTATAATAATTTGTAATGCGCCACCACCACCTTGGAAACTAAGATTTTATGTCCCAGAAGTTACACTGGCTTACTCTCCCTTCAAACCGGAACATAAAAATACTAAATATTGCTGTTTGGCGGTAGATTATGAAATAAGTGGGCATTACCTATACCTAGCTTGCGCAAAGACGCCCCACCAAATGAAGTTATCGAATAAGTTAAAGTTACACTACATTTTCAAGTAGATCATTAAAGATTTTTTACGAAATACCTTTGAAGGTTTTATTCCGATTAAAGTAACTCGAAATCAATATCCTTGTGAGAATTTATAGAGATAAATCACCTGTTCGTTTAACAAAACACTGTATCCACTGTATTGACGAATGTGACGAATCTCTTGTAACAAAAATAGACTGTCTCGAGTAAATATTAGTAACTTGTTGAATGAAATTTTAAAAAAAGAACCGTTTTTTTTATATTATTTATTGTGCTTTCATTGGTAGATACAGCAGAGCTGTTCTATAAGAACTCGGGTTAGGATCAGCCGTGAAATGTTGACAACCGACTTACGGTGATATACCATTTTGGTGCGTGTATTCTTGATATTTTATAATTATAATGGTCAATATCGCATATCACTTTCTGACATTTGACGACCTTTTATTTCTACGGAATAATCCTACCGGCTGTTAATACTAATAACATATACTAAAACTATTATAATTTATATAACAAGGAAATAATACAGGAAAACAATTTCTCCTTATAAATACAAATTGATTCGTTCTTAAAAGCTTATAATTAGCTTCACGTATTGTTCTTAAATTTTAATACAATTTCGCACTTTTGACAACGATGATATTATAATTAATTTTTTACTCGTTTATAATATTTTATTAATACGTTTTAAAAATACATGGATTCAATAATAGCGTTATTTTTTAAGTTAATTTCAGTAATTCTTTATCTATATATTTTTTTCTTTGACCGGCAGACATTTTGTGTATCTTTTCTTTAATTAAAAAAAATATATTGAATTGGCGAGAAATAACAGGAACATAACTGTTTTTAATTTGACCGTGAAATATATCTCTCATCAACAAAGAGGTTTTAATCGCTTAAAAATAATATTAAAGTTATTATTTTTAAGTATACATATACGTATAATTAATAATCTGAAATAAACCAAACTGAGTCTTGTTACTGGTAACATTCATCCTTAATATAACGTAAAGGAAAGTTAGTTATCCAATTGCTGAGCAAAGATCTCAGAAAGAAAAGACCTCGATCTCTTTCTACCAGATCAGAATATCATTAGACACATGAAACATTCACGTTCACCTGCACCATTGAGCACGAGATTTTTATTTTATTAACCACGGACCTTATTAATACAAACCCGCAGTTCACAATAATTCCTAAAATAAAATTACAAATCATAAATTTCAAGATCTACAAACACCAATTAACGTCATTAGCTTCGGTTAAAATCCACGTCTCCTGTCGACTGGACTATATTGACTCTTAAAATTAATAAATAAAACCTTCTTTCTTTATAATCAAATCAAAATACAGTTACGACGAACCTTGTACGAAACAAACAAACTTTTAATACATTATACATTCAAGGCGGAGGCAAAGAGGAAATAAAGAGGAAAAAATCAAAACGACTTGTTATTGTAAATTACATTTTTCTGAATTTTCTTAGGGGAGATTGTTTGCGGGATTCTTAATAGAAACGTAACAAAAACTTAAGTAAACGAAAATCACCCTTATCGCAAAGACAATAAGAATTAAATGTACAAGAATGAAGCAATGTTATTTGAGTCGGTTTTCCGCACTGACAGTTTTTATTAATTTGAGTTTTTTTTTGCGGTATTCCTATGAGCTTTCCTTATTTCGCCTTTGATATGGAGTTTTAATGAAATTCTAACCGCGATAAACAATTGTGAATTTTATAACAATCTAAGTTATGATCGTAAATTATAATCAAATACTTCGCCCCAGGTCGTATGATGTATATAACATCACAATTTATATAAAAAGGTATATGATAGTTAGGCTGTAGGTTATAGTCCATAACCTTTATATAAATGAGCTATCCAACAAGTATATTGTTGTAATATATTATATAGCTATATAACTTATTATACATATTTTTACCGTATATTATATATAATAAACATTTGGTTGATTTGTAAATAAATACATGTTTTTTTTAATAATTTAGAAGTAAAATATAATTTTCATCATCGTTATCATGAAGGCCTTGATCTAGACATGCGATAGCGTGTCAAGCCAAGTTCAAGCTAACAGAACAGGCGAGCTGCACTGTGTGTGTGTGTGTATTACACGGACTTCTCTTTCTCACTTCACTCACTTTGAGTCCTTATTAATTACTAAAAGTTCTTATATGCTTCATGCGGACGTATCGCAAGATATGTGCTTATAATAACGATGACAGCAAAATAGATACTATTTTTAAACATTACATATGATAATTAAATACATATGATTTTTTGTAAAAAAAGCACTTTCACAAAAATGCAGGTGTCCGTATCTACTTTGCTGCCATCGATAATATACCTATTTAATCTAAAATTGGTTTTAGCCTTAGAGTACTTTTAGGCTATCTAATTTGGCTGTTTGTTTGTTTTACTGGTGGTAGAGCTCGTCTGGGTAGGTACCACCCACTCATCAGACATTCTGCCGCAAAACAGCAGTACTTGGTATTGAATACTTGTTGTGTTCCGGTTTGAAGGGTGAGTGAACCAGTGTAATTACAGGCACAAGGGACATAAGTTCGTAGTTCCCAAGGTTGGTGGCGCATTGGCGATTTAAGGGATGGGTAACATTTCTTACAGTGCCAATGTCTAAGGGCGTTGGTGACCACTTACCATCAGGTGGCCCATATGCTCGTCCACCTTCCTATTGTATAAAAAAAAATAAAAAAAATTTTTCGATATAACATTAGTAAGTAGGTATCTTCAACCAAATTGTCAATATTTACAGTTGTCTTAACATTTAGTCACAATTTTTTTTTCAAGTTAACGTTATATTCGATATATGAAAAAATAATAAAAGTATTCGTAATACTTATAAAAATATACAAAATTACATAAATAGATATTAAAGGTTTTATCCTTCGTCAAGAAATTGAATTGTAAAGATAAGCTTTGATTGTTATTAAAGAAATCTCTACTGATTGAATTTCGAACGGTATTTTGATAATTTAAAATATGGATCGTCTTTCTATAGGTAACCTCCAGTACCCAGTAACAGCCTGTGTATGTCCCACTGTTGGGCTAAGCCCTCCTCACTTTTTGAGGAGAAGGTTTGGAGCTTAACTAACCTATAGCTACATATATTAAACGCATAGCTAATTCCTACTCGAGTTCAAAAGCAGTCTGTTATTATATAATTTCCGATACTATTTTAAAAATTTAGCTATTAAAAAAATACGCTCTATGTTATGATATTCATGAGGAAATGCGCTAATTTTTATTTTTTATATTCACCGACGAACTAATTTTATTATGCAAATCAAAAAACCATACATCTATTAAACCAAATTACAGCCACACGAATGTGTAACCATTTCAAATATTCACATATCAATCTATAGATAAGTTATATTGCTAAACAAATGGATACAAAACTTCAACGATAACGCGAGACAAGATCAGAAGGAATCTACTCATTATCAAATCTCTGATATCTCGAAATATTTCGTTATCAGCTGAATTAAAGTTTAAACCGCCGTTCCATACATTTAGGTGTCGTTCACAAATTTCTACAAAGCCCCTTCTGACAGCAATTTCGTTTTAGCACTTTAATCCCGATTCTAGTACAGAATAAAAGGCATATTTTCGTTCGCCGACGCTCGCAAAATTGTCATCGCAAATAGCTTTCGCCCCGAGCTATGTAACTGCACACTTCTAAAACCACATAACTACCGATACATCAGACGATTATAAATCTTAAACTGTCCCGCTAAAGATCAATTTTCATTATCGTATCCGCCATTCTGAAGAGTAACAATGAAAATGCCAGCATTGCACACGTAAATAGGATTCGTCAAAACGTTTCCCCGTGTTAGATTTAATGGGCAAAAGAATAAGGTTCACAATCATTTGAAAGGGAAATCTGAACTTGAAAATCGTCGCTGAAGCTCGATATCAAATAAACATTGTCGTAGGAATGTAACGCCCCAAGTGACTTTACCCGTTGGAAGGAAAAACGAGCTCTATTCTTATGCGAACAAGGTTAAATATGTCTTAATAAGTGATTATTGCTAGGATTTTCGCCGGGGGAAGTGAAAAAGACGGCGTTATAAGGAGATTAGCGGGTGTAAGAGAGATGGGGATATAGCTCCGAGCGCTGTGATTGGTCAGGAAGGCCGCAGGCTGTGAACAGTAGCCCGCCCTATGTCTACTGTAAACGATGACGGACTTCGCGGAAAAAGACGTACCTAATCCTGAAAAGAAAATTGTGTTTTTAATTCATTACATAAACATATTTATTTTCATTAAATCTATAAAAAAAAACAAGTAACTAACCTAAGTTAATAATACTGGAAATGTTTCAGCATTATTATTAAAAAAGAAACTTTATATGCACACACAAAACCCGCTGTTTTACGTTTAACTCAAAAACGAAAACATCAAAGACAGTTTTGTATCAATCACTTAAAATCCGTTGTCTCGTTTAGACCAAAATATTGCACATTTGTGACAAATAATTCGAGTGAAATACAACAATTCGAGATTGTCACTTCTCAGCTTCTCCGCCGACGTCCCCGGCGGCGACACCGAAGGCGCCTCGCGTCGCTCGGGGCGTGGCACACATACAAAACATACACACACCGTTACATGCCTCTTTGAAAACCTTAACAGAGCAAAAGTTTTAAGCGAGTGTACGGCTTGAGACCCTTTGTAA
This sequence comes from Nymphalis urticae, assembly GCA_905147175.2. Classification (NCBI taxonomy): domain Eukaryota; kingdom Metazoa; phylum Arthropoda; class Insecta; order Lepidoptera; family Nymphalidae; genus Nymphalis; species Nymphalis urticae. Next base: position 4,094,853 of record LR990007.1, read on the forward strand.
TACATATATACATATAATATATATTTTTAACTGGTAACACTGTATTATTTTTGTTATACTCGTATATATTTTGACATAGCTAGTATATCTTCGCGGGCTATATTTTCAGGTCCTTTCTATTTACCATCGTCTGGTAAAATGTTGAAAATCAATTTACGTTGCGCGATTTCTATGTTTAACGAATTGTTTTTGTACAATCGTGTTTGTAATTACAGGCACAAGGGACATAACATCTTAGTCCCCAAGGTTGGTGGCGCATTGGTGATGTAAGCGATGGTTAACATTACTTGCAAAGCCAATGTCTATGGGCGTTGGTGACCACGTTCCAATTCTATAAAAAAAAATCAGTAAACGATCCGTTACAAGTCGTTTATATATGCGTTCTTACGTCACATAGGTTCCTATATTGTTTATTCGACTTCAAAACTTACTATTTACGAAGCGTTTTTGATGGGTACGCTTTTGAAGACATTTGAATATATTGTTCTTCTAGACTAACGATATTAAATGCTTATATAGAATAAAATATGCCAACTGAGAGCTTCAATTGAATGCTCTATATGAATTTAAAACTTACATAACCCTTCATATCCTTTTTAACCACCTAAAGAGACTAAAAAATATCCTTACTTAGTGCTTGCCAAGTTTCATAAGGAATAACCATGAAATATTCTATTCGATTAAAGTTTAAACCCACTGGCTTAGGCTGTGCGATGTCTGTCAATCATTTTAAAATGTTATTGATGATGATGATGTCCTCCAGATCGATTTCGGCCACGGCGACCAATCTCAAGAGAGATTAGCCAACCGCGCAAAAAATACTATAGTGCACAAGTGTGTGCGCAAACACAGGTGCACTATCTATTGCCTTTCCTTATAATCCGATGGGATGGCAATCCGATACGACCGGAAATAGTTCAGACCAGGACTTTACGTGCTTTCCGAGGCATGGTGTACACACTTCCAACTTCCAGACTCTGTGCTGCTACTGGAAATCTTCGACATAAAAACTCACTAACTTTTATCGGGTTTCGAACCCAGGACCTCGGGATCTGCGAAATTTAATTAAGTAAATAGTGGAATAGTTGGAATTATTCGTCTAAACTGTTTTAAAGAAGAGTTCACGACCCTATATTTATTTATTGGGTACTACCCAAGCGTAGCAAGGTCCAGTTTATAATGTTAATAGAATTTTCATTGAAAACAAGTTTGATCTGCCTAATGGCAGATAAGCCGAGATGGCTCAGTGGTAAGAACGCGTGAATCTTAACCGATGATCGTGGGTTCAAACCCGGGCAAGCACCACTGAAGTTTTTTATGTGCTTAATTTGTGATTATAATTAATCTCGTGCTTTTCGGTGAAGGAAAACATCGTGAGGAAATGCATGTGTCTAATTTCACTGATATTCTGCCACATGTGTATTCCACCAATCCGCATTGGAGCAGCGTGGTGGAATAAGCTCCAAAACCTTCTCCTCAAAAAGGGAGAAGAGGCCTTAGCCCAGCAGTGGGATATTTACAGGCTGCTACCGGTACCGTTACCGCCCAATGGCGTTGCAATTCATTTACCATAATATTGTTATGAATTAAATTTTTTTTATATCCTTAGTTAATTCAATTAGTAACATCTTAACGACCTAAAATATAAATGCATACATGAGGTTTGTGTGGAATTCTTAACCACGTAGATATATAAGATATACCATATTGATAGTAAGTAAGTCTCTCTGTCCCCACAATCTACGATAGCAAGCCGTCGGCGTTTCATACGTTGATTACGATAGACGTTTGGTATAAATTAATGTTTTTATATTTTATGTTTTACATGCACATTTTTTTTTATGTTTTACATGCACACGAAAAATTGTATTAAATAAATAACTTAAATGTCCCACTATTGGGCTATTACCTCCTCGCCTTTCAAGGATAATGGAGCTTATACCGCCACGCTACTTCAGCGATTTGTTGATAGGCATCTGGCAGGATCCGACACATAGATTTTCTCGCGATCTCTTCAATTTTGACCAAATTCAAACTGTATTTATTGATCAAAGTTTTTACTACCGATATTTTTAAATTAAATGTAAAGCTTGTGCTTGTAAAAATGAGAGAGAGAGTGAATTCATTAAAACCATAAATTATTCAATTTATTGAGTCATCGTTTACGTCACTTTTTGTAAAGAGGCGTTGGCATATAGTGTTATGTGATCTTAAGTATATGTGTACTTGGAGTACTTCAGTCGCCTGACAGACTGGCAATGCACATTGGCAGAAACCTACATGATGCGTTGTCTTTATTCCCACATAATTGTGTCTACAAACAGTTTATCTATTGCGAGCACCAGTCGTCACATTATTTAGCTGATATTTAAATATTATATGTCAATTTGTAAACTTTTTGTGAAGAAATAAATAAAATATTATTATTATATGTATACATATATAACATAATATAGTAACAGTCACATAGTATACATTTAAAATAATTAATAGTTTAATACTAATATTATGAGTTTTTATATTACATTACCTGCGTGTAGGACGTTGATCGGATTTTTTTATATATTTTTCTCGGGTAAGTGTATCATAAACTAAATCCATACAAATAAAGTCGAAAATGCAACCTATTAAACGTATATTTTATATCTTTTTGATTCTGTAATAAATTTGAAACATTTCTCATTTCATTCTCAACATCACCGTAAAGTTTACTAATAAAGATAAACTTATTACTCCGAGATTTCGTGTTCGTAAGATTAATAATTCATTTGTGAAACAGACTGTATCTGCGTACATCTTTACTTCAATTAATTCACTTAAGTAACACACATGAGGAACGTATGTTATATTACAAGACTTAGTTATGAATACGGCTATAAATCTAGACGCAAAACCAAGAACAGGCTCTTCTGAAAGAAGAAGCTTAATACATAAAATAACACGTACCTACTCATTCCATAAAGTAATAAGTGCTGGTAGGTTCTAGGCAATTTAGGCTTATTTAATTCGATGTTCAAGTAATATTGGTAAAAAAATACTTTCCTGTCGAATTTTCTTATTTCTTTCCAGTCGTTTTGGATTGTTTTCTATTACGTCTATATGTGTAGCTGTGTTTGTAAACACACACGTGGACACTATAATATGTCCTGCGCATTGCTGGTCTCCGTGGACAATGGCCGCCGTAGTCGAAATCGAACTGACAGACATAATCTTGTTATAAGCGAAGCTGACGAAATAATGAAAGATTTCTCTCAGAAATATTTGATTATTTTTGAATATCTTATTTAGAAAACGTGTAACTTATTTAAAGGGAAATACAGAATAATCTTACAGGATTAAACAAAATACATCAATAGAATATAGAATTGTCTGTTCGTAAAATAAATAGTTAACTGACTACACAAAATAGTTTTTTTTTATGAAATAGGCAAATGGTAAGTAAGACCACCTGATGGTAAGTGCTCGTAGACATTGGCGATATAAGAAATATTTATCATTTCGTTATAAATAAAACTATTAGCTTATGCGCCCTAGCAAGTCTCCCAGTCTTCATGACTTTTTTGGGCATCTTTAAAAATCATCGCCATATTAAATAAATTCTGTTTTGTTGCATATCAATTAAATTGACTTATAAAATTAACTACGATGATAAATTATAGTTGATATTTCATGTTGGGCCGAGATGCCCCATTGGGTACTGCACATAAATCTCAACAAGGGATACAAACCAAACAGGCACCCCTGAGCTTGCTGTGCAAATTTCTTAATAAATTAGTTGGTTGCCTGGAAGAGATCGTTATGTAGCCATAATAGTAAGTATGTAACGATAAGGTCGAAAAATTGTATGCTACTTTTATTTAGACTGTATCCATGTTTTGTATTTTCTTTTTCTCTCTGTACAATAAAGTATAAAGTAAGTAAATTATTTCTTTATGTAAATATATAATTAAATTGTTATTATAAAAACATCATTTGGAAACAATTTTGTGAAATACGTTTTGGGACGGGCTAAATGTGCCACTGATGGTAAACGGTCCGCTATAGACATCGGTACTGTAAGAAATATTACATTACATCGGATATATTACGTTATTAACAATTACTTACATCGGCAATGCGCCAACCTTACGAAAGATGTTATGTCTCTTGTGCTATAGACACATTACACTGGCTCACTCACACTTCAAACCGGAACACAACAATACCAAGTACTGCTGTCTTGCGGTAGAATATCTGATGAGTGGGTGGTACCTACCCAGACGAGCTTGCACAAAGCCTTACCACCAGTGAATACAAACCTTGCTTAGAAAAGTTTCTCTTCAAAAACTGTCCCATCACTAGAGTCGAAACGAAATCGCGAAGCAAACTTGTAATATCAAAACAATAATGTTTCCTGTAATAGGAAAAATAAATAACAAGTATAATGAGAAAAGCCGAAAGGTAATTCCCTGTAATCTTGTTAGGTAAATGTTTGGGGGGGGTGTAATTATTTAAGTTCCCCCACAAAGGGGACCGGGGCCCTCCGGTGAAAGCGACCTCCTAATTATTTTTCCTAAAACTTTGCGTGTACGAATCTTATTTTTTGAGGAAACATTTTTGGGGTGAGCTTTGTAAGGAGTAACTTCTTTCAGCGCCACTGATGATGGTCGCTATCTGTACTCATATATAAAGCGGTTTTTTTCACGTTAGGATGTTACATCTTACCTCAAAAACAATAGAATAGTGTTATAATTTTCTGAATTACTTAGAACTTGATAGGCCTTAAAAGTTAAATAATGCTGTGTCTCCTTCTTACGAATGCCAAATCAATGATGATGGAAAGAGATAAATCTGTCTTTAACTAAGCGACTGGGAGATTTCACTGTATGTGATTTGTATGTACACTCTTATACTATCAACGGAGATCCAACTCTTATCATTTATGTCCATTTCAGTACTGAAGTGCCTCGACCCTGCTCGATGACGTCACACCAATCCTTTGCTCTATTTGGCCGCACGTTATCATTAATTACACGACGTCAATACAACGTTTAATTTTTTTACGCAACCGTTAAACAAAAGCAAACGATAATTAAATCGCATTTTGTGATTTACACTAGTAACATTTTCCCTCAATTATTAACAAACATTCAACTTATATAACTAAGTAACAGGCGACATTATAAATAATGATCTTCAAATTAAAAAAATACAAGATGAAAATGATAATTAATGAACTAAAACTATAAGTATATCTACAATAAGTTGTTTTAAAAATTCTCCTCTTTCAATAACTAGGGCATACTATATTATAGACTTTATAAAGTCTTCCTAAACCGCACTCTCGTTACAAAATAAATTCTAACCTCGTTTCCTTGATAAGAACTAACAAACCATCGGTGTAAATTGAGATTTCCGGTCGGTCGCTCCATTTCCGCCAATAGAGCCTACTTCCGGCCAGGTGCTGCCACTATTTAGTTTGCTCCAACAATTTCCCTTACGAAGAAAATCTTATTTGGCAGGAAATTGGCTACGTAAACCTTTTTTGAGCGCCTTAAAGTTAAACATTTCGAAGGTGAGCTTTTGAGGTAATAAAATGTACTTAAAGTTATTTATTCTATTTAAGGTCTTTGAAACTTATTATCAAAACAATTCGTTGTAAAATTTGACTAATAATACCTTATAAGTAAAACTTTCTCTTAATCATCTGGTCCGAATAATCAGATGTTATCACTAAGTATCCTCGTAAAATACGAAGCGTGTAATCGATTCGGGGCATTAGTGTGTTATCTCCCTTTTAGTTAAGTGAAGGCTACAAAGTCAATTACAAACTGCATTCATTTAAAATTTATATCAAGTATATAGATATTTTAAATTTTGCAACCAATGATAAATAAGGCAAAAATTCCTGAAAAGGAAACTCATTAAAAACTTATTTGAACATTGGACTCCGAGATCAACAGACTTATTAGCTAGTCAATTACCAACTACACCAAAAAGCGAATTCTTCATTAGAAGCAGTTCGATGCAATTCTTCATCGCACGCCATGTTTTTTTTACGTCTAAATAAATGTAAAAAATAAATATTATTCATAAATAGCATTTCATTTAAACAAACTCTACCGTAGAATACTTCGTTACGAGTAAAATTTTCATTTCACTGTGTAACAGGCGTGTACAATCATCTTATACATCGTCTATATTACAAAGAACCAAGCGAGCAATCGTATGAACTTTATTTCTAGTAGTATAAAGTTCATATTGGATTTGAATTTATGTCTCTTTAAATTGGTCATATAAATGCATCATAAGGTGAACTTAGTGGATATTTCAGAGAATTACAAGCACCTTATTTGTATTAATATAAGGTTGATTTTAGTCGGGCAAATTGAGTTTTTCATTTGGGCGGGTAAATGCAACACGAAGCAACTTCATGGCTATTTTGTCGCGTTAGTGCGTGCTCTGATTGTTGGGTAATGAGCGAGCGAATAGTATTTGTCGCTTTAGTGGCAGATGCTATCGATTCTATTTTGATTTTAAAATAGAAAAACGTTGATGTATTTGTTTTTTTTTTTTTTGTAATTGTACAGATAATGTAACTTTTTTCGAAATGTAGAGTCAGTTAAGACTTATTTAAATGTTATCTTAACAATATAGAGAAATAGGTAGCAAGCCTATTTGTTTATATATAGATGGTATAGTAACAGTCAGTTAATATCCCACAGCTGGGCTAAAGACTCGTCTCCTTTTGATAAGAATGTTTGAAGCATATTCCACCACTCATGTGGCAGATTTTCAATTGTCACATGCGGGTTCCCTCAAGATGTTTTGCTTCACCGCATCTCTTAATAAACACAAACAAAGCACATTTAAATTCCGCAATCATCGGTTATGTTTCAAGTGTTCCAACCACCCATGATTTGCATGGGGTGGCCCATGGTCATTGATGCAAAAATATTTTGTGCAAGCCTTAACTTACAGCCACCTATTTAAATGGTCAACAGCCATAATTTATTACTCCAAATCAGTTTTGGTGTATAACCAACTGTTACAGACAGAAATAATTTCTATATAATCCTGTCGGATGTGCGGAACATTACAATTATATATAAATGGGTCGCGTAATGTATTAAGGTTTATATATAACCTATTTGGTTTTATTTTATTCAGTTAAAAATTTATTAGTGTTCCAGTCATATCAGATTCTCATCCGAACGAGGCGAACGAGGAAATAGGGGGCGCTGTGTAAGCACACACGCACTGTAATACATGCGTAGTTAGAATTCGAGATTAGCCACCGTGGGCTGCTATTATTTATTTAAGCTGAGTACACACAACCTGCAAGTATGAACCAGCCTTAAAGATCAATATTAATATCATCGTATGTGAAAATAAAATGTTAAGTTACCAAGAGCTTTATTATCGTAAATGTATTACATTGTTAAAAAGTTTTATTTCTAAAAATATTTACGATTAAAACAACACACACACACACACACACACACACACACACACATCTACACGTACTCATATAAAACACACACAATTTTTTGTTTTTTTAATTGTTAATTTCGAGAATCTCCATACTCTTTTTACTGTGTGAAATTTGTTAAATTGCTTTTTAACTGAACTGTATGTTCTTTAAGTAATAATAAAGATCTTCAAACTGAGATATATTATAACACTCTGTAAGAACTTACTATATTACTCACCCGTGAAATGTTGACAACCGACTTATGGTGACATACAATTTTGGTGCGTATATTCTTGATATGTTATAATTATAACGTTCAATGTCGCATATCACTTCTGACGTTTCACGACCGTTTTCTACGGTGTGTTTCGAATTTGCAGAATAGCCCTTCTGTACTGTATAGTAATAACAAAAGCCGGATAGATTAAAACTCGCTGTTAGACAAACGAGCATTATTATTGTTATTTAAGTTACTATTGATCTAACAATGGCGGGAGGTTTACCTATTGATGTACTCTGCCTCTAGCCATAGATCTCGTAATCTACTAGAATTGCAGACATAATTATAACAAATAGATATAACAAATTTCTTAAATAAAATTATGTGTAAGCTCCATGTTTAATTGTGATTATAATTCATCTTGTGCTTGTGGAGGAAAACATCGTGAGGAAACCTGCATGTGTCTATTTTCATTGAAATTCTGTCACATGTGTATTCTACCAAACCGCATTGGTGCAGCGTGGTGGAACAAGCTCCAAACCTTCTCCTCAAAAGGGAGAGGAGGCCTTACCCCAGCAGTGGGACATTAACAGGCTGATACTGTAAGCTCGAAGAGATATTTATTATGTATATTTGTTTTAATTTATGTTATTAGTTTAACTTAAGACAAGCGAGGCGAAACGATAACGGACATATACAAATAAAACGTTACAACTTACGATATATGTTTTTTTTTAAATTCTCTTCTAATTAAGAACAGTCTAATTACTAATTTCCTAAAATAGAAAAAAAATCACATTATCCAATACAATCCATATGATGTATTGTAACAAATCTTTTGTTCTTTTCTATTTATACAATTTCAAAAAAAGAACGCGTAAGTTAAACTAAATTTCTTTCATTAAAAACAAACATTTTTAGATATTAAATTAAACGTGTCTGTACGTTCATAGGTTTGTCGCTATCAAAGGGTAAGTAACCCCTTCCCTTCGGCCGCCATTATGCCGCGACTCTACAAATGCCTACAGTCTCCATTTTGTACTCCCGTGAATTAATACAACCATTCATATAACGATTCAGCTGTATCACATTGTTGACTGGCTTAAGAAAATTAATATTACAGGTACGGTACGGAGGTACGTATGTATATAACTAGCCATTTTTTTTAATGTATAGAATAGTTAGTGTATAATGGCATGTGTTACTACTCGGTAGCGATAGATGGCAGTATTAAAGTCTGTCAGTTTCCTGAATCGCGCTATCTAGATTCGCTACTGAATATATATAATGTAAAGGTGATTTTGTTAAATTGACCCCTCCGACTACGTCCTGAGCCGAGGCGCGATCTCGCAGGAGACACCCTCAGGATGGACGTCTTGTAAGAGCCCGTGACGGCTCCAAATTCACGGCGGAGTGTAGTACTCGCCACAACGCCCGGTGACGCTGTAAAGGCCATTAGGGCCAACAGCATAACTCATTCAGGAAAAAAAAATTGTTAAATTGATCAGACTAAATAAACACAGTAGTGTGAACAGTGGAAAGCTCTTCCTTAGTTTCATTTACTGTTTGATCCCCGATATTAGTTCGGCGTAAACAGTTAGTCGGACTGGCTAATAGTGGTATGTGGTCACCAAACACAAATAGACACTTGCGATGGTAAGAACTATTAACGATCCCTTACATCACAATTGCGCCACCAACCTTGGGTATAAGATGTTAATTATTGTTATTAAACATTTATAACACACTCACAACGAAAAAAGAAAAGACAAACACAAGTAAAATTTGAAAATGCGTGCAAGGGCGGTCTTATCACTCAAGTAGTGATCTATAGTCAAAATATACGTCACGTTTACCTCGCTATGACCTATATTATCGTAGATCTCGTGAGTCAGTCAGTCATTGGTATTTCGTTCATTATTATATATATACAAAGTGAATGTAATTCGATTAATCTGGGTATATTGTTCTAAAATAGTTTTATTTAATAGTCCAGATTTTACTTCTTCCATAGCTTTTTAAATATAAAAACAATCCATTGATTTATTTTTGAAATCGAAAAAAGAGATAGAACTATCACTCGAATCTATATATTAAATTGATTAGTAATATTTTTACTTTTCGTTTGTTACTAAATTCATTTATCACACTTCACAAATAGTTAAAAATAATGTAAAATAAATATTCGGAAGCGGTGCGCAAAGCAAACCTAGATAACTATTATCCTGAGGACTTTCAGTTTATTTTCCGATTAAATTTTCTTAAAAACGGCCTCAATTTCATGACATAAATTTATGTTGATAAATTGATTCATAGTTGAAGACAGAAAAAAAAAAACGGATATATTCTTTTTACTACAACATAAGCCAGTTTAATGTTATTCACGACACGAAACACTAATTATTTTTTTGATACCTTTTTGGAATACGCGTAGATCAAATAACTCGTCTTAAGTGACAGTGTTGCCCGTAGACAGAAAGACGTATAATTATATCATTGTTACTGTCCACTAAGATATTATCCCTTTTTCCCGTAATAGATACATCATAGACATTCTTTTTTTAAAATTCGAAAGCATTGTGATTCAACAATTCAACTTTCGGTAGTTGATAATCAGTTCAAAAAATCTTTAATGAAACATTAATTCCTTAGATCTGACAGCTTATTTAAGATTCAAACAATATAAATATACGATCTTTGATAATGTATGTTGTCCAGGACGGTCTCGATTCCTTTGGTTGCCATACAGTACGCCAGCCGCGGGCAGTCCTGCGTCCGGTAATGACCGCGCTGCGCACTGCACGTCAGTTAAACGGGACCGCTACAGGATGATACACTTTGACTATAAATTCTAAATTCAAAATCATCAATAGACAAGACATAATCTATACTACATGTCACAGATTATATATATAAATTTGTGAATTAAAATTTTAATTGCAATTTATTCTTAATTCGTGCAGGTGAACTGGCTTATGGGCCTCTTGACGACCAAAGACTACGTCCATAGATATTGACACTATGAATAAATTGTTTCTTATTGCAAAAGCGTCGCAATTTATCCACAATTACATTCTTTGTGCCTGTAATTACACAGCTCACTCTCTCCAAATGTCACACGTCAATATAAACTATTACCAACCTGAAGCAGACTTGCACAAATGTCGGCCACCAATAAAAGAGTAATTACGGTATGTATTGTAATCCATTTGACATAAATAATATTTTTTTGATGTGTCTCATCTTAGCGCTCGGTACACGTAAGTGGGTGTCCCACTGCTGGGTTAAGGCTTCCTCTCCTTTTTTGAGGAGAAGGATTGAAGCTTATTCCACCACGCTGTTCCAATGCGGGTTGGTTGCTTGGTACACGGTAGGGGCTAACTGAGACTTCGAGCGTCAAACGAGGTGACGTCAGCGTAAGATTCGTTATTTACACATCAATTCTCGTGAGTACCTTGGCAGTCACATTATTTTTTTTTTATTATTTTTTTTTATATTTTGATTGATCGACGACGTTTTCACAAAATTGTTAGTGATTCACGATCACAAGTTGACAAGATAATCAAACACGAATATAATGTATATATATATATATATATATATATATATATATATATATATATAACAAACATCGTGAGAGTTTAACGCACATAATAGTTATGTATTGTAGTTGTTCAACTATCAGTACTTATTAAAAAACGAGTTCCTTATTGCTTCTTCTTTCTTGGTACTCCACATCGTTAATCGAACACATTACCGAAATATAATTAAAACTATTTAAAATACATTTTCCACTATTTATCTTACGATTAAAATTATCAGTGTACTGTACACTAGACAAAACATCTAAGTAACTATTATGAAGCGTTCACTGTCCGTGAAAGTATAATTATAAAAAAATCTCATTTAACTATATCGAGTTGATATATAACAACGTTGATAATAATTTCGATCGCATATTACAACGTGAATAGTCTTGATACTTGATACGTGATATTTCTAAGCACCCCCTCATTAATTCACCAAGCACACTGTATCTTTGCATCTGAACGCATTACATATGCGCATGGGATAATATATGTATCCGTTTAATTATTATTTTGAAAATATCCGCGCCCGCGGCTCCCGGCAAGTCCCAATAAGACTAAAACCCGATGCACAATATTATCTGCCGGCCCCGGGGCGGAGACAAGTGGAGATGGTAGGAAACGATGGCCTTCATACGAGCTTTGTAATGTTTGGCGTAAGAATATAATGTGTAATGAACGGGGCGCGGTAATGATCGTCATTTGCGGGAATGATTTTGGTAACGAAAGTTAACTACGTATTTATGTATGTACAATATTTTTTTTTGAATTGAAATAACTCAATATACTTAAGTAATTTAATTTTTATATATGACCAATAAGTTTTTAGATTCAATTCTCATTAGAATCTATATTCCTCTAATTTAATAATGTATAAAACACGACTCCAAAATAAACTGTAAAAGGGTAGGGGTTTTATTTTTACATCCATTCGCTTATGGTTTTCCACCTATACATATGTATATGAATATGCCCCGCACAGCCCAAACTACTGGGGCTAGTGCCATAAAACGGCTTTGACAGTTGGTTGGTGGTAGTACTATGGAAGGATTTTTGAAAATTAACCCCTAAGGTAAAGGCGATATAAGTCTGTATGAAAATCTTTCGTTTTCGTATTGTTTTTGTTGGTGACAAAACCGATATCTCGAGTTTGTTAAGTTTCTTATTCCACATCTATTGTTCTTAGTGATGATGAGGTCCTCCTGACCAATGTCGGCCACGTAGGCCAGTATATTCATACTTTTATTAATTGACAGTTACCTTTAACCTGGTTCAACCAAAACACAGCAATTGTTATGAATCTCATCAAAGTACTCCCAACGTTGGGAAAACACTGAACTCACTATTGTTGTTCCCTAATATGCATCCCTTTATATACTTACTCACACATAAACAACATTGCAACAACACATGTCTTGTACCTACTTGTAATTACACAAAGAGTGCATCGATGATAATTTTGTACAGTATGTAATAGCCCGGGTCTAATTGACCATACTTCTGTCTCGCGGCGATCATGACCCCACGAGACACGATCAGCCCCCAGCGTGCCGTGTAGTTGCAATCCGGTGGCCGAATATTTAAAATATAAAAAGCAGAACCTTACTTAGAAAGACGTTTTAACTGTCTTTAAAAAAGATAAGTTCTATTCCCCCTTACATTTCTAGATGCGAAATTTTATCAGAAACTATGGTTTTTTAAGATCTTTGAACTCGAGTTGTCTACCTACGTGTGAAAAGTTCTAGTGAATAAAACAGTATTTAAAGAAATATAATTTATATAAATACTGACTTATAATAATATTTTGTTAGTTTGATAAAGTCGGTGAATTTAGATTGATTGATTAACAAAAATCATCAGCCATAATATACTTAAACAACAGTTTACAATGTAAATATTCATCCATTACTTAAAACGGTCTTAAAATGAACGTTTCATTTTAAAGCAGTATCTGAAAATTCATCATAGAAACCATGAAGAAACAAAAAAAAGTTCTTTTAAAAATTCTGAACATTATCTTGGATCCGCGATAACATAAGTAATTAGCTTATCGTTAGTGATTCTCTGTATTGATAGTAACTAACTATAGTACTAGAAAAACCCTTTATGCTTCTACGAACATACATCACACAATCAAATATATATTAAGAGTGTTTAAATTGAACTGTTAGGGCCCAATTTGTGAATTATATTTATTGTTGTACTTTTAAGAAAGTTAGGAAAGTTACGCGAGTTACATTTCGAACTGACATTCAATTTCGTTTATAAAAAATAAAAACTAATTAATCACGTGATGATGATGAGGAAAAATATAAAAAAAGTTGCCATTACTTAGCAATGGTATAATTCTAGATGGTTTTATTAATTAAGATTTTTTATAATTGTTAGATCCCGACTCTTAAACAAACTAAACTTTGACGAAATAAATAATTAAAAAAAATACTTTTTTCATAAACAAATATTACATAATTTTTCTGGTTTTATTAATCAACGAATTTTATAACAAGCATATCACGAAACTTGTAAAAAGGATCGTTGACAAAATAAATATTTAAAAAAAAAAACTTTTGTTCTTAACGAACATATTTCACAATTTTCCCATACGACTATTAAAACTCCAATACGTAAATTACATTTCGCCATCACGAATTTCAAACGTGAAGTGCCCAAAAATTTTTGGCATTCGTGATTTGTGCTTAGCCGTAGGGCGGCTTATTAGTTGCCTTTATCATTCCCATGGACGTGTGAACTACGTTTATTGACTTTCATGGAATCGTGACTCACTATACCGTAAACGGCCTTAATTCGGACATGTCAATAACCTTTAATTTAATTGGTGTTATTGCGAAATTTGTCTATATTTTCCTCAAAATGTTTTACTGTTTGAAAATTGCTTAATATCCAAAAGCAGATATTATCATATTAATAAATATATGTAATTATAATCGAATTTAATTTTATATATAGATAGCTTAATTTGTAATTTGTGATTATAACTCATCTCGTGCTTTACGGTGAAAGAAAACATCGTGAGGAAACCTGCATGTGTCTAATTTCACTGAAATTCCGCCACATATGTATTCACCAACCCGCATTGGAGCAGCGTGGTGGAATAAGCTCCAAACCTTCTCCTCAAAAAGGGAGAGGAGGCCCTTAGCCCAGCCGTGGGACATTCACAGGCTGTTACGGTAATTATAATCGAAAAATTCAGCTTTGTCATCGTTCATATTAAACATTGATATTAAATATGCTCTTTTAATTAATTAATATACTTATCGATATTAATTGAAAGCGAAACGAAAGGGTAGGCAATTAGATTTAGTCGTTTATGCTGAAAGGCATATGTGGACTTGGTACATTAGCCCATAGGTTAGTATTTCAAGAAGAATATATTTTTCATCACTAGTTTTTAGCCCATGGCTTATCCGCGAGGGGGGAGGGAGGGTGTGCGTTAGGGCCTATTTCCTTTTCTGTACCCCTGAACACCAACCAAACTCATTTTCATATTTATAATATTAGTAAGGATAGTACAATATTCAGTCGGTACAAAACCCATTCATCCATGGTGGTATGTGTCATATTCCTGCAATTATACTGGCACATTCGCTTCAAGGTGATCACTAACACAGTCGTTTACAAAACTCGTCTTTAATAATAATAGTAACTTAAGCTCTATTTATTTGCGTGGTTTTTTCAATGTAAAATACTGAAAATTGTATTTTAATAAATTGACTATAAATAGAAAAGACCCAAATATTAATGTAAAATCATATTGTGAGATCTAACGATGTCCTCTTCTTTCGAACGTAAAATTAATAGCAACGTTTATGTGTAGTCCGTATTTTTTTACCCACACATATAATATATATATATATATATACACTGGTGGTAGAGCTTTGGGCAAGCTCGTCTGGGTAGGTACCACCCACTCATCAGATATTCTACCGCAAAACAGCAGTACTTGATATTGTTGTGTTCCGGTTTAAAGGGTGAGTGTGCCAGTGTAATTACAGGCACAAGGGACATAAAATTTTAGTTCCCAAGGTTGGTGGCGCATTGGAAATAGTTGACATTACTCATCCGCCTACCTATTCTATAAAAAAATGTGATAATAGCTAAATGTTTCTAAAGACGTATGGGTTACTCAGTGAATATTATAAACATATTTCTCAATCAAAATTTTACAATGAACACTTCGTATTTTTATTATTACGTATATTGGTTATTAAAGTATTGTGTTAGTAATGAGTAATTATTGTTTGCTCTCGTTTTCATTCTGAACTAAGTTTTGTTATATTTAAAAAATATTGTTATTGATATATAGTCGGTTTTTATTATAATGAGGATAAGTAACCTTAGGCACGCAAAGCCTGGTCCTGCGTCTGAACAATTATCGGTCGTGTCATGTCATGTCATCTCATGATTTGCTTTTTTATTGGATTATGAGAGTAAAGAGATAGAAAGAGTAGAGAGACGAATACTGGTGTTTGCACATGATTGTGCATTATAATTATATTGTTTTCCAAGGCCGAATATGGCAGACATAATCAATTAACCATAATGAGAAAATGAAGGGGTCATTTTTTTCATTATGCGTTGGATCAATCATATCAAAATCCAAGTAGGCATACCTGTTAGAGCTCTAATGCGAATGTTTTGGGATAATTGTAAGCGTTAGGTAAAAACAACCGACAGGGTTCCAATAGAATTTGCGTGGATGTTTCGTACTATCATGATAGAAAACAAATCGAAAACAAATATTGTTGTTCACAAATAGGAATATTACATAGAAGAAATGTAAATAATAATGTCCTATTTGAATATACGAGTAAAGAAATAAATAGTACATTATTTTTCATATCTACTCTAATAATGTTAAAAAAAAATTATATTAAAATTTTTCAAAATGATTCTTTTCATTTACACAAGATACCGTTGACAAACATATATAATTGGCTGAGTAATAAACTTCAACTGTTTTATTTTTGTAGATTTGAGGAAAATAATTTAATTGACAGACGGACCGAATGACACAAGTGATCCTACTAAGATTTCATTCATTCATCGGACGTGTATGTTTAGCGAGATTATGAATTAACGAGTAAATGGTAACGGGGTATTGAATTTGCTATATAACGGACATTATATATTTATCTTTTAATTCTGTTATATAATAAACTAGCTGACCCGGTGAACTTTGTTCCACCTTAAAGGCAATATCACATTATCACATTTTTTTAATTTTTAACTTAGGGTAATTGTAAATAAAAAAGATATAATTATTCAATTATTCTTTATTTGCCATTTATTGTAGCACCTTGTGATAAACGATATTTTTTGTTTTTTCATTAGGCGCGAAAACAAATAACGCGGAAGGTCTTCCGATACGTGAACATGCCACATATAATTGGCCATGGGAAAAACATGGGTGTTCGAGATTAAGACCACAAACTTTCAACGATTGGCCTTGTGACTTATTTACAGTCATGGCGAATGCTAGACGGATCGGAAATTGAAGCCGTTTAAACTAAAATGGCATGTCGGTTGGGATCATCGGGATCCTCGGAATGAGAACTTCCTCACCTTTGAATTTACCTTTGAGAATTGTGGCGTAAATCAAATTGTTCATCAATTTACTTTCTTTCTTCGTATCTTTAGTCGTAAATTGTGCGGTGGTAAGCCAGGTACATCCAAGGAGTTTAAAAATTCAATGGGATAGTTGGTGGCATCATCTTCATTTGTTAGACAGTAAATAGATTTGAAAGAATGCAGTGTACCAATGATGTCATCCTGAATTATGTAATTTAAGTCATCTACATCTTTATTCTTAGCTGCCAAAATTGCTCGCTCACTCAACCATTCATTATTTTTGAGGTTAGTCATGATGTTTGGGAATACTTTCTTGATGAGTTCGTATTTTGATGAGACAAAGTTACAAAAATTCGGAGGAAATGAAATCAATCCGCTCGATTCGTCGACGGGTACTCGACCATTGCCGATAGTTAGCAATTGCTCAGAGAAATCTTCAGCAGATGTATCGTTCAGCAATGCAACTCTCATGTTTGTTGTTAGCTGAAGTTTCTTAACATAGCGCCATAGATTCTATGATTTAAGGCAAGCGTTTATTTCGTCAGCAGCAGTCGATCTGGGAATTACTGGCAATGTTTGGCGTAAATCACCAGACAGTAAAATCATTGCTCCTCCAAAACATCTCGAGTCATTACGTAGATCTTTCAACGTTCGGTTAAGTGCTTCCAATGCACGTTTGTGCGCCATTGTGCATTCGTCCCAGATGATGATCTTCGATTCTGATAAAACTTTGGCCGTAGCGGAGCGCTTTGTAATGTTGCATGTTGGTTCTTCAATAGATTGAAGATTTAACGGCAATTTCAATGCAGAATGTGCCGTACGACATCCTTCTAGCAATGTGGCTGCTATACCAGAAGAAGCAACTGCAACCGCAATGTTGGATCTTGCACGAACAGTGGCTAAAACTACTGACATGAGGAATGTCTTACCAGTTCCACCAGGGGCATCCAGGAAATATAAACCACCGTTTCCATCATCAATTGCCTTCATTATTGTATCATAAACTTCTTTTTGTTGGGGATTCATCAGGGGTACATTCGTTTGAACTACTAAATCTAATTCCTTGTGATCATATTCACGTTCCCGTTCCAATTCTCGATTAAATGCGTCATTCATTTCACAATTGGCGCTGGCATTCCTAACCTGACTAATAAACTACCGCACATGAGATAACACATGTCTTCGATCAAGAGCAAGGCCCGATTATGTATCTCTTCATTCATTTCAAGATCGGAATTTCCTGAACTGACACGAATTTGATTTGTCCTTGTATTTGTGCCACAGGTTAGATGGGTTCGATGGAAAGTATGTCGAAATGATGATAGCAAATAATGTACGTATCTGACTTGGAGATGCAGAGATAATGGCTTCAACGATTGTAGTATCCCAATGGGTATCGTTTTCTAGTAACTTGAGTTCTTCACATGCAGCACGATATGTTGGAAATATTGTACCATTAACAGTCCGTAGTGACTCAAATGACGTTGGCCCATGCACATTAACCAACGACAATCGCAAATAGAAGCATTCATCATTCTTAGGATGAACTGTATATATACGACCAAGAGCATCAGTGGAACGCACATCCGGATAACCAGGAACCACATCGCCTTGCTTCCGTCGTTGAAAATTCTTCAATGAAGCATTCCAAGTGTAATTCCGAGTAAAGCAAAGTTCGCGCAAACGCATCGCTCTGGCAGGTCGGAAAGAAACTGGTCAATGTTGTTGCTGGAGGTGTTTCAGCACGTTGAGCAACATTCGAAGCCGTGAAATATACTCGTTGGCCATTCTCCAGATGCACCGCCAAATGCACCACAGTAGGGTGACGTTCGTGTATAGGGAATGAGAATATACGCCAAATCGCTTCATTGCAGTTCACATACCGACCAACTTGATAGCGCGCAATTTCATCGTTCGTATTGGAGGCTTGGACGCCAAAAACCGCCATATCGCTGCCTTTCGTGACATATTTGCAGATGTATTTAATAGATTTTACTGAATTGCAATACTCAACGTTACAATGTGTCTTGAACGTTTCGGAAATAAGTGGAGAATATGGAACAATCCAACTGTTGTCGACCACAAAATCTATTCTTTTAACTTTTGTGGTAATAGTTCGACCGTTATCATCCGGTGATCGACGCTGATACAGTGGATAACCATCGTTTCCAGTGACGGTATCCGCTGTTAATTTCCGTGGATATCGTTTGGAACACTTGCCGTCTATCATGCAAGGTGATTGAGGATTAATCTCGCGCCACATGGTCCATGAATCATATTTTTGATTACAACATCATGATGTGCGCTCGTGTGTTCCAGATGGTCGTTTATCCGCTCTGATCACAACTTTGTAGTCATCATTTGGCATGCGCTCCAATGCACTCTTGAACAACCTGACCAACGCATGATGTTCTTGAAGCAGTTGTTGCAAATCTTGAAGAATTGCTCTTTTCGTTGCTGTATTGATCTCTTGACGTCGATCAAGTTGTTCCTCTGTGTTGCCCATGAAGTATATTTGTAAAAATTTATGCTGTCCATCATCGAGAGGTTGCAATGATCTAATTCGATGGTGAATCTGTCCTTGTATCTACAAAAAAAACAGTCATTATTACTTTACAAACACTACAGGAATAAATACAATATGTTATTATTCTACTATATTGTGTATGAGTACAAAAACAAATAAATACCTTGAATATTAATTTTAGCTTAAATAACACACGCGATTCAGTCCCGTAATACTAAAATCAATATGAGTGATAATCATGAAGGTTTAAATAAATATAAATACCTTGAATATCGGATTAAATCCTCGTTCTTCAATAATGTCTGCCCCAAATGAGGTCATTTGGAAACAACTATTGTATTTTTGGGTGTTTCCAAGAAAATGACGGGATTCGGGTGTTTCGCCACGAAGCAATGAATTTAATGGCTCAGGTGGCGGAGTCAATAATGGCAATTTCACTTTGCCATTAAGGCAGCACAATCCTGGCCGTTCTCCGGAAAACTTTAATGCGCAACAATACTCGCAAACAACGTCCATTGGCCCAATGCGAACGCTAGTATGCAAGCAGTAATCAGTCGTGCAATCGTATTGATACGCTGCCCGATTCAAATCAGTTTACCATTCAAATCAAATTATTTGATGAATTTCTTCTTGTGCTTCGTAAATTATCTAGCTGTTGATCTCTGAGGTTTGCTCGACGATTTCGCATTGCCAACCGAGCCATTTCACGGGCTGCCTCCCATTGCTCTTGTGAGTGAGAAGCACGTAGTCGAGCCATACTAAGGCGGCGCTCTTCACGTGCATTTTCTTGCTCTTCTTCAGTGCTTTCATTCGCAATGTTTCGAATTACTCTTGCATTACGGCTTTGTCGAGAAAGATTTGATCGTCTTGGTCTCGGCATGGTATTTTTATTGATGATAAATGGCACAGCAATACGATATTAAAAAAAAATTAAATTAGAAGTTGAAGTTCGCTTTTCTTTCTTTTTATTAGAAACTTTAAACAGGCACAGAGTATTTATATTCCTTGTTTTATACGAATTAATCAACCGGCAAGACTTTTTTTTAAAATATTATCAGCTGTCAGTGGCTTTTTGTTATATACTACCGGATTTTTTTAAAAATATGCTCAGCTGTCAGTTGCGTTTTGTTATTACATTTTTAACAAATGAACCGCTGACTTATATTTTGACTGAGTTGTTTTGTTATTACATGTCATTTGCGTTTTGTTATACCACATTTTATGTCACATCACACGGGAACGACGGGAACGGGATAAAAAGTATCCTATGTCCTTCTCCCAGTTCTTAGCTACCTCCCTACCAATTTTCAGTCAAATTGATTCAGCCGTTCTTGAGTTATAAATAGTGTAACTAACACGACTTTCTTTTATATATATAGATAACCAAACTTTATAGGTTATAAACTATCGAAATATTATGCGTTTTGTTGTAAATATTATGCTGCGTTCACAATTTTCTTCATATTATTAATATTTGTTTCACGAACTTTACTTTCCGTGACGTATTCAAAAAATTATACTTCGCGCGAAGTCATTCTGCGATCTCGATACTGCAAAGTTCCATTGTTTTCTGTTTATTGTTTTTATTTTTGTAACAACACAAAGGCATAACAAATACAGCCAAAGGGAAAATTGTTTTTAAATATTAATATTATTTTTACAGTGGTATATTTTGTGAAATATTGGAAGAGTAGTCTTATTATTTTGAGCCAAATCCTAAATTTATTAAATGCTGAGTAGATAATTACATTGTTCTTAGTAATTAATTTTATCTATTAGTATACGATTGTGTCATTGAACGGCTTCATACTACTTATTTAAAAAATGTTTTTAAGTATAACAAAAGAATTTTTTTTAATCTTACTCATAAACGTTTGATAAAATAATATTAAAACCTCCGTCGTTGAAATCGTCCTTTGAAAACAGGCCTACAATTTAGTATTTATTGAAAAATTATACATCTTGTTAGAGCCGAGCGTCAAGAAACATCATCTGTAATATGCACGCCATTATAACGTTAATTTTTTATGTTACGCGTTTTGTCAAACTGTCACTTTGTATAGGTACTGTAATTAAAGGTGTAATTTGTAATTGTTTTAATGGAATGTTCTTCTTGTAATTTGTATTTTGAAGTGTCACGGTTGACAGTTTGTTATGTCCTTCGACAGATTAGGTATGTTATAGTACATTAAAAAAATAATGTTTTTTTTTTTTAAATTGTAAACAGGCAAATATGTAACTATGCTTTTTGCACAAGTTCTATACATAGATAATGTCAGGTGAAAACCTTAGTTAGCTTTTAAGCCTTTCAAAAACGTATAAAGCTCTCAAAGTTTTTTGCGTGAAAAGAGTTATATTTGAGCACATCGCGCTGTCATCAAAGAAAATATTGAGATCTTATCAAAACGGGTGATGTAGCTTCAGTGATGTAACTTTTGTGTATTCATTAAAATAATGAAAATAGTATTTGTAAAAAGTTTATATAACATGAAATTGAACTATAGCATGTAGGTTTCAAAATATAATAACGTCAAGAGCTATCGAGTGAACCATACAGGCAGACAACAAGTTTTGTAACAATTCTAATAAAACCTCATACTATAAGATTGCAAATATAATGTAATATTTAAATAATATTCTCTATTATATAATATATCAATTAATATTCACAATAACATACATCATACATACGTTAAAATTGATATTACTTGATTATTCTTCATTTTAAATTAAGTATTTAAAAAAAAAAACATTTAAAGTGCGGCTTACAACTAAAAAGGGGTACGCCATGGTGTCATCAAAGAGCGTCTATGGGGACTGGGCAATATGTCGGCGCAATGGCGCGTGCTTAGTGTTGTACCATGGATTGTAAGATATAAGTATATTGTAAAAACGAAATTTCTCTGCTTAAATATTTCTTTGTTTATTACGCTTTTACTTAATTAGTCAACTTATCATCATGAAATTAACATACACGATGTCAGGGTTAAAGAAGATTTTTTTTTTCAATTCATTCAAAGCTTCTTTCTAATAGTTAAAAATGCGTTTCGAATATTCATAACTTAATTTCGAATGTCTTCATTAATTTTCGTTACTATAAATAACCGTTCTTGTATCGTCGTTCGAATTTAATTACAATAAAAAGTAACTGTCTATTACTACTACGGTGAACAAAAACACTGATTTATTTAAATAAGCGATATATTTCAAAGAGCCGGCGTATGAATGAAGGTTATAACAGATTAGCGCGTAAATCACCCGGTGTTTTTATCGATAACGAAACGTCATCGTAAATTACTACAGCCCTATTAAAACAGAAATGCATTCTGATAGAAATTTGTTTTTAATCGAGTCCAAATTGGGCGCGAAATGAGTTCGGACCCTCGGTTGCGTTCGCTTAGTCAATGATAGTCGTTTAAATTAAAAATTACAACTTAAAAGCCACGTTTTTATTCTTATTAATTATACAGGGTGACTGGTGAATTAGGATCAATATTTTAGGAGCATAATCGGTACATGATTCTCATTCGAATTATGTAAAAAAAATAGGTACTTAATTTTTGACCAAATTTACAAAAATTTTACTTTAAATAAATAAAGTGTGGACATATTTCCGCGGCGCGTGCGGCGTTGTGTTTGCCACCCGCAACCCCTGCCCCGCGGCTTATTAGTATTAGTAGGTTAGTAGGTTAGTCGGGCGAGCGCCGCCGTAAGGTTCGTCCATCTTCCCGCGCGCGCGCCCCTAGCGATCGATCTTACGCGTATACCTAATGTTTCGTGTGTGAGTGTGACCCGTAATTAGTAATTAGGTATGGCTTATCAATACACAAATGCAGAATAATGTGAGTACTGTGAGTAGTAAAGTGACCCATTCGTGTTAAAGCGTGTGAAAGACAATATGCGTAAACGTGCCGAACTGTGTATCACACGAGCAGGAGCTCACTTTGAACATTTGTTAAGGTTAGTGTAGTTATGTAGGTAAATAGGTAGTTAAATGATTGACAATCGTTGTAAATAAGTATGATTCAATTTTTAAATACGCCGGAAATACCAAGATATGTAAACAGTTAATTTTTGTCCCAAGTTCATATCATTTACCTAGTCAACAAATTTGTTGCTTAAACGAGTGAAATATTTTGGTATTTTTGCCTGTTCTAAGCCAGGTTTAAAGTATGAAGGGGGATTGGATCATGCTTGTTTATCAAAGGTAGCCTGCTACCCTGTTAACACGCGGCGGCGTTTGGACGTAGGGAAAGTACCGCGCGATAACTAAATGTACCTAACGGTGTTGTGTCGTCAGCGCAGCTAGGGCGTCCACATGACGCGTAATTAATTACATAACTTTTGGTTAACTTTACTTAGAAGTTTATTAATATTTATGTTATATGTATTTTTTTTTGGTCGTATATGGTCGTCAAATATCACGTCCTTAAGTATTGATACTAATTCACCAGTCACCCTGTAATTACCGAATAGATTGTCATATTTACTACTTTTTTTCCTGTATTTTAATAAAATTACAAATGTGTTATTAGAACAAAAAGATCCATTACAAACATACCTATAATCAAATTAAAAAAAAAAAACAAAGTTATTTGAAATAGAGAACAATATATATAATATAGAGAAGAAAATAGTTATATTTCGAGTAACTTTTTAAATAAGCATAGTTTATATTATTTTATGGCAATAAATAAAGGTACAAATAACCACAACAAGAATTTATTTCTAAGCTATCCACAGATAATTAAATACAGCATAATGGACGCCTGTGATTGTTTCCCTCCAAAATCTGACAGTTCAATTGCCTTATCCATGACGAGTGACATTTGTTCAAATTGCCTAGCTTTCTATACAAAGCATTGTACATGCACGATCATTGTTTCTTATTCCCTTGGGTTAAGGTATATTATCGTACGAATTAAATGTTATTAACTTAAGTACAGTTTTTTACGTCCCATTTCCCAGTTAATATGGCGTGTAAATGAGTTCTTTATAGTAGTGTTGTTTAAATGATGTTTGTTTATTGATTCAAAGGGTGAATATATTTAAAAAAAAACACTTTTTTTGTTTAAAGTAACCTTTAAATTTAAAAGGAAAAATATTTTTAGCGATTGAGCATTTAGCACATAATTTTTATGTACTATGTCGTGCAAAAATATACTTACTTAGTTTTTTTTAAATATGTATACTAAGCGAAGCGGACAAACAATACAATAGAAATAAGGATTTAATTCAAAGTATTAAATTAAAAATATATTTATTTTATTTTAGAGACGATTGTGGCTTTTTAGCGTAATACCTTTTCCATGAAGGAAGGAAGAATAAAACAAAAAAAATGTAATTTTATATCATATTGTCCTAATAATTATTAAAAAATATATATGTAAAACTTAAGCAAATGATAATATATTATATAAAAAAAGATGCATCCTGTTTTAGTTAAATACTAATAAGTATGAATATATTTAAAAATGTTACTTTTTCATCAGTAGGTACGCTAAGTACCTTTGTAATTGCAAGCTATTAAACATAATAAATGCTACAGTTAGCTATTACTGGATTGGTCCGTTTAAGCCGACAATTATATAATAACGACTTACACTAATAACTGTGATTGGATAATATTAAATAATGTACATAATCATAAAATATATAATATGAAGTGATAGAAAAAACCCGTTACATTGTTATTTATATTATAATCTGTGTCTGGGGCTTAAAAAAAACTATTATTATCGTATCTAATCGCTAGTATTATTTAGAAAAACCATATCGTGATCAATATTGAACATTATGCATTTCTACATAAATACATGCCACATATTAACTTCGAATTGAACATAGAAATATTTCTTTAAAAAAAATACCGGTTTTTTTTCTCTTGTCACTTATATCCTTTTAATTTAAACGTCTAATTTAAGAATTTTTTGAATTTCCAATATTATGTTCGATTCGATTGGCTTATTTTCTTTTGTATTGGAATATTTCATTACCAGCTATTGAAAGTGTTTTACATTACCGATTCAGTCAAAGGCCTGAACGCGCCATACTCACAAACGACGGAACAGAATTCATACTGTTTTCACCAATGTACGGAGTGATTTATGAGAAAGGTTAAAGTGTTTAATTCATTACACTCTATGTAAATAAGATGATAACTGTATAAGATATCGGAAAAAGTAATGCCGACTGGGAGTTTTACAGTGCGCCGCGAAAACCATTAGAGTTAAAATATGTATTACGATAAATATAAACATTTCATGTAAAACCGGAATGGGTCGTTTGTAGAAATATAAAGATTATAAGTTAAACTTATAAGTTATAATCGACACCATCGTAATATAAGGAATATTTCTAGAAATTCAAATATGCATTGACGAGTTTTCATGTATCGAAGTCCCCAGATTTCGGTAGCTTGTTTTTAAATAAATGTTAAAACGAGATGAAATACAATTTAAATTATTGTAATAAAAACTCCTTGGTTGTAGTACATCTAGCTGCAAGTGGACGGAGCAAAGCATATCGTACAAGTGTTGCCACTAGTGTAACAATACTTACCAATATTAATATTAATGTATCTCATTCTTCAAAGATTAATTTTACTTTTGTTTTATTTGTCACGCAAGGGAAACCTTTTGCTACCCGGACTCCTTACGGCAAGTGAGATGTGGATATGGGAATCTGATCGTTCCAATATAATGCATCCAAAGCATTTTCCAGTTTTACTCCATTCAGAGAAACTGACACCATTAAGCCATCATAGCTCGGCACCTACGTACTATGTACATAAGCTTGATCACCTCACATAGCTTCATAAATTATGACAATGACACGCAACTTTATGTATCCGACGCATAATTGCGTAAAAACACTTTTTTTTCACTAAAGCAAAAAGAGGCTTGAGACGAGGCTTCAAACGAGGGCTTGGAGTGTGAAAAGATAGAGGTAGACAAAATCCCACACAACTATAATTTCCTTTTTTTAAAGTAAGGAATACGATGAGTATTCCTTACGTCAACTATAACTATTAAAGACACGTCTACAAACAACAAAAACCGTTTGATATAATGTTCTATATACAAGTTACACTGTAATTACGGGTATATACTACATACAGCTCAGCATAGGTATTGAATACCACATCACACACCTGCCATTCAAATCACGCCTACAATAATTTTCACAATTTATTTCCAAACGAAACTTGATACGCTATTTCATATCTTATAACATTGTGATAAAGGTGCCCTGAATTTTAAATTGCTAGTTCATGTTATTCTTTACAGCGAAGATATGTCATAGATTATAAATATCGGCAGCAGTATTTTTTTTTTAATGTTTACTTTTTACGGTATATTTTTTTAAATTGATATTATTAATTTAACAATGTTATTTCAAAAAATTAAAAAAAACATTATAATATTCAATTAAAAAAAATTAAAAAAATAACGAATTATTGAATTATTGATATATTTACAAAAAATCAAAACATTCATTCTTGTTGATGAGATGAGCTGCTTCCAAACCACTGTACAGGCTGTTTTTCCCCTACGCAAATCCTAACTTAAGTGTTGTCCGAAATTGCGGCCAATTTTAGGTCTATTTAGATCCTTTGTTTTATTTTTTATTCTTAAATTAAATGTCCTCAGGTATTAGATTTGCTCTAACTACTTGGCTTTATTATTTTTCCTATTAATTTAAATGCTTAAAACTCTCATTTTAGTCGCCGATTTTATTGTATCTATCTATAAGGTTTATAGTTTGTGTCGTTTCTATGTTTTTACATTCATTTTTTTTTTATAGAATAGGAAGGCGGACGAGCATATGGGCCACCCGATGGTAAGTAGTCACCAAACGCCCTTAGACATTGGCACTGTAAGAAATGTTAGCCATCGCTTACATCGCCAATGCCCCACCAACCTTGGGACCTAAGATTTTATGTCCCTTGTGCCTGTAATTACACTGGCTTACTCACCCTTCAAACTGGAACACAACAATATCAAGTACTGCTATTTTGCGGTAGAATATCTGATGAGTGGGTGGTACCTACCCAGACGAGCTTGCACAAGTCCTACCACCAGTAATTTCAAAATTACTTGAATCATAGTGTCATAGAATCTCGTATTTACAAATTAAGATATTCAAGGTCAATATAGATATTTATTATTAGTTATCAAAAAACATTGGGACATGCTTACCGTCACACACTGCAAACTTAAAATCATTACAATCCGACTTAATACAACTTGAAATATATGAAATTAAATATAATTGAATTTATTTCAAGCATTATCCTTGATATATTTCAATGCACGTAATTTATCACATCTGTGTACGTAATCTTTGAGCAAACCGTAGCGCCGAGTTACCGAAGTGGCAGATCGCACGGCCCGCAGCCATCACGACCGCCTTTCTACGCACCGCTTTTGTTTTAAAACCGCCTTATTGAATTGCTTGAATGCCAGAATGCCAGAATGATAACAGATGGTAGGAGGACGTGGGGGGGGGGGACAATAAATAAACACTGATTAAAAACAGAAAAAATATTATAAAGCTATTGTAGATATTTTATTATTTTATAATATACTTACTTGTATTTTTAGTATTTGAAATATTTTTTGTTTTATTTTATTTTAATGTTTTGTATATTTTTTTTTCTATTAAACAAACAATATTCTTTTTCTGAATGTATAAAAATGCAAATTAATTCAAACTTAGGTATATTAACTGTAGCGTAAATAAAAAATCTATAATAGTCTAATTCGTTCAATTTATTTATCAATGAGAATTATATTCAATAACCAATACTTTCTTTCTATATCATAACAAAACAGCAATAATAAGAAATCGACGACACTAATTTATATAAAAAAATAATACTCTCTTAGTACAGAGCACAATTTACTGATATCACCACAGATAAAACAAAAGTAAGGTATACTTTACTCCACATTCAAGGCAATGTAATAGTCCAATAGCCTGGCTGAACGTAAGCACGAGCCTCGGGCCGTCACGATAAATGACCCAGCCCAGCCCATAGACAATTTCACCGGACCGCACTCTTGAAAAGACCTTTTTTTCATGTTTTAAAAAAGAAAGATACGACCTCCTTTAAAGCCAGCTTGCTATGATAAGTTTTATGACTTCTTTTTGTGTTTGACGCACGCGTACATTTTGTTTAAACATCTGATACTCGTATGTATTAAGTGTCGTGTTATTGTTCTGTCGGTAATAATGATATAGAAGTCTTTTATAAATGCAAATTGTAATTGTGTAATTTTTGCAACTACCTACAATAAATAATATCGCTCTATTATTATTTCTAGTTATACCCATTAAGAAGTTTACATTAAGAAAATAATGTATTTTTACATTAAGAAAATAATATATTTTTTTTCAAATTATGTCGAAGACCTAAATTATGTGTATTCATATTTCTTAATTATCAAACGCTGTAAATGAAAATATATGCATGACATGACAATTATACAAATAAATAGCTTTAGTAAACATTAACATTATCCTAAAGTTACCCTTTATAAATAAAAATTATGATGTATAATTATGAATCATATAAATTCAGATATGTTTGAAACAATAAAATAACCAAACAATAACATTTATCGCCATATCGTCTGGCAAAAAAAGAAAGATATCACAAAGCGAACCCTAGCGAGTCACAGACCCCTAAATTACGCGTCGACCGACTATAATTACGGTACCCTACAGTTTTTTATCATATCAGCCACAAATCTAATATAACTAATGACGGGATTCGTCTCGGCACGTAAAAGACCTATTACTTTATGGTTTTATCCCCATGTCATAGCGTATTAATTATTTTAGGTTCTTTATAGAGTCGCGTTTTGTTATGTGCAAATGTTTTTACACATATACAATATATTTTTTATGTATAAAATTTAAGTACATCGAAAAAACCTTGATGCGATCTGCAACACTCGAGATTATATTATTTATCATATCAGAACTATTACATCTTATATGTATTCAATGAACAGAAATTTAGGCAATTAATTATTTACATACATAATAAATATTGAAATAATTTTTCATCGTTAAAATTGTATCGAGTTTATTCGATATATGTAATTGCTATCCGTGTTTAATTGAAACGAAAAAAAAATACTGTAGCAATAAATTTTTTTAATATTTGTGCCTTGGACAAATAAACGAGAATGTTTAATCTGTAAAATATTAGTACAATATTTGATTACGTATATCAACAGCTTTACAACAATGGCGGCGCAGCGAGAATGACATCGCTAACAGCCTCCCGCAGAGAGCCTGCTGTGTGCTGTACAATTAGTTTATTGATCCAGATTATTATTGATAAGGGGTTAATGGGTTACTCGCGACCGGCATTATTTCAACCCACAATATAATGGCATCTTAATCGATTCGCGCAATAGATATTACAGTTCACATGTGCGTGCACAATCACTCATATCTCCGATGGGACGACAATCCGAGACGGATGGAGTTTAGACGCAGTTCAGCTTCACGTGATTTCTAAGGCACGGGATTGTAAACATGTTAAGAATATTTCAAAACTATAAGAAGTACTAAAAATTGTCTATGATCTCATCTCAATATTTTTCATAAGATTTAGAGGATTGGAAGATTAGAAGAGAGAAGATAAGAGAGTATTAAGAGTACGCCCCAAGGCTACGTGTGAGCACGGTCTATGTCAGTTAACTTAGTGACAATGAATACGTTAATGGTATGTAGGTGTGAGGCCGAGATGGCCCAGTGGTTAGAACACGTGAATCTTAACCGATGATCGTGGGCTCAAGCCCGGATTCGACACCACTGAATATTCATGTGCTTAATTTGTGTTTATAGTTCATCTCGTGCTTGACGGTGAAGGAAAACATCGTGCGGAAACCTGCATGTGTCTAATTTCATTGAAATTCTGCCACTATTCTACCAATCCGCATTGGAACAGCGTGGTGGAATAAGCTCCTCTTGGGAGAGGAGGCCTTAGCCCAGGAGAGGGACATTAACTGGTTATTACTGGTTACAGGTGCATAAACAAAGACTAAATACTAATAATAATAATAATACAAAACACCGTCACATTCCGGAGCCCAAGCTGTTACAGATAATTACTTGACATCAAAACCCAATAATAGTATTGGTGTGACATGGGATTCGAAGCCTCGACATCTGCCTTCTCTCATCATACTCCCTCTTTGTTACCAATTTTTTTGAATCATTAGAAATACTTAATCGAAATTCAACAGACACATTTTGTTTCTATCCTTGCTAAAATTATTAATGCGTGGATTCAAATTTGTAACACTCACATACGAATGACTAAAAATTTTGTTATTTCATTAAATTAATCATTACAATAACCAACGAACAAATATTGTTAGTTTTGTAATCAATTCATCATCACTTTGAAAAGTGAGTTTATTTGCCTGTTATAAGGTAACTAACACCTGCTGACGCGGTTGAAGCCTCTGCGAATCTATTATATTTTTCTATGAATTAGCCAACTAATAGTATAGTGGTCATTTATGCCCACAGTTTGTACTTATACTTAAGCACGAACAAAGCAATACAAACTTTGTGTTTCTCGGTAAAACAACTAATGAGTGGGTGTGACTTACCACGAACATCCTGTCCAGTCTTATAATGTAATACTCAGATAATCTTACATACATTTAACAATAACGACTACCTACTTTTACATACAAAGAAATAATTGAATATAGAAAAATAAGTTTACAACTGGGCCAAGGAATTTAATCTGTTGTGGGGCCAGTTATCGGAAGGGTATTTGTTTCGTAAAAGATTGCTTGTTATTTGATAATTTTAAATAATACTCGATCTTTTTTATGTAAACCTTACATGTGTAATGATTTGCAGGCACAAGGTACTCGTAACAGGGAGGTGGCTGAGAGTTCGCTCTACAACGCTGCTCCAATACGGGTTAGCCGATACAAATTTGATCAAACACACGCCTAACGATGTTTTCCTTAATATAATCATCATCAATAATTTATAAATAGTATCAAACAAGGCCCTTAATCCCTCTGTCTGTATTCTGTGTCTCCGTTAACATCTTCTAAGCCTCGCAACGGATTTTGATACGGTTTTCAATAATAGAAAGGCCATTAAACGAGGAAGGTTTATAATATAATATATGTATATTATTACTGTACTTATTGATTAAAAATGCGGGGGATAAAATCCTTTTTTTACCCGTACTTATATTAAAAAAATAATCTTTTTGCACGAACGTAACATAAAATATATCATTTTACGTATAATTAATAGTTATATCAGCGCTGTCACATTTCCCGCCATAATTAGTTATCAAAGCTAACAAGGCTAGCTGTCAAAATTAATAAAGTAATATCGAGTGGCCACGTGTCTCGCAAACTATGTTTTTTATCCCCGCCCTCCCCTAATGGGTGGCGCGTGACCGTACAAGTATGTATTGTTCAACTACACACTATACTCTATGGTATAATGGTTAAGGACCTGAGAAAATACGTTAATTTGATTAGTTACTGTTTATAAAAAATGTGGAACATGTCTACGTTTATTTAAGGGATGGCCAATTTTATTATGCTTAACGATTATTCGAATTACGATTATTCGCGCTGGTATGTCATATAATTAGTATTGCCATAATCGATATTAATATAAATCGTTATAATATTAATATACCTATTAGATTTTTCTAAGTAATTGAATTGATATTTTTCTTTCCCTATCCAAAATTATTAGTATCGTAATAATCTTTTAATCATAATGGCTGTGAGGCTAAGACGTATGTTTGTAAGATTTTTTATGCAAATATAATAAAAATGTTGATCATTCAAGAAAAAACTATTTCAAATACAAACGATTTTCGCGCCAATACTCAACGAATAAGGCACGCGCTACGGCACATGCCACTTCAATTCGAATTTGAATTTCGAACATCGCTTTCAAATTTAAAGATATGTACACACTCCATATAATACTATTGCTTTATAAATTATAACACCTTTAGTTGTAATATTTAAAATTCATATAACTAAAAAATATCATATTTGAATATTGATTGGATTTTTGTTTTTTTATTGTTTGTGATAAGTACTGGCTCATTTCAGTAATACTCTTTAGGTATTCTTGGGCCAAAAAACAAGGCTTAAAACATAAGAGCCAGTAGTAATCAAATAAGGTATCCTTTCTAGTATTATGAATGTAAAAGTAAGTTTGTTGTAGTTTTCGCCAAAGTACCAAACAAACTCACTTTCGGTCGAGTTAGGGAGTCGATTAGTGAAAACTTAACTACTCGACCGGTGATCATGAAATTTTGCATACATGTTGTCAGGGCTTCAGAAGAGAAAATAGCTTACCTAACCTGGCCCTCACACTATAATGGGGGCGAAGCCGGGGCCAACAATTTGTAATACTTATGAAATAAGTCATTACAAGAAACAACGAGAAAATATTTTTACATTCGTAATCACACCATCACTTTTAAAGACTCGAAAAACAACTAAGCAATGAAAACACAACATTGCTTATCGGATTTAAACAAGCAACCATTTGTTAAAATTCTCGTACTCTGTCCACTGAGCCTATTATCCCCGGTGTGTTCTATAATAGTATCCAGTATATAATATAGCAGTGATTAATTGGAGTGGGTGTACACGTCTATGTGCCAACCTACTATAATTACATACTTATAATCTTACATCGCCTATAACATAACGACTTTGCTTGCAACATAAATGACTATAAAGACAAGCCCATTTGCCTATAAACTGCCATTAATTATGCAATTAAGAAGAAAATAATGTTTGAATACTTTTTTATTCACTAATTAATATTTAAGAATTATTAAGTGTGCGTTTTGAAAATTATTTGAAAATTATAGAAAGACCTTCGCAATAGTGTCTTTTATAATTCAGTTTTATAAAAAATAAAAATGATAATTGTCCTATCTTACTGATCGAAAGCAAACGAACAAACAATTTAATTTATTACATTGATTATATATTTGCTTAATATGGTTCTGCATGTAATTACACTGATTCCACAAAAAAAACCCTAATCACATATACTTAGTTACGAAAAATTAATTTCAGCCCGCGGCTTCAGAGTGGAGGCAGGTTTAGATAATTTGTCCTTTTCTGATAACGTGAATGGAATATTTCATGACGATTGACGATAAGTAGTTTAGGCATAAAAGCGTAACAAACAAACATACCTACTGTGGCAATTATAATATTACAACAGTAACAGCCTGTGAATGTCCCACTGTTGGGCTAAGGGCTCCTCTCCCTTTTTGAAGGGAAGGTTTGGAGCTTATTCCACCACGCTGCTCCAATGGGGGTTGGTGGAATACCCATGTGGCAGAATTTCAGTGAAATTCGACACATGCAGGTTTCCTCGCGATGTTTTCCTTCACCGTAAAGCACGAGATGAATTATAATAACAAATTAAGCACATGAAAATTCAGTGGTGCTTGCCTGGGTTTGAACCTACGATCTTCGGTTAAGATTCACGCGTTCTTACCACTGGGCCATCTCTACTTTTTATTTTATAATATTAGTTAGGATAAGAAGTTCTGCTTTTTATGTATTATGTTCGTTAACCTGTGTTAATTTTCACGATTTAATTAAACATGTTACATTCGGGTTTTAATATTGCTTTACGAACGTATTTATAAATTCAAACAGCAACACGTTTGTACTCCAATTTTTATAAACTGTACCGCTATTTTACTTGTGCCTTGTTAACTTTAAACAAACATTCAAACGCGTACATGCACTACACACGATACTAATAATAAAGTGAAACGTCATTGCATAGAAATGTTTCATTCAAACGTTGCATTCAAATTCGAATGTAATGTGATAGCGTAATAATAGTTTATAATCCATCACTGCAATTGAAACGAACGTGAGTCCTCGCCCTTACAAGAGCTGTCATTACACGTCATGCGAGCACGAGGGCGCGAATTGGCGGATCGATGCCTTAAATCACATTCCGTTCTCAATTCAAAATTCAAAACGGATATGAACGGCTCTGTGACGTTACTGTAATCTGTGTTACACGTTATAAAATCGTATTTATTTCGTTATTTTTTTATTTAAAATAGTTTCATTTATTATCACTCGAATTTATATATAGAAGTTTATAAGAATTGTAATGTTCACCCCTTAACCGTGCTTTAACTCAAGTCGTAATATCGGTATTACAAATTAAATAATACATATTATATTTTATATATCAGCTCGCTATGCACACACACCGTCTTCACTTCGCGCCAATATACATATATTCTATTTCCCGCGCTCCGCGATGTGTGTCGTACGAGATGACAGATGGATAGATACACAGATAATACAGATTAATATTATAAAATACTAATTAATACATTATTGTAAATGTGTGTACACCACAAGGATTATTTTATTCTTTTAAGTTATACAATGTGGGAAGACACGCTAACAAAAGGAGATTTAATATTATAATCACCGAACAAACTTTAAAATTAACATTAATTTAGATTCTTAACAATTCTCGGACGTCCACCATTTTTCTTTATCGGAAACATCGATGCACCTGTTCCCGATTATACAGAAACGATTTGCATATAATCGATGCATAATTCAAACATCGAATGTACAATATGGTTTATCTTTAATGTGTTTTACATTATCTGTGTGGTCTATTAAAAATTTTAGTATTTTGAATTCACTGATAAAAGAGCAGATTTTTCTCAGTAATTAACTAGTTAAATATATTTTGTTTATATTATTAACAAATCATTAATTGATATAAATTAAAGTACGGTTGTGCTAAATATTAGAGTTTAGAAGTTTTGTTTAAAAACAATTTAATAATATGTCGTCTCTATACGTCGGTCATAAGCTATCTTTAGTTGCATTGTCATTCTGTTAGAATCTTGTTAGACTTAATTTACATAATAAGAAGAATAAATAAAACTTGTACTTGTATATAAATTTATAAACATTTTTTTTTCGAAATAGTTTTTTTTTTGAAAAAAAATATCGTTTTTTTTATGTTTAAAAAAGGTTTTAGTTAACTAACCATAAAAAATATATAAAAAAGAACTTTCGCGATAGTATTTTGTTTCTTTTTTTGTCTTAAATTAAAATTGAGTATGTTTATTATTGTCGGATCATTTTCGGTTCATACGAATAAATCACATCATGTTGATTGTAACAATCAAGCTCTATTAAAGTGAATCGTTTTGATGCGCCTTAATGTATTGTAATAAATTACAGTTTTTTAGCAACAATCTGTCGTAATTTGGTACAAGTTTTTGATACTTTATAGTGGTTTGAGCAAATATTATGTGAAATATATTTTTATGAATTGCAGTTATCAATTTAACAATGCAATACGTATAAGATACATACCATATTCTTAATTAAAAAAAATTAACATACCTATACTTATTTCATGACATAAAAAATCGCTGCTAAATATGGTTGTTTTCGAAAAAAAAACAGTAGATAATCTCTTACGATTTACAAGTGCCCAACCAGATGAGTATAAAAATCTAACAGACATAAGCTATTATCTAAGCACTTAGAAAACAAGCATCACAAACAAAACAATTAAAATGTCAAAATGACCGTAAATCTAACAATTCCAACATACATTATTATCTATATTTTTGAAATAGGTACCTAATCATATTAAAAAAAAAAATACGTCAAAAACAGACAAATAGGTAAACCGCGTTCTAAATATAAAAAAATAATAAATTTCAAAAATTCCCTCTCGATTTCGATTTTCGAACGCTTCGCGTGTATCCGTCGCGGCAATCAATCAGTCAAATTATATTGTCTTAGAGATCGGTCCAAATTGTCCGGCGGGTGATGTGCACTCCGCTTAAATTGGTGTAAACGATCTGACCCGGCCGTACAGATAATAGTTGGATGAAATTAGTTTAAATAAACCTAAAAATGTAAGTCAAGATAATACAATAACGCTTTAAAACGAAATAGAAAGCTAGAGAAATGTTTATTTCTAGACGATTACTTCTAAAGCATAACATGTTTGATTGTGTATTACAACCCACCACTTAACTGGTGGGAAAGACGATAACGCGGTATTTAATTTATATTATAACACGCCTAATAATTGAGGCGCTTAGAAAATCCTTAAGATCGGCATAAGACCCTTCTTTGGCTCTCACGACCACAGTTGAAACTGGATGGCACTAGACCGGAAAGAGATCAGCCGCAGGACCAACGGCATTACATTTTCGAGATACGGGAATGTACTTACAACATCAAGACTTCGGGCTGCTACTGAGAATTTTTCGACTGAGAAACCCAATGACATTTTATCGACCCGACCTGAACTTTGAAACCATGATCTCGTAATCTTCTTTTATTCTACCGCAAAATAGCAGTTTTTGATATTGTTGTGTTCCGGTTTGAAGGGTGAGTGAGCCAGTGTAATTACAGGCACAAGGGACATAACATCTTAGTTCCCAAGGTAGCTAGCGCATTGGCGATGTAAGCGATGGGTAACATTTCTCGCAGAGCCAATGTCTAAGAGCGTTTGGTGACCACTTACCATCAGGTGGCCCATATGCTCGTCCGCCTTCCTATTCTATAAAAAAATGAGAACTACAGACTAAAGAGTACCTAAAGAAATAAATAAATTACCGAGTATACCACGACCTCTTTGACGCTTACTGCTATATAAATTTATATTCACACAATGCTCTATACACAATAAAAACATTTCATTTGACTTAATTAAGCCTTCAAGTGTCAATAGTGCACGGTGTACAGCTAGCGATGTAAAAATCGCAAGTTCGATCCATTGACAATTATAGTCTTTTACTATTAGACTTGTAGTATTGCTAAATAGAAATGTATTTAAAAGAGTAAAGACATTCTCTCCTTTTGAGAAGGTGTAGGTTATTCCATCACGTTCCAGTGTGGATTGTTGGATGAACATTGTGGCAGATTTTCATTCATAACATGCAGGTTTCCTAACGATTCTATTGTATTTCCTCAACGACGATCGTGATATTAATTATTAACTTAAATATATTATACCTCTAATTGGTACGTATAGATATTTGCTAATAGACGAAATAGTCATGGATCCTATATATGAATATTCATTGACAGTAAAAGTTTGATATTTAAGTCGTTCGCATATATAATAATAGAAACATCCCAAGCAGTCTTAAAAACAATAAATCTTATTTCTCGTGTTTCAAATCAACAGAATCGAAATAAAAATACACAAAAATGGCCCCAAGATTCGACGATTATCGGATTAGCCATGTGATCCTTCAACCGAATTATTATAATTTCTTTTCGTGTTGTTACTTTTTATAATAAATAGCTATAATTTCAAACGTTTATCTTGAAAGTTAATTGTGATTGATTTGAAGACGCTGTTCGGATAAAAATACGTACATAAACAAAATCTTTAAAAAGGTGATTGTCATGAAAATCAAATGTCAGATTATACTCACCCACTGTCGTCAAAAAAATATAGAAACTTTTTAATAATATTTTTTTTATTAATTCTTAATTCAAATTTGAGAGTATTCGATTTTTATATAAATACTTTAATTGTGACTTATATATAATGCATTTAAAGTCGGCAAAATAAATTCGTAGTTCAAAGTTAATTCATGACGCATCAATTCACATCCACAGGTTTTTTTTTAAATTATAATAACATCAAAGCTCTAACTGTTACTGCCTGCCTGTATGATTGTTTCAACGTCTTTCTTTTATTCAAAGTTATTCTATATCTAAATAAGGATCCTAATTAGAGTTTGATAAGGTAATATAATATTAGATAATTTGCCGGGAACAGTTTTAGTGTGGATAAGACACTGGCATATAAGTATGTATATGATAAATATATAACCATCTCGTTCTCACGCGTGAGATTAAAATGAAAAGCAAGTTTTTTTGTATTTATAATTGGTAAGCTATAAGAGATTTTTTATTCATTTTATTTTATTTAAAAAAAAAAAAAACAATACAAGACAATACATTAAAAAGAGACAAAATATCAAAAAATCCATTAAAATTTTTACAATAAATAATTCACACAATGCGAGTATATTAAAACAAGAAGTGTAATGAACGAGAATAAAATATTCATAATTAATAAATATGTGTTACAATAAAAAAAAAAACAATAACACAAACAACACCAATATCTACATAAGCTTTCTGAGCTAAGTTCAGTAACTTTTTCAGACTTTTTTTTTGTTTGCTGGCTATGTCTATTAAGCAATAGTTAACAAAAAAAATTACGCTGATTAAATATATTTGAATATAGATTATATATATTAAGGGTAAATCTTAATTGTAACATACGCATTCGAGGCTGCTAGCTCGTAAACAGACATTCCTAGAGACGAGCGGCAAAGACAGTTATTTTCTTGAAGACAACAACTTAGTAGAAAGCTTACAATGTAATTAACATTAATTATAATAACTTACTTTGTATCAAACCATTAATAATTAAGGTAAGAACCGTATGACGTCATTATCTTAGTTTTTTTTTTATTATAGATTCCACAGTAATGTACAAGGGATATTAAATTACCTCAACACTGGCTAGTAATTTCGAAAATATTCGAAGCATTTGTCCGTCTATCACAATTATTGAGGTATTTCAAACAGCACGCGAGTCTAATGTTACCATATAATTTTCTTTAAGTTTATTATTACGGCACGATGACTTTACACGTGGGTACCAACTTTGAAGATATTTTTATAACGTGTCTAATAACAATTCTAGATGTTATACATCTTGAAATCGATTTGGCTTATGCTATTCATTGTCAATATTACACTTAAGTCATTATAGAATGGATTAAATGTAATCAGTATTTTTTTCTATATATTCTATCTACTATTTTTAGTAATCGTTATAATAATAGTTTTGTAACATTACTATTTTTACAATTATTTTAACAGAACAAATATAAAATGTTGTTTATTGTAATACCTTTGCCACATCAAGCTTAAAAAAAAATTACATAACACTTTAATGTGCCCGATCCACGTGAGTCAGTAATCAGTTCTTAACATATAATTTTGAATATTCATACCTCATCATTTGCATATTAAAGATCGATTTGTCAACATGTGGTATGTTGGAATGTCCTCATAGTATTTTACTAGGATAATAACTATACTAGTTGATTCTACTTACTAGGCATTTGCATCGTCTTAAATTAAGAAGGTACTTCTTGTCTATGTACTATTTTAAATTGATATAATCTGTATAATTATATTTACATCAAACGAATATGAAATAAAATAATATATATAAGAAAATTAAATACCTGCTTACGTAATTTTATGTTTTTTTCTGCTTAAGATATACCTAACCAGATTCCTATTTCCAAAGTTCCAAGTTAATAATAAACAAATGTTATCGATAGGATATATAATTCTATAAAAAATGACATAAGAATTATAATATATTTTATATAATAATTATATTATTTATAATTTTAAATATTCTTCCTTAAATAACCTTTAAAAAAAAAAAAGTAAAAAACGCAAATCGCAACTAATCCAATTCCAATTTTAAATATCATTTAAAATAAATCCGTTGGTTCCATTTCGAAATTCGAAATAACGGTTCCACGACAAATCGATTAAAATAGGACTGACAAAAAGCGTGAATTTATCAAATGGCTGACGTTGTTTTAACATGTTTTTAATAAGCGGCGGGTCACCGTGGTGAATCATTCTGGAACCGGCGATTGTCGTTTTGTGCCGTTATTATCTATCTTTTGATGAAATACTATTTTAGGGTTCCGTGTCAAAATATTAAATTATCTGTTACGATTGAAGATTTTTTTAATAACCTAAAAAAAGCAGTTTCGAAAAAAAAAACAGCCAGACTCGACAGGTATTAAAGAAAAACAAAATAATATAGTCGAAGTTTTTTATTTCATATCAATATACAGTTT
Source organism: Nymphalis urticae (assembly GCA_905147175.2). Taxonomy (NCBI): domain Eukaryota; kingdom Metazoa; phylum Arthropoda; class Insecta; order Lepidoptera; family Nymphalidae; genus Nymphalis; species Nymphalis urticae. The sequence continues at coordinate 4,135,215 of LR990007.1, forward strand.
TAATTTAGCAAAGTAATAATATGTCGCTGATGTCCTCTTGGCGGATTATGGTACAGCTGCTAATCTCATGGGAGTCTAATCACGCGCACATGTGGGTACTCTCACAATCCGATGAGTCGGCAGATCCAACACGACCAGAAAGACTTCAGGGGCTAACACGTATTCGTAGGACAGGAGCGGTAAAACTGACAACTTGCACACTGGAGTCTAGACTGCAACTAATGTCACTAGCACAGTTCGAAATTCGAATAAAACTCTTAAATATCATTAAAATCAATACAATCTTTTACTTAAGATATATGTAACTACCTACATACCTAATTATTTCGAACTTACTAAAAAAATCTATTTATAGGTAAGTAGGTATAATATAATAGATAGGTAGGATAACATACCTACTCTGATGATAATATCAAGCTATTTCTTCTATATAATTTCAAAAAGTAGGTATGAAATACTTTGGTATTAATTTACTAAAATTTACTTCATCTATCTCTAGGGTTTGTTAAGCTGTCACTCTTATGTAGGTTTACTACTTATTCAAGTACCAATTGATTGATTTGAACTATTATTATCATTAAGTACATTAAATTAAGTATTAATAATCATCTTAATTATTAATCTAAAGAAACCGACTCGATTTAAACTAGTTACTTAAAAGTACTAATTATTATTTAAAAACATACATAATTATTATTTAATGATATCAACACACCTAAAACAGCCTAAACAATTAGGTATTCTCGCTTGCTTCTAGTTTTTTTTTAATATTTAGCTGTGCAACAAAAAATACAATTAAAAAAACACCCAAATGTTTGTATCCCGCACACCAAATGTCAAACACCTCAGGCTGGTTATTAAAACATCCACACGAAATTAATTATGTGAAATTATATCGGGAAAGTTGCGTTTTTCAATGTTGTTGTACTTAATTTCAACCGCACAATGGTTTCAGGGTTTGACAGCTCACAGCTGTTTATTGTACTTTTTTATTGTGTTGAGGCTTGTGACAAAGGACGTTTGATATACAGGCTAAATTAAAAGTAAAACTGTTTTATAAATAGGTATATATAGGTAGATAATTTAAATAAACCATTAAAATATATTACTTAATCAAAATAAATTATTTCTTATATGAAATAGCCACGACAATGATTATCTTGTCAAAATAATATCGTAGAGGCTTTGGTCGCTTGTTTTAGAATTTACCTAAAGCTGTACCTATTTAGAACATAGAAATTTTCTAAGCTATTTCCTTGTAACTTTTTTTTATAATAAGTATAATTAGGCGGACGAGCAGATTGGCCACTTGATCGTTGAGTGGTCACCACCGCTGAAAGACATTGGCGCTGTAAATATTAACCGTACCTGACATGTCCATCCGATGCGTCTCCATTGATGTTATGTCCCTTGTGCCTGTAGTACAGTTACAATGGATATAAGTAGACAGTAGACTACAATTATAATACAAAACGTATAATTCCAATCAAAAGAGAAGAAATAACAAATGCATAACTGTGACGTTGATAATTGACGAAATACTATTGGTCGAGTCTTGAGTAATCAATGGTATTCATAAAGAATTCACCAAAAAAACGTTTCGATTTTGAATGTCGGCGAAGTTATTATCGGAAATTTGGATGTAAAATTAAAGTGGATACCTAAGCATTTTAGAACAGTGTATTATAAATAAAAATATATTAATCAATAATTATTTGTAGAGCATAATATAACATACAGCAGAGCTAATTTATATTATTAACAATCGCATGGAATATGTAAATGCAATGTTTGCATGCTGATTTTTTCCTGCCATTCTTCGTTATTCCTTCTAGTTTCAGATTTCGCCATCCAAAAACTTGAAAAGGTAATTCAACCTGAGGATACCTAATATGTACGTACTTATATGATTATGCCTATCAAAATTGTTAGATACAATTTTAAGACATTTATAATATGAATATTTTACGATAGGTTTATTATAAGATACTTAATTGGAATAACACAATCTTAATGATTTTTTAATTCTTAATAGACCGTAATTAGCACCATCACATGAAGGAAGTCTGACTGCATTGCTTGATAAAATAAACTAAGTCATTTATAATAAACTCCAAGAAGTATTTGAAACCAAAAACTGTTCGTTTCTGAACGATACACAAGATTTTTGTGAAACATAAATTATAAGCCAGCGAACAAATATTGTTATTATTGCCACGTATTATTTGATAACCAGTATTTCAAAATTACATATTAGCCAGACCTACAGCAAGTATATATTTAGACCTTTGACAAAATGTTACTTATAAAAAAAAATATAGCATCCTGGCGTTCCCATGAAATTTCATTGTTAACACAGCAAAATTGGATTAAAAATCGTTAAACATCTTTCCTTCAAGTGCACACTTTTATTGTTAATATTGTACTAAACTATTGTGTCTCGTATCAAAGAACAGCTTCAGCGACAACAATCGATAGTACCTCGAAATGTAAACAGGTGTTTCACAGCACGTTACGATATTTTAAAACATTCATACAAACCTACGCAAACATTTAACGAAACCGTCAATACAAAATCTGACACAAGTAAAAACTCACTCGGCAAATACAGCACATCACGCTGCTCACTTAACCCTACAATAGCCATGGCGAATTAGAATTAATCGCTTCGATGAGAAATGCCACCGCGGTAAAAAAAACGTCAAAATATTGTCCGCCACGGAGCCCCCACGCGACAGGGGCCTAGTAGCCAATGGGGAGGCGACGTGACCGCGGTGCGCCGCACTCGGGCCAATGACGTAGGCCCGGGGCGGAGCCTCGAGCTACGCACGGCGTTTCGCCCCCAGCTAAAACCTTTTCGCCTGCAGTCGTTTACCGATAAGCCCGCGGGATGGTCGATTATTATTACATTTCGTACGCGTGATTCTGTGATCTACGCGTTGCCCCGGGCGTTGCCGAATCGATAGCGATGAGCAGTGTGCCATGGACTCGAGGCGGAACTTACATGTGATAGACTCTGTACTGTGATATGTTTGCCTTATAGATACGGTATGAACCTTTATATGCAGTGCCATCGTGAGGTATGAGTGTCAACTTAATACATACTCTATATATTGTGAAACATTGCATCACCAACAGTGATATTTATATATAACTCGCCGTTTTAAATCTTTGATAGCTTTTTTAAATGTTTATAACAAAACAACATTCGAAATCGTTTGGATTCAGCTATTTCTTAAATCTATTGTTATTTTAATTATGTGTTAAAAATATTTTATATAATAAATTAAATATGTTATAAGAAAGTGGTTAAATTTAATATCTAATTATTTATTCAAGTTGAATTAAATACATAAGTACTTTATAGGACGGATTTTTTTTTATTATCTTATATATATTTTTAATTGAACGTTGGTATATCTTTCTATATCAAAGATCAAATAAAAAAAAACAAACTAAATATCACCATGTTTTAAAAGTGCCACAGAGTATATAATTACGATCCTTCGGGACCGACTTGAGTTCCAACTTTATAATTACCGCCACAACAAATTACACTTGAGACTTGAGACAAACTTAGGAAGAATAAAAATAAAACAATTAATGTTTATTATCTATAGCATATTTTGCAAGGCCTATTATCTCGTCTATATTTCTTAGTCAGGTGCTATTATTAATTATAATTTTACTATTTCACATTTACTATTATTATTGTTATCAATGAATCATTTTTTTATGTTTGCGAACGCTCACGATCTTGGCATTATAAAATTGACCTTTGTCTTGAATCTTATAAGTCTAACAATGAACCGTGATTGGCTACTATTACGGCCTGCATCCAACAGACGACTGCTTGATTTATGATTGGCTAAAATTAAATATTTGTGATTATTAACGGCACCGACGGCATTCGGTTCTATAACTCCAAAAGAAATGAAATATAATACAACAATGATAAATACTATGAGTCTGTGACACATATAATAGCTAGGATTAGCCTTTATTCTACAGTCTGAGCATAAATATGCTAACATGGATACACGCCAATAATCTTTCCCCCATGAATGCGTACAAAATAAAGATAGTTACTAATAATAATTATTATTACATCATATTATATAACCCGTATAGATATTGTTGGCCACATCTTACTAGGTAAGCAATAGTTATATTACTTACTCGTTAATGCGAAAGTTTGTTTTTGAATTTTTCGATGTTTTTTATTCAATTACTGCAATCCCGCCGAACGGATTCCATTATAGTAGGAACTTGGGCATACTATCTAGTGTAGACGCGATTTTTTTTAAAACATATAAACATAATAATCCATTAACTTACATTAAACTAAACGAACGCATAACAGCTAATACAAACATGATATAAATAAAAAATCTATTGCTACAAATGCTTTGTCAAATATCTTGTGTGTATGAAACTGACTCACTCGCCAGTCGCCATTAACAATTGAACAGCACCATGATGGTGACGGACTAACTAAGTGGTTAGTGGTAACAGACTTCAAAAAAATCCAACCCAGTTAACCACCCATGTCTACTACAACTTATAATAAGAACACCTTCTTAAAAAATAGTAATACGAATTGATATAATTGTATGCGCCACACATATACTAAACATAATTGAATTAAATTACAACAGAATTAAATACTCATTAGAGTATTTTTTCTTCTTCATTTTCACATGTTACTATGTCTTCACACTGGTCACACTGAAACAGAATATTCCGAACCTACTTAATACATAAAGGGAATTGGTAATGTTTCTTAATTAAAGCATAAATAAAAAAAAATACCCAAAGGCAACGTAAAACACAGGACAATAATATTTTCTTATAAAGGTTATTCTTATAAGCATCGTTGAATCGACACTACAATAACCGGGATGTTCTTTTAGTATTATTTTTAAAAAAATAAATTTATTTTATTTCTTTTCGTTTTTTAAATTTCTGAACGCAATTCTACCAATATTTTTTTTGTTGCTTGTATCGTATATTATTTATGCTGGAATGAAACACTATGTTTATTACTTGCTTTTTGTCTAATATAATCAATAATCGAGTCAACAATGTTGGCCATATTTATTATACCAATTTGACTATTAAATAGTTTATTAAACAGTGTTTCAGCCGTCGGCAATATTTTTTTGCGCTAGTAAAATGTATAGTATATATTTAAAATACATAGGTAAACTAATTATTGCTTATTTACAAATACCTACATAGGGACTTATAATTAAATGCAAGTTTGCCTTAATTAGAGTTGTCAACAAAATAGTGATTGCGAGGATCCTTTTATTTTCATTTCAACCTTTTTTTTACTTATTCATATTATTTATATGACAATATAACTCATAAACATACAATGTTAACCAAAATAGGTTATGTTTAGTCATTTCAAAATGTTAGCTGTTTTTGTCAACGTTACGTTAACAAAAATCTACTAATAACAATACAGACTATAAATACACCCTGTTTTTTTTTTTGCTTATTAAACCTCTTTTTAAATTTTACAGTTTTTATTTTTTAAGTTGGTACGTATCTTATAATTAGATTGTTAACAATGATTGCAGATAATTATTGGTAATGAGTGCATGATTTGACAACATAGTCGTAAATAATACCTATACAACATGTTGTGTCCTCTTGGACGTTGAGCTACCGACAGTTGACTATTTATTGGAAACCATTATAAATAAAAAAGTAAAAACCCGTTGACACCGGATATAATCTAAAATGATTGTAGAGTAAAATAAAACGGACTTCAGTTAAACTTGCGCCTTTAAAAAATATAGTTTTAATATTAATAGTCCTCAATGTCGGCCCTGGCTGATATTAAAAAAAAAACTGATGGACATACACGAATCTGTGATAGTTTTATTAATTATTGAGACTATATAAATTATACAATTATTAATTATTAACTAATTTGATAACAAAATACTATTAATTAGTTTATTAATAAACGTTCATTTTACTTTGAAATACCGAGACGTTTTTCTAAGTTATTTGTATTGCTATAATGTAAGTTTTGAATGTAAGTACGTGGTTATGTGCAGAAAATTTCGGAGTCTCTGATCACTAATAAGTTCTTATTGGTGATCGAAGTTCGGAGTTCAATTAATACTCGGAATTACATTTTTATCCAACACATTTTCTAGGAACGAAGGTTGTTATCTATATACAAATTTATACGCACATAGAGTATTTTATCTCATAAACAAAATAATACCATCTACCGAATAACCTTTATGGCTCAATTATAAGGCTGTATCATGAGGTTCTATGTTCAATCCGATAAAAAAAGTTATTTGGTTTTGACTTAGTTATGAAAATATGACTGTATGACACTCGCGTGCCTCGGAATGCACGTAGAGCTGTATATCCTGCGCTATATCTCTCCGGTTGTGTTGAATCTCCGTCTCTCTTGTGCACTATGATACCTTGTGGGCAGAGGGCTAGTATTAGAAATTGGTCTCCAAAAATTTGTTGAGAACATTGTTATGCAATGACGTTTTATCGAGGTTTAATTTAGTAGTAATTTAGTACGGTTTATAGAAACTTCGTATTAAAAAAGGTAACTTGACTAATATAAAGTATATTAGTTTATTCGCGTAGATGTATTAAAAAATATTTGTGCCTGTTTTTGATAACAATGCCTTGATACTCTTGAGTGACGTTTCTGCCTCGTAACAGATTACTAATAGTTGAAAAAAGAAAATGGGATTTGTAAAAACATTTAGTTTCCATATTTTTTTTTATTTGATATTACGGAATCGATGATATGATGTTGCCTGCTTTATTTTTTTGTACCAATATACTAATGAAGCAACGAAATCATTTATTCGAGCTGATGACGTTGACTACTTTAAATCTAATATTTTTTGGAGAATAACTACTGCGAAACATTCTATATTTACAATACTTCTATAAAATGCTCTATTACACCTTTATTAAAATATCATACTTAATTTAAATTGATACGAAGGTTGAAGGCTCGTTTTGAAAGCACATAACAGCTCCAGTGGTAATAAGTCATCATATAAGTACGAACGATTTTTTTTAATTTAATTTTTTAAATTAGATTCACATCTTTTCTTTGCTAATATAATTAAAAAAAGTGAAAGTATATTTGTTTGGATGAATGTCCTTTACTCGCACTCAACGTGAAATGGAACGTAGGATAATTTTTATACACATACAAGAGATGTTCTTTTAATATTCAACACTATATCTTTGTTTGAATTATTCATATATTATATCTTATTATCTTATATTTATATATTAATATCTTTATATATTTGAATTCTTGATATATTTGGTCTTCTGCGAGCAGGATAAAGTCGATGACACGCGAATACCTATAGAAAAAAACAGCTGTAAAATTACAAATTATAATCAATTTAATCGATAATTGCGTTCATATAATTATAATTATGTTAAATGGCGTTAATTGAGGCAATTTAATTTAATCAACATAATACGCGATCGCGGCACGAACTTATAATTTAATGAATAATAATTTAATATTAATTCGTAACGTATATATTTTTCATCGTTGCTTCATAGCTAAAGGCGAATAATTGCTTGAGATTTTTATTATGTGGTAGGGCTTTGTGCAAGCCCGTCTGGGTACATACCACCAACTCGTCACTAATTCTACCGTTAAAGAGCTATTTTTAGTGTTTTTGTGTTCCGGTTCGAAGGATAGTGAGCCAGTGTTAAGACAGGAACACGACACTTCTTCTGGTATACCAGATATTGTGAGTGATTGCATTGGAGATGTAAGGAATGCTAAATATTTCTTACAGCGCTATGTCTATTTGGGATAGTGAGTACTTTTTACTCTGCCTACCTATTATAAAAAAAAGATACGTTTCGATAAAAATTATAGAGATGATGTTAAAACTTGTAAAGCCAGGTTTCCATCTCCGCATATTCAATTCGTCGTTCCTTAGGGAAGTGTTTTTTTTAATAAAATTTCTCAAATACATTCCGATTTGCCAGTACAACGTGGTTAAGCAGTCCAACATTCCTTTACAAGACAAGATGTTAACAGTAGTAGTTATTCTAACTTAAGGCTATTTTTTATTACTACAAGTTCAAATGACGATTCGACAATGATTTTGTAAATTACAAATTCGATAACTTTAATCAATGTTACTTAGGATTATTAACTTATTGGTACTTAAGATGATAAACACATCCAAAGAGTATTACGCCTAGGCTTAATTAAATTTAAAAAATTATACCACTACTTGTCAAAATAGGTATAAGGTATGTTATTATGTAAGAGAAAACTTAACAAACTGTTCCTTAGCAATTTAATTAAGAAAATGTATAGAAAAAGAAATGATCGAACAGTCAAATTCAAATGTTCACGTCAAATTTTTAATAATGATTATGTTCGAATTTCATCACAGGTCGAAAACTTGTAGTATATAAAGGATATATATACTTACAAATCAAAATATCGTATCACCAGAATAGCTTAACTAAAATATCAAATATGGGTGATTTCCGATTACTAAGTACATCGTTTTTTTTTTCTCTGACTAAAGTATTATGACATAAATCCTAATATAATACTCATAGGTAGAATAAGGTAAGTAACTCCTTACATGCAACATAAAATAATTATATATGATATATACTGAGATTGGTATAATTATAAAATATTTTTTGTTGCAATTGAATGAATCAAATCTCAACGCCTCATCCACGATTTTACAATGTTGTGAAAATAATAGGATACCTGTCGGCCATTGCGACTTCGTCTCAAAGGAAATTAAAAAAAATACCATAATCTCAAATGAAATGAAAAGGATTTCTTTAAAACAACCGGTGCGATCCCATTAAGCCGCTGTCATCGCGTTGATAAGATTAAAAAAAATAAAATTAGCCGCACAATAACGCTCCTGTCAAATCGGCCATTAATTTCGAATTTTGAATTTGGAACGGGAGCGGTGTTGGCAAGTTATCCGAACTGAACGCGACCACAATTTAATAAATGCGAAGTACAAATTAATTTCGCTTATGTCTATTCTTTTCATAAAAAGGATTTATTGAAATTGTTTTGACGTCAAAGCCAGAGTTAATCAAAATATAATCCAATCTTAAATTACATTTAGAAAAATATTATACTGGAATATTATATTAAATGCTATATTGTCTTTATATAGTTTGTTACAATAAATTTCATTTTGGTAATAGATTTTGTCAAAAATAAATGCGACATGTCATGAACGCACCCGCCCACAAATCGATTCGTAATTATTCAAACAAGGCGCTTAATTGCTTATTTCAGAATTCGATTTTTGAATGAGAATGCCTTTTTTTAAACTTGTTTTTTTAGCATCCGTTTGATCTTTGCTACTATAATTGCTTACAGGTATGCTTGAAATGAAACATTTACGCTTTTTTATTTTAATAAATTAATCATATTAAAATTAACTATAATTAAAACTTGCTTTAAAATAATACACAGATAAAAAAGATAGCGAGCAAAAAAATAGGTATGCCTATAATTTATTTATGTCTATAAACGCATACATATCTACGACATGAGAAGATGGATTTTTATGCATGAATAAAGATTATAGATAATAATCAATATGTGCTAGCTTGTTTTATAGTAAAAAACTGCAAAATTTCTATTAAAAAATATATTTTATATATAAATAAATCGTAAGTTGCAAATGGATTTGAATTAATGCATACCCAATTACAGTTATTTATTATATACTTAATGTAGTTCAATTTAAATCATCATATTTTCTATAATTGTTACAAAAAAAAGAATAAACAGTTTTTTTTTAATTTTAAATCATATTTCGAATGAAGAAGCGGCAAAGGCCAAATGAGTTTATCGTCGTTTTGCCCTTTGATTTACAGACATTGATCCTTAATGAAGTATCGTATGAATTGATAGGTACATATCCTTAAAAGGGTTTATGGCTGCTAATAATATAGGAATAGTTTACGATGTTGGAATAATGAAAGAAAAGTAATATATTTTTTTTGGATTTGGAAGTCCTACGTTGAAAATTTTATAATGTTTTTTTCTGGGATATCAACCTATGTAGGGCAAATACTACACAAGTAAAGCCTAAAAATAATTTATATTATGTTTTACAATAAATCGAATAAGGTCTCTTTTACTGAGTTTTTTTTTTTAAATCGACGTTTCCGATGTTTGTATTTATGATAGGAGCTTATGGCTATTTTTCATATTCAACTTTTTCTAAAAGCAATTTGTTACGGCCACAAAGCCGTTGTGTCCGATAGAAGATCGCTTTTCTAACTCATAACCGGAATTTATATCTGACATTACTCATAGCCGTCCGCTTGTTTTCCTAATTAGAACTCCATTCAGCCGTAACCCATTAAAACTCGTCCAAATTAAAATTCGAATAACTTACTAACTAGACGAATAAATCATATAAGACAATAAAATATATTGTCCAGTTCGACTGCACGATAATTAATATAACAATACGCTCACCGAGTAATTAAAATAAACTAATTTCTAAACGCGAGTGCCCATGAATGAATGAATGGTTGTTTTTTTAGGCTGGCAACATTTTTCATTCTCGGTCTCTCACTGACAGCTCGGTTGACGCGTTCCTTTTTCGAAGTGCGACCTCGCAGCGGGTCGCTCGAGCAACCGTTGGGTTTTAAATTATCTCAATTTAATTATTTTCCGCGCTCTACCTTTAATGATATTTCGTTACACAACTTAAAGACCGCAATAATATTAACTGCTAACATCTAAATATTTTATCATATTATTATAATTAATACATGTGTATATAAAAAGAAACGTAACTTATTTTATGCGTACCACGAAATTTACTGTACATACACAAGTAAAATGATCATTTGAAGCTTTGTATGTACATCTTATGTTAATATGATCTCAGGAAGTTACCATAATATATATATGTTATTATATTATAAACGATATTATTATGTATAAACAGCAGCTGTGATATTTACTAGTTTCAAATAGCATAAAAGTAATTTGTTAATTGGTCAAATTATACATTTCAAATCAGGAATGCTATTCTGTATGAACTCACTTCATTACTCACCCGTGAAATGTTTCCAACCGACTTATTGTGTTTTTTTTTATGTTTATAAGAAATGTTATAATTATTGTGATCAATGTCACATATTACTTTCTGATATTTCACGACCGTGTTATGGGGTGAGCTTCGAGTTTGTTATTACAGATTAGCCCTACATTGAGTTATGAAATATTTCGCACAGTTCATTTGAGATGCAGAGCTCTACGAATATTCATATTTTGCCGCCTATCCAAACTTCGTACGAGTTTTTTTTGTTTAATAGATAATCCTGAAATCCGATCGTAGTACCGCGTACCGGGTCCAACTTTAGCCAAAAAAAAACGAACTTGGTCCAGCCGTTCGTAGGCGTTCAGTGACATACAAACGTACAAAAAAAATATATATAAATACATGACTCACGCGTTATCTCATAGTATTAAGTTACCCTTACTATAGTATCATGGGGTGGTAATTATTGTGATTCTTTCGTCAGTTCTATTAAAGATTTATTTTGTACATCATAATTTTCTTTTCACGTAATCCAAAATGTCCAGATATGAAAAGCTCATTCAAAATAGAGATACATTACCGTTACAATAATATATTTAAATCACTGTTCCTATTAAAGCAATTAATTTATAATAAAAATACACTTGACTAAATTAAAATCTTTAAGCACTGTTGAATAGTAATTTTATAAGATATATAAAATATGTAAAGCTACTGCTGATAGTGTTTATCTTTAAAAACCAGCGAGAAACTCGATAGGTAAGTTGATCTTTTTCAATTAATTAAAAGTCAGACATCGTGAATCATATTTATACATACATATATAATATATACGCAGGGCATCGACAAGCGCTACCTCAGCGCTCTTTTATCATATCTATCTCAACGACATCACTTTAATAGAATAATTTACTATTTATTAATTCCATGTCAGGCGTTTTACGATATTTAAATACAAAAATGCTGCAACTTACCTTCCATTCGATATTAAATTGCAAAAATTATGCGATTATTATTCCTGGCTAGGATATTCGAGGAAAGCTGAAACCATAGATTAGGCAAATTACCTCTAATCCATATCCATTCAGCCTATACTTTATGATTTCCTCTAAAAATCTACCGAAACTTTTCTCACGCTAAACAAAATTCAAACTCTCACGAATTAGACTAAAAATTTTTGTTCTGGTAACACTGATTGAGCAAATCGGCGCAGATAATAACAACCCGCGAATGGAATTTGGAAAAAGAATCGGATTTAACCGCGCGCACGGTAGCAGTAACGTGCAATTTAAATGTTTCAAATTTCGAACACGTCGTTTTTTTAAAATTTGTATTCCGTGCGCACACGCAGTCTTATTTAGATTAAAATGTCAATACTTTTTAGTCTTTTTGAAAGAAATATTTTGTGGTGAGTAAGGTTTTTTCGTTTTCTTTTATGTATGCATGTAAACCACAGAAGTAGGTTCTAATTGACCTGCGGCTTTAGTTTTTTTTTTTTTTGTTACCCAATTTCAGTCAGAAACGTTACACTAAAACGTTCAATATGCTAACGTCGCAATCAAAATTACGCTATCAGCTGTTTTATTTTAAAAATCTTCTATAAATACAATATGATCATTATTATTAATCTTAATAAATATTTCTCTATATTAATTCTTAGACTCATATATCAAAATTGACGTTTTAAAACTCTTTCATATTTTTCCTATACCGGAAACCATGACACCTCTAGATTTACAGCCATCAATTATGATAATAGTCACTCTATCTCATTCTAACTGATAGTTCTGTCTCTTTCCATTCGTAGTCTATTTTATAGTTCAACGATCTTTTGTGAAAAAGGTAAATGATTACGAAATATCCTAATCAATGTATTTTAACAGAGTTAATTAGCTATATCTTTATTTAGGTAGAAATTATGTACAATAACTAGTGAATCGCCGCGTTATTAAGAAAACTATTAAGAAAACATATATACATGCATTAAAAATATATTTTTTTCTACGCTTATTTTCATATTTTTATAGATAAAACTAAAGCTCTTCATTTGCTACGAACCAAAAAAAAAATTAGTTTTTTTTTTTAAACTGTTTTGTCTTTGCCAAATCCCTTTTTGTATTGTTACAGAAAGTTAAAGGTCAGTAAAGGTTGATGTAAAACCACTTTTTAATAAATACATACGTAGAAGGAACAAATATAATTGATTTAAAAAAAAATTGATATGTATCAAAATCATTATTTTTATTTAAGTAGTAGTAAGTTTAATTGTGATTGTACTATTAATAGTTTTGTGAAAAACGGCACAAAGTGTGAAGAAATGGCAAGAAACTTTCGCTTTTGGTATTGCTAGTCAAAATAAACAATCGTCTAACGAAATTCTTTAACCATCGGTGGGGCTGCTCTATTTAGAATAGAATATAATTAAAGGAAATCTATATTCGGAAATTGCTAACAAAATAAATAGTATTTTATAGAATAATAAAAGGCAGTTTACATGTTATTTACACAATATTATGACGTCACAAACAGGATAGCCCACTAAGCTTACGTTGGTAACCCAAAAGCCGACATAACAGGCTCTCAATTTCCAAAGCTGATTTTCAGTGGCCGTATTGCAAGAGTTGAGTCATGCGAGCGATATACGATAGGGAAGATATATATAATATTTTAAATTTAATATAATCAGCGGTTATTGATGAGTCAGCTTAAAATTATATTTTTTTTTAACCAGGGAATATTTGAGATGAGCTTATATACATCTAAAAACCAATCTTATTATAATACATTTAAGGTTCAATAAGATTGAATCCAAGGGATAAACCATATAATAAAATCTCACTTAGGTCATACCTTATATAATTTGTTTCCCATTGGCACTGAAACTCCGAACACTTAAAATGGCGTCGTAAGCCATTGCCAGTGATTGAATTCAATACTATCAATTTTAGGAGCTAATAACCAGTTTTCACCGGATCCTGTGTTACCAAGACGCACTAGATGTTTCCTTCGACATTGTAAATATCTTTGTATTGTTGATAAAATGTATGGATAAACCCATGTTAGTCCGGCATATTAATATACCAATGCAAACACGTCTATGGACCGTCATGGTTGTAAGGAATAATGAAAGCCATAACATAATTATCATTTATATTACGAATAATTAACTTGTCCAAAATATGTATTATGGGTGACATGGAAAAAAGATACAATTCTAATCCTTTATTGGGCTGTATGTAGGCGTGTCTTGCACTACATTTACGATTTAAAGTTATTGCTACTTTTTTAAAAAAAACATCAATTTCGAAAGACAATAATTCGCTCGTTCAACTTGTTTTTTAATTAAAGTTAAGCTCGGGTTACACGAGTCGTGACCGTCGCACGCGCCGCCCCGCCTCGTAACGCGGTAACCGCACGTATTTCATTAGGGATATACTCCATGGTTGGGAGGCTATCATTATCGATTATACAGTAGCTAACATTGGTTTATATTAATTGCGTTTAAAATACAATAAAAAAGGTTACTGTTGATTAATAAAGCGAAAAGGGGTGGTTTTGTAGTCTACTGTTTTCTAAAGTTTCGGCTCGCTTCCTAATTCTTCTTATATTTTTTAAATAAATGTTGTTTAAAAAGAACTCTGAAACAAAGTTTGTAATAGTAATTTGTAGTTTCCAGCTATGAATGTAATTATTTTTTGTAGGACGGAAACTACCCTTATGGCCAGATAAGGGTTAATTGACATAGTAGACAAATTTGAACGGAAAGTTACAAGTACAATAAGTACAGTACAGTTACATTTAAAGAAACAAGATTAATTGACATAAAAAAAAAAAATGTCACATTACTTGCTGATTGTACCATTTTTTTTAATATATAAACGCCAATAAATATCTAGCTATAATGATAAAGGTAACCAGCCTGTCTGCCCAGTTTTAAGTCCATCCATTCTATATATGTAGGTACTTATTATACATAAAGTGTATTTCTAATTAACTTTTTTTTCTGTCTCTACATCTCTGATATTAGTTTCAATGGCGAAGTAATATTTGAAATTAATAACGACTACCTTGATAAGACCGAGCCATAGATTATAACTGGTTATTGAAATATTGACGTAAGAAATCGCGAAAAAAAAACAAAATAAATCGCACCATCTAACACGAAAAAGTACGTATATTTAATAACAGTCTTGAGCGATAAAAGTCCATGATTTTCGGATGTTAAATTTAATTACAAGTATCCGAGTTACGAGCGAGACTGACTCGTGCCATCATTACAATGACTTACGAATTGCAATTAGTTATAACCCGCGACTTTGCATGGTTTACTTTCTAATATTAGAATAATGACGTCACGGGACGCCTGGTAAGGAAATATTGATGTTGAAGGTTATTGAAAGAATTTATGGTTAAAGCAAGTAAATAGAAATAAATATATATATTTTATTATAATAGAAATAATAACGAGTAGAGAGAGGCTGACAGGCGGCATAAGATAGCGTCCCGTTTGACGTCACGGTCCAGTCACTCCCAGTAGATAAAAAACTGACAAATTTGAAATACTTCACAATGGCAACACATAAATGCGTTATCAATATAATATTGTTTCCTCTAAACACAACTATCTGTCTCTTTCTGTCGATAGATGAACAGCATCAGAATATCCAAGTCCATGTTATACACGTCATCATTCAATCTCCGGCGAGTGAGCATCAATCTTCCCGCCACGCCCCCGCCAGTTTCGTTACATTTACTCAGTGATTAAAATCTTGAATGTATTAAAGCTCTTAGACGCTATTTGAAAAGTTGTCTGAGGTTAACCGCCTGTTTCTGAACTGATCAAAGTCAGATTAACTAATCTAAATGCTTAACACTCATTGGTCGCCTCTTACGTCACACCAACCGACCGTACCATTGCTAACGATTAAAGTTTTTGCTAACCCGACTTTAACAACGTTTCAGAAACCGAAGGTTAAGGATTGACTCGAGGTGGTGTAAGTTTATCTCATATGAACGATTTAAAGGATAGCAATCCACTAATGCAATTTTAAAAGGTCATAAGTAAAAAAGGTACATTTTCAAATCAATTAAGGAAATATCAAATTGTCACTCAGGATGGGACACTGTCATCGGATCTTTGGCATTAACGGTAACGAAGTCTAGTCCGTCCTGTAAAATGAGTAAACACTTCGTTTATCATTTCGCGGCATTAAACTAGCATTGTCACACCGCTTACAATACAAGACAATACGAGTATATTTTCAAATTATTATTTTACCGTCATGTATGACGTAAGAAGCTGCTGCGGTAAAAAAAATGTAGTATATATTTTTTTATAGAATATGTAAGCGAACGAGCATATGGGTCACCAGATAATAAGTGGTCACCTATAGGCATTGGCTCACCCTTCAAACCGGAACACAACAATACCGTAGTACTTCTACGGTTTTGCGGAAGAATATCTGATGAATGGATAGTACCTACCCAGACGAGCTTTTACAAGGACCTAACACCTGTAAAACTATTTAAATTTCGAATATGCGATATTAATAATAATACCAACTTACCTTTTTTTTATTTAAAAAAAATATCAAAAGATAGAATTCTTCCGGACTCCACCACATCCAAGAAGGAAAAAAGATTTTAGACAAATCAATAAGAACACGAACAGTATGATTACTATATTTTAATAAAAACAAAGTTATTTATGTAATTTAATAAACAATCAAAAAAATATATTGGAAGACGAATGGTGCTGACAACGTCTTCGTGGCTCTGGGCATTCAGATCAGGGTTTCTTCGAAGAACCCTTGGAGTCCTTTAAAAAAATAATAAGGTATCATTATGTTGGCCATTTAAGTCATAGCTATATTGATTTTATTAATGCATTGTTTTCAACGTAATGCGTGAAAACGTTTTTAAATAGTCTAGTCCTAGCTTAACTTCATGTTGCAATATTGCGGAGTTATAAAGTTTATCATATTCTATATTTATATAAATTTATAATTTCATATTTTCCTTACATCGAATTATTTTTATAAATAAATTGGTAGGTATACAAAGAATATGAATCTGTATATTCATTTTGTTACACTTTTATTGATAGTCTGTGCCCGTCATGAAAAAAAAAACGTAAATTACTGGCAATTTAATACAAGCCCAGATTCAAAAAACGAACAAGCGGGAATGGAATGTTGAAATGAACGGGGCTACCAATTTTTAATACGCATTCCAAACTTTCTAGCGAAAACAATCGCTATTATAAAAGCGATAAAAGTTACTTTATCTTGAAGAAAGTTCTGAAAAAGGACCTTTTGACATGAATGAATGCATATTGACTTCCGTTTTTACATAAATTTTAATCGTAAGCTTAAACACAGAGTGGAATGTTGTTAGTTAATTTCGTAAAATAATTGGTTAATAATAGACGTTTAAAAAAATATTCCAAGATTAGAAAATATTATTTATAGTCTTAAACTTGGGAGTTTATTATTACTCCTTTATTTTTATTATATAATATATCTATCATCATAAAATATGCATAAATTATTTATATAAGTATAAAGAATAAAAATCATCAAACTTCTTAAAACATGCATCACTTTAATTTGTTATTATTTATTAAGTAGTACTCATACATATTTTATTTAAGATGAACCGCAATACAACAAAAACTTACATTACTTAAAATAGTTATTTGAATTATATCTCAACGTTAAAATATTCAATAATTCACAAAAAATAATTTCATAGTTACAGAGCGAAAACCGAAAAAACTGAAGTGTAAATCATGAAACTACAATGAAACATAAAACACTTGCACGAACAAAAATATTTTACGATAAAACAGTACGAATAATAATCAACCAAAAGTGTCAAAAATAAAGTTCAAATTCCTGTGAAATCTTTTTTTTGCCGCTATAAAAAGCTGGCCAGCGATCGCCCGAGGCGTGGCACGGGCCGCGTGGAATGCCTAGAAATCTTACCATAATCTGTGCTCATCGTCAGTACAACATAAAAATAACTGTCAATAAAATTCCTGTTCGTTTTTTAAGTTGGAAATATTTTTAAAATTGTGTGTTCAAAAATGGATTACATGGTGTGTCAAAACATAATATTCCTAAGTTTAACAAAAAAAAACACAGTTCTTAATAAGATTTCAACAAATCAGCATATTTTTTTCGTACGGTATATTTTTCACATTCGTTTAATTTATTAGATTAAATATATAAGTAAAATTATTTTTCTACTATGTTAAAAAAAAAAAATAACCTCACAAGAATAGTAACATTGCCGTGCCAACAATTAAAAAAAACACTCGTAGAGTCATCGCTCAGACAGACGATAATAAGCAGCAATTATCTCGTCAATACGGACCTCTATAAATCATACACCGGACCTTTGCCTTTGTTAGATCACACTAGAAGAATTCAAACATTTAATAACTCTCTAATAACATATCTTGATTAAACATTTTATCTATAAATATATACTATATATGTACATATGAAATATAATTTATGTTGAATGATATTTTATGTTCTAAATTATAGGTTTTAAATAGAATTATTTCTATTATATATATCATATTTTTTAAATATTTTAACATTTGAATAATGTATTAGTAGGTTAAGACGAATTACGAGTTGCTAGATATAATTTAACAAGAGACAATTTGAAATGTTTGATTTGATTCTTAAGTACTAATCTCGAAAAGCTCAAAATCAGTTTATACTAATATAATAAAAACTTAAATTAGGATAATAAAATTGCAAATTAAAGTGTTATCAAAAATAGATAATTACTGTTTGTGTACTTACATTTTTTATATAAACCCATATAAAACAGTATATTGTTTAACAGGTAAGCTGCAAGAAGAAATCTAATTGATGACCGAAATAAGAGAATATTGTGAAGAAAATGACTTTTCGTTGTGTTCCTGCATTTCAAACTGTGTCTAACGACAGTAATGCCACCTGGGTGAGTTCACTTGAGACCATATCATAAAAGTACGACTATTCGTCGCTAGGTGGCGGTATGTTGGAATACCTTATTCAAACTAAGTTCCTTTTTTTAATGTAAACCTTTTATAACTGCAGCAAATAATAAGGTAAAACAAGTTAAATAGTAATGAAATAATTTTGCTGTACATCGTTTATGTTTTCTTTAAATAATGTAACGCTACCTATTGTGGATACTTAGAACTACATCAAACGCTCAAATAATGCTGCTACTGTCAGATAGATGGCAATAAATAGCTTTGGTATCGTTTTACATACATTTAAAATATAATTACAAAACTATATCATTATTATAACCTACAAAATTAAAGTCTCCTCTTATCTTAATTTCGGTACTTAAAAATATAAAAACACTTTGTCAAGCTGATCAATTTCAAATAAAAATAATTAAAATTCCTTACCTATCAATGTCAAGTGTTCGAAAGTTTTGACTTTTCTATGAAGTGTACCGTAGGTGTAAAGTGTCGTTGGTGCCATCTATTATTGCTTAAGTCATTGACCCATGGGAGCTGTTGACATGTCAATACCTCATGACCTCCTCCCACATGCTGGAATAGAGGCTTCGCTCACATTTAACACAATATATACTTCTGTTAATAATCGAGACAGAAATTTCACGATTCACGATACCATTTTATTATAATATGTTTTTGATATTTTATAAAAAATAAACAACACTAAAATTAAATCACAACTTCTTTATCATTTATATTTTTCAAACGTAATGTTTAAAACTTGCAATGAATTTAATTATCTCCGTTTATATTTATTTATTATCTATGTTTTTTCGAACTTTGAAAAAATGACATCTTATTCGTTTGTAGAAAAAAACTTAAAATGAGAATGTACATTACATTCTATAGAGGTAAAAGAAAACTTGATTTATTATATTACACTTTGCAGACAGAGTTAGTGTTACATAAAAAATAATTTATACTTAACATTTATATTTAAAAAAAACAACGAATGTAAATGACAACCTCTCTATCCGTTTGAAGATTTCACGATAAACTTCAAATTTAACAAACGGCTTCGTAGACTTAAGTATAATTTTCGTCTTGCCTTATCTTACAATTCATTAATTGGTTAAGACGAAAGCGAATTTAGGAATGAAACAATTATCAAGGGCATTTTGTTTAAGCCCTTATTGTTTTATTATCTCGTTAGCGAGCAATAATGAAATTAAATCCAGCTATTTTATTTATTTCCTAACGATTAATTAAATAAATAAAATAGCTGGATTTAATTTGTGACTGCAATATTTGTTTTAGTGGTTGAATTTTTCTGTAAATTGTGTAATTTTTTTTTTACTTTGAGCATTATCTTCCATAGCCTTAATTATATCGTTATATGCAATGATGTTGAATGAAAAAAATGGCAACATTATTATATTCAAAATAAATAAAAGCATTTTTATTACCAGCACTAATTAATTACAATATGAATAAAAACTGATTAGGCGATGTTAAAACCAACAAATACTTTTTTAAATCGATACGTTGATTAGTTTGAATTGATTAAACAATATTAAGTGAAAATCTATAAATGGTTGATCGGAGAACTCATTTATACGAATGAGGTTAGTATAAGTTTTTACACTTGCCACGTTTGTAGCGTTTAATAAAAAAAAAACGGAGAATTACATAGTGATTGCTTTATCTATTTTATACGTGACATTGGCAGAATATTTTGCGCTCAACTAGCGTAGATACACGCCAGGTACAGAAAAAAAATATAGCGTTTTGAATGAATGGAATGGTTTATTATAATCTACATTGCGAAAATGTGGTTTACGATTAATTTTACAATTCATTTCGATTCAAAATTGCTCGCTACTTAATAATTGCTGTTATTATTATTTTTATTATATTAAAAAGAAAAGAACTATATATTTATGCTATTTTAAAAACAAGTACCTACACATCGCAATTTCAATTAAAAACTTCGAATAACTTTAATATATGTATAATACATTTTAAAATAAAATACTAAAGTTTAACGTTAATATTAACTTATTAATATAGTATCATAGGTTTTAAATGGTAAATTCTTATAAGTATTCTACAGTAGCCTGAAAATATATTTGTTTCACAACCATTTTGTTTTACCACCCACTCATCATATATTCTAGTGCCAAACAGCAATTGTTAATATTTTTTAGTGCCAATATGGGTGGTGACCACTTATTGTCATGTGACCCATTTGCCAGTCTGCCGACTTATCGAAAATAAAAAATAAAGGTACATACTTATTTGTAGGTATAACTTAAAGGGATACTAAGGAAAAAGCTTGATCGTACAAACTTCAGGTGGTAAGGCATTGGGCAAGCCCGTCAGATGTTCTACCACTACTGTTGCGTTCTGGTTTTGAACAATTTGTGAGCCAGTCTAACTACAGGCACAAGGGACATCCCTTCGCCTTGCATTTGCCTGAAGCCACATTAGCTCATTCACATTTCCAACCGGAACACAACAATACTAAGTATTTCTGTTTAGCGGTAGAATATCTGACGGTAACACCGTACCTACCCAGACGGACTTGCACGAAGCTCTACCGAGTAAACTATTCATCTCTTTCCGTCATAAGTAATTCAACTAACGAAAGAAGGAGACAAAACCTGTGTGTATATTCTAGTAGCTTGTTTATTGTAAAGTGAATCCGGAGTATGTGACTAGTATTTCCATGGCCTCTAGAATTCGCTTACCAGACATCGTATTTTACAATATCTGATTGTATCTCGGTTATATTAATGACCGACGGACAATCGATAGACGAATGTAACGTCTTATGAACTAGTTATTACCCGACTGGGCTGACGGGGAGTGTAATGTGTTTACCCGGTTTATAAATTGACTAGTTTCTTGATTAATCAGATGTAATCTACTTTTCGAAGCTTTGGTTGATTTAAATTAATCCCGTAATATGACGATTCAAAGGCTCGTTATAAGGATATTTTGATTTGTTTGCATTTGTTTTGATTTGGTTTTCACGCAAAAACTAAGTAGGTATATTATGTGGTTTTTTTTGCATAGAAACAATTTGTTCACTTTGTAACGGTAAATTAAGAGCAAAGTCGCGTTCGAAAATTAGTATAATTATGTACGGACGAAGTCAGATGAAACATATTTCTTAGCGATTTCACGTACTGCTTATTACGTCATAAACACATTTTAGTGCCTTTACGACATTTAACGATAACTTAAAAAAAAAATCAATAAAAATGTTTAACCTTTTACGCGACCTCTTTATAAATTCACGTAACCATTTCATACATATGGGCTTATAGTTCTGAAACTAAGTTTAAAACCTGCACAGATTAAACAAAAGGTCTGTCAAAAAGTTCAGGTCAAATCAAAATGCGTGCGCGCGGAGACGAAAATCATTTCACACTCACACACACAAAAGAGACCTACTTGCACGCACACACGCCCAACACAATCAAACTGGATATATGAAAGGAATAATGTTATAGATTCGCGACGTGGTGTGAGGAGGAAGCTTTTTGTACAGTATGTGGTAAGCTTTCAGATGAATCTCGTTAAAGCTCCCTTTTTTTTATTACTCTTTTTTTTTTAAATACGTGTAAAAGAATGTTGTTATATTAATCA
Organism: Nymphalis urticae; assembly: GCA_905147175.2. Lineage (NCBI taxonomy): Eukaryota > Metazoa > Arthropoda > Insecta > Lepidoptera > Nymphalidae > Nymphalis > Nymphalis urticae. The sequence continues at coordinate 4,157,937 of LR990007.1, forward strand.
TGATTAATTGTAATTTTTAATTTTACTTTATCTCTTAACGTTTTAATAGAAAATTCGGTGTTATTATTATTTAAAACTATCTCTTATTTATAGAGATGCATGCTTATATAGCTAAAATAAACTGAGATGTGATCATCTTGTGTGTATTCATCTGATATTTAAGTGCATACTGCGCAATCCCCATCTTTATCATGTCTGGTGGCGGCGCGCGCGCAGCGCCCACTCCATGTGATAGCCTCGAGCGACGCGCGCTCGCTCACGTGGCCGAACGCGGGAAATTTTGAATTTCGAATAATTATTTTTTCGTCCAGCCAGTTTTTTTAGTGTGAATGAAAAGTGCGCGTAGTTTCTTACAAAGTTTTATTAGCCAATTTTCAACTTGACAATTTCAATTAAGTGCATTGTATTACGTTAGTTTTTTTATTGTGTTATATTATAGTCATCTACAAGCAGCTAATGACATATTGGATCGATTCCTAATACCATTATCGGGAGAGTAAACAATAACATCATTAGAGAGAGACGTGCTTACGTACAAGACAGAGATAGAAGAAATAATCATACCAAAGAAAATAGAATTCTCATACGAATGGTAATGGTACCAATAATCTTGTAAAAGTTCACGATTGCCCAACGCTGTAACAATACGGCGTCCAGTTTTAAACGAGCTTTAGTGGACTTTTTTATGTGTTTATTTCGTACGAAATCGGAGGTCAATTTATATTTGATGTAAATAGCGGTCAAATCGATGCAGATAATGATCTTTCGATGATTTACGCCGTGTTAAACCGACAATGGCCCACGATGACCCCCAGCCGTTCAACACAATGTGACCAATTAAATTCGTCGTACAAATCGGGGATGACCAAAATCAACGAAACCAACCTGTCCGATATGACCGAGCAGAATCTAACAGTCGACGACATATTTAATGAAAATTTAATCATCAAAAGGAAGAAAATCGATTTTATTATCGAGGAAGCTAAAATCGATTCACATAATAAAGGTAAATCAATCGATAGATCGGTTAATATGAATCTTAAGAGAAAAGCTAAGTTCGATATGAACGACAGTTTCGCTATAGACAAAATAGCTCAGCCTAATATAAACATAAGCATAGACAAAGATACCAATAAAACAATAAGATTGGAATTGCGACATCCAGATAATCAATGTGTAATCACAGATTATAAAATTAATGACACAAATGATGACGTCAGAGCTGTACTCGCCATGGAGAGTGAAGAAATGAATGGTTATTCTTTAAAAGATAATCTAAGAATGGAAGGTGATAAAAATGATCATGAAATAAATGATCAAAACGGCGTTGAATATACGAATGGAAATGATGAAGAGAATAAAGTAAGTAACATATTTATATTAAGGTAATCATCAAACAAAAAACATTAACATAACTTGCAACAGCCGTAACCCGCTTCAAAATATACCAAATATTAATATAAGATCATTCAAATAATACTTAAGTCTGTACCTTTCTGGATAAACAAAACCATACAAACACACCTATAGAAAATATATTTTTTTTAAACTAACAATACTTTAATAGATTTGGGTTTAATACTTTAAGTTAGCTTTATGTAATAAAATCCCATCAACATCCCCCATCATTATTCACAATAAGTGTTCGACCACTTATTATGTATAATATAAATTAAATCACACTAATTTTATAATACTGATAATAATATATACTAATCTGTACTGTAATATATACTAATATTATAAAGAGGTAAAGTTTGTGAGGTTGTACGGAGTAATCTCTGGATCTACTGAACCGATTTTGAAAATTCCTTAACCAAAAGAAAGCCAAATTATTTGTGAGTGTCATAGGCTATATATGAACCCGAAAAATGAAATGACTTTTTCGTGGCATTTGCGATTTGGTCGGATTTGCGAAGTCAGTAATAAAATTCGTTTTATACAGTATGTTTTTCGGTTGCATAGTTTAAAAATAATTTAAAATATCAAATACGCGAGACAATTTCATTAATGAGTGACTTTTTTCAGTCAGTCTTATCGCCCAACGAAGTGGGCACGGGTCAGCCAGTTCTATATACATACATAAACTTTTAATATCGTGTTCGCATTAACGTAAATATTGCCGGTAGCACATTAGTCACCATTCTACGACGTCTGAATTTTTTCAGTAATTATTTTTAAATTTAGAAACAAATGAGTCTTTTATCAAGTTAGAGTGAAATATTTAAATCGTAATCATTTCTAATTTTACCGTGCCAAAAAAAACGAGGGGTTTAAAAAAAAAGATAAGTCATTTTGTTCTGCACTATACTTGACATTGACAGAATATAAAAAATATTTATTGTTTTTGCTTTATTAGTGTCACACGTCATAATATCATGTGTTAAAATTTTAACAAAATCAAAAACACGCAAATTTAATTTAAAAAAAAAAAAACGAATGTGAAATATTCGAGTAAGGTCAAAGTCACGTTAACGGTTTACGGAGTAAATAATTCTTTATGCAGTGCCTGTCTTTGAGCGAAGGTTTTACGTCCTAATTACTCGTCAACAAAAAAAAATAAAAAAATTAGCGGTCAGATTAATTGTCGCAGAAAAAAGTTTTTATAAAAAAACATATCCAAATTTAAATTATTGTATTTTCATTAGCTTTACATTACATCATTTCATATAACTTTACCGCAATCTGATAATAAAATCAATTGTATATCACAGTAATAAATTGATAAGATACCACAAGGAATACAGATAATACAAAATCAGAAGCTGTAATGGGCTCCCCGGTGAAAAGGTCGGCTTGTAACAAAAGGTCACGGCTTTGATTTCACCGCAACGCTATTGTGTTGTTGATGAAAACAAACTTTATAGACATTACATAATATGTATATAATATACATATACAAGATTAAAAGAGATTTGAACTTATCAATTTATAATTACTGAAGTATGTATTGCATTAAATTTAAATAAAGAATAATGCCAACCCATAAATCTAAGCTCCGATTCGTCTTTTCGATCCGTTTTTGGATAAAATAAGATGGTGGTCGGGCAGATAGATCACCTGATAGTAAATTGTCAAGAAATATAAACCATTCCTTACATTGTCGCGCCACCAACCTTGGGAACTAAGATTTAATGTCCCGTGTGCTTGTAATAACACTGGCTCACTCATTCTTAAAACAGGAACACAACAATACTGAGTGTTGCTGTTAACCGGTTGAATATATGATAAACGGGTGATAGCCACCCAGACTGGCTTGCAAATAGCTCTACCACCAAGTAAATCCACTACCAATTCCATCCTGTCTAAACATTTGTATGTATCATACAATTTATATATGTAAGAAGTTGACAGATTAGATATATGAGCATATAGCGAACCCGTATCAATCCATGGGTATCGTAGAAGTAACTATGTTTAATAAGCTCATTCATTCATTCATTCATTCATTCATTAGTCGATTATATAATCATGTTAATCACTGAAGAACACTGGGTTCTATCTAGGTACACTCTCATAAATTCCTAAGATATATGAGTCCACTTACAAACATGCTATTTCTAAATTATTTCTACCACCAACGAATACATATAGAATCGTAACAGCCTATGAATGTCCCACTGCTGGGCTAAGGCCTCCTCTTCCATTTTGAAGGGAATGTATATCGAATATAACAATATAATATCACGAACACAGATTATAAAAAAAATATATCAGATGATCATAATGAAAGTAACAATTACGTAGACATTCGAAGCAATTCTTTTTTTGAAATACCGCCATAGACACCATAGATAAAAGAGTCAATATATCATTGACAGAATATTATGGCATAGACAATATGTTTCTATATATATAAATATATTGAATACAAAACTGTACTTTAATGTTTCGTAATGATTCTTGTCCAGATTAATGAAAAAGATTTGTGATCCGTTACGAGATAAACATCTATGCGATCTAACTTATCGAATGTTTACCGTGAAATGGCGTGGAAATAATACTTAGAAAAAATTAGGAAGTTTCGTTAACCTCATTATAATAATAATAATTACAAGATTTTGTCGGTTATTTGATTAATCTATGATTTAGAAGTTCTTCATCATGATGGGAAGATTGTCGTGATAATGGGCCATACCCTACCAACCTATGAATGTCCCACTGCTGGGCTAAAGGCCTCCTCTCCTCTTTTTGAGTAGAAGGTTTGGAGCTTATTCCACCACGCTGCTCCAATGCGGGTTGGTGGAATACACGTGTGGCAGAATTTAAGTGAAATTAGACACATGCAGGTTTCTTCACGATGTTTTTCTTCACCGTAAAGCACGAGATGAATTATAATCACAAATTAAGCACATGAAAATTCAGTGGTGCTTGCCCGGGTTTGAACCCACGATCACGATGTAAGCCGAGATGGCCCAGTGGTAAGACCGCGTGAATCATAATGATATTAATATCCCCTAACCATAGATATTGGAACATTATAAACGATTCCTATTAATATCAAGATGTCGCCAACTGGTCAAAGATATTACGATCGATATGTAAAATTGGAGCGTGGTGGCTACAAACCGTTTCCTTAAGTGTAAAGGAGGTTTTGCCGGGCAGTTTACCATTAACGGACAACCCGTTAATAGCCCACTGCTCAGCAAAACCCTCAACCTACCTAAACTTACTCAACAACTTAAGAGCAAACGTAAATGATTATTGTTAACTAAAATAAATTGCTGAAAGTTTTTGTCTAATTCCTCTTGGACTTAATTCTTTTTTTACTCTTTTTAGGTCAATTAAATCGTATCAGTAATAGTTTATCTTTATACATATATGAAATGTTACGTACATGTTACTTATATGTAGACAAAAATTATTATAATTATATAAAGGAATGTAAAAAGCACGTCAATTTTAATTAATTTTCAACCGTCACCGCTCTGATAATATTTGATTTTAATATTTAGAAAGTGGTCTTGAACTGGGTTCGCCGGAAATATTTATAAAATCAATTCTAATATATAATATTATGTACTTATTGGATATAATGAGACGTGATCGTTTCATAGCCAATGAGTTTTTTTTTTAATATGCCTTTGGCTGTACGATTTTTTTTAAATAAATATCAATGAAAGTGACTTGATTAGGGACTAAAAACCTGGCTTAAGAGTTCGTTCATCCAGTGAATGTTATTCAATTGCTTGATATGTGAATCGTGTGCCATATTTAATGAAAATACATGTTCTTAATATAATCCTAACAAAAGAATGGCGTGATAAATTTTTAGTCTGTATTTTTATCAGTCTGTTCTCTTTACATTTAATACGCTTTTAACAAATATGTAAGCATATATTATGACAATATTGTGTATGATCTTAAACAATCTGTAAGTGATAATATTTTCAGTACTTATTTACTTATAAAGCTGAGCTCAATAATCGTCTTTACGTCTTAAACTTTTTATTATCTGTATAATGCCGCTCATAACCATGTCGTATTCTTTTTATAAACATTGATTGTGACAATTTGATCAATCTTAGCAGTGAAAGTAGCTGTAATGTAACTTACGTTAATATTAAAACACTTCACGCTCATTAAACGATAACTGGATCGTTCTAATCATTCGTGACGTGTTAGTGTAAGTACAATAAGTCACTCGGTCACTGAGTGACAGCTGTCAAACTGACATGTCATTATTATGAAATACAATCTTTCAAGCTGATTAGTCATATCGATTGGTGTTGCAAGTATTATTTTATTTTTTTGCGATAAAACAAGAAAAATATTTAAATGGCTCAAGCTATTAGTATTTTTGATCGAAGGGCTCAAAGCTAAAATCATCCTATAAACTGCTTTCAACCATCCCTAGAAATGGCAGGCAAGAAATTTAGAAAGTTTTAACTTATAAGTTATGTAACATATAAAGATATAATACATGTTACATACATAACACCTAAGTAAACACATGTGGGCACATTAAAAAAACATTAATATAAATTAAAGATAAGACACACCAGACATGTTGTCTTTGTCATTGGAGACACATTTCCAAAAAAAAAAGTAATACCAAAATATATACTTTGATGTGGACAATACAAATTGAAATTGTTAGCGTAATTATATAAATTGTGTTTTATTATATCGAAATTGACACGTCTGTATATATTAAAAAAATACGTGTATTGCCTGTTCACCATGATCCAACTAAAATACTTAGCAAGATTACAAACTATTAATAAATAATCCATTAAAAAATAATAGTCACTAATTCTGTACATGGAAATAAAATCGAAAAATAAGTTGTCGAAATTGAACCTTGTTGCAATTATTTAGGTTAATTTAAACATAAATCGAGCGGTCCGAGTCAAATAATTTGCAACGATTCGTTAATGAAGATGTAATCGTTCATTGTAACGGAACATTCCTTATTTATTTTTTAATTTTCAAGCATTTATTTGTATGTTTATATAGTCTGTAAACCTGTTAGATAAATATTTTAAATCAGTAAAAACTTTTAAGTGAATAAAATTTTATTTTGCTTTGACACGTTTTCAAATCGTTGAAATTGTGATCAGAGTATGCAATGATTTAAATAATAAAAACTTTTTAACATTATCCTTTTTTGTTCGTATTGGTAAATATAGATTAGAAAGATAGATTTGTTAAATTTTGTTAGTGAAAAAAATAGAACATGCTTTAGCAAATAAATCATTTATCGCGTTTGTCGTATTAGGTTTTTTTAATACTTTCCTAATATAAGACTTAAGTCTCTAATATTATGCCTAAAAATAAATCAATGGCATAAATTTTTAATAAAACTTTTTTAGTATGATTTTTCAAAAATCTTTTATATTGTGTAGTTTAAGACTAAATAAGATTAAAGGTGCTTTAAATTCTATCTTAAAATTCCAAAAGCGATGTATTCGCATGTAAGTACACACTTAATGAGCTGTTTTCCGTATTCGTCACGGAGCAAGTGCCTAAATTCAATACCATATTGGGCACAAAGCGCACCGCATCTGGGTTACGACTTACGATTATACACTTGATTTAAAAAAAAAAACAAAGGAAAAGAATGTAATCATTTAAATTAAGGTTTTTTTTTTAAATTTTACATTGTTAAAAACAATTTTTTTAGGCACAAGACGTAGGTGTATTCTGAAATAGAAAGTGTTTTTTTGTTAGCCGGTTGACAAATATACAAAACAAAAAGAACCTTAATACAGCACAATAATTGTAAACACATATCTCGATTTTTAATTATGAATGTAATTAAAAATCGAAAATGTGCCTGTTAATGTCACACTGCTGGACTAAGGCCTCCTCTTCCATTTGAGGAGCTTTGGAGCTTTTTCCATCACGCTCCTCCAATGCGGGTTGATTGACAGACATGTGGCATAATTTCAGTGAAATTCACCGCCGAGCACGAGATGAATCATAAACACAAATTAAGCACATGAAAATTCAGTATCGCCTGCCCGGGTTTGAACCCGCAATCGTTTAAGAATCACGAGTTCTAACCACTGGGCCATTTCGCCTCTGAAATTATGAAATGTGTCGATATTATATTACTTTTGACAACATCGATCACAACTAATAGTTTCTTCGTCATTTCTTAGTTAAATTGCAATGTAATAAACATTTTGTTTTTATATTCATGGAAATAAAATAGTAAAGAAGTAGTACTAAGTACTAAAACTTAATGTAAATATGTAATAAATACCTACATAAAATCTGATTAAACAAATAACTTTACATAAGCGATTTAATTATAAAGAATAACACAAATACTTCGAGCAGTTGTTTTTTTAACTTGACAGCTGTCAAATAAAAATAAAAAAACTGTTCTTATAAAGAATGCGTATAATGAGACTGTTTCGGTTATTATCTGTTTATATAAATAATACGTAAATTCCTTATAAATTGGCATAAGTACCATACATCATCTCGAGTGATCGTCGTTGAGATAGATTAAATAAATAGTGTCAAATTAACGCCATACTGCTTTGAACCACATTAACGAACATTCAGGTCAAATACGAAGAATCTAATCTAAATAATATTATATCTGCCGATGTAATTTAATATACATTTTGTTTTTATGCATAATTTTATTGAGTTAAGTCACTTATTCATAATTCAATCAAACACAATGATTTATTTCACCGCTGTATTCTACTGCTTATGCAGCCAATTCTACTAATTTCGTGGCTACGATACGTTCCCGATTCAATTACAATCCAACTTTGTCTATTCTTGATGTTACCATATACCGTAATGTTGAAACATAACTTATTTGTTAACTTTCTTGTTAGATAAAATGACAATTTGTTTTGTAGAATTGGTTCCCAAGTTAATTGATACATTGATGTACCAAAATATCTGAGACAATCGGATTTCTTGACGATATTTTCTTGCCAGATATGAAATCCAAATGAAAACGTATAATCTCAGTACTTACAGTGAACTTTAAATCAGTGATATTCGATAAAATTAATTTCAAAGTCGAATTTGGATGTAAGGATTAAGCATCTGCGTCGATATGTATGACTGGACAGGACAGCTTCGATGTTAAACTAACAAATTCCAACCAACATGGATGACCAAGACCAACATGGTATACAAAAGACGGGACTAGAAAACAGTGCGAACGATATTTGCCAAACGTTGGGGTTATACTGGACCAAAGTTGGAGATAGAGAGCACAATAAAGAGAGTTCGAGCAAAACTGCAAACTTCATTCTTGGTCCAAATACTTCCTGATATTAATCAATGTACCCAAATTTAGCATTTATTTTATTATTAGCACCTGTTACAGATACTTAACATATTTCAATTTCACCCTCACAAGCGAACAACTAACACGGTTATCACCTCGTGTGATCGATATTAATTGATTACGTAACGCGTTTTCAGATGAATCAGCAGCGGATATATTTTATGGTATGTTTAAAACTGCTAGCGTTCTTGCCACCGTTCCAACTTGAAACTGATTGGACAGTAATTATTTTTTAAGCTTTTGTACATGCTTGTGATTAAACTTCGTGAAAATTCGTCTCCAATTATACCTATCTGCCGTTTGCAGTTGATACGTCTACGAATGTATCTTGGTAAATAGTGTAATTTTATTTTGTAGTAAATCAATTGAACACGTTTTTTTATAGAATACGTAGGCGGACGAGCATATAGGCCACCTGATAGTAAGTGGTTACCAACGCCCATAGACATTGGTATTGTAAGAAATGTTAACCATCGCTTACATCGCCAATGCGCCAACCTAACTATCTACTAAGAAATAGAAAAGGGGAACTGAGATGTTATGTCCCCTGTTCTACTCACCCTTCAAACCGGAACACAACAATACCAAGTACTGCTGTTTTGACGACGATCTTGCATAGGCCCTACCACCAGTTAACACGTCATTAAATGCCTTTACAAAACCTAGTACACAACCTCCAGCAGTGCTACGCTGTGAGAAGTCAATATGAAATATGGCAACCGACTTATGGTGACATATTTTGATCCGTGTATCCATCAGATGATATACTTATTATTGTCAATTTCGCATATCACTTTCTGACATTTCTCGATCGATTTCTGCGGTGTAGAAACCAAGCACGTGTAGATTATCCCTTTTTAATTACAATGTGCGCCAAGCTTTATTAAGTCACGACATTATCTCAAATATATTCTGTGCATGTTGAGATAACAATATCTTACATTCGTCTTTTTTTTTTATTAACACCTTGCGGTTGTATTAACGTTTTATTGCACATTCCATTGTACCGCTCTCTGTTTTTAGTAAGTTCATTTTTTTTTTACTTTTTTTAGAAATAAATAATGTTGGCGAAGGTATAAACTTGTAATGACATAAGATTAAATAAATTATTTCAGAAAAATGACCGCGTGGAATGTTGGCAAGAATGTTACAGCAGCATGTCCTTTTCAGTTACACCTGTTGTTAGCTTTTGAGATAATGAAGACGGGGTGTTGTAAGACAATTAATTTTAAAGTTTTTTTTAATAACATAATCTACACCAATAGCTAATCTTCTTTGAACGATGCTGGGATAGATTTAATTGTATAATATGCCTTACGAGAGCACTAGTGTCCGCCTGTGTCTTCGCCCCCATATGAGAGATATGATTACGTGTATGCAAAATTTTATGATGATCTCTTTAGTTATGACGAGAAAGCATAATTAACAAACTCACTTTCACATTTATAATATTAATTAGAATTAATGTGATTTCGTACCTTTGTCTCATTTTTAAGTATTAATGGCAATCTATAAAAAAAAAACAAACTGTTATAACATTACCGATATTCTGATACGCCTTAAGAATACACCGTGAATCATACAAGTTTTCCTTATAAGCAAGTTTACATAACGAAAAAATTTTGCTACTTTCGGTCAGGGTTCGACGACCCTTGCCAAGTAAATGTGTCAAGCGTAAGTTGACTGGACAGTTTTTGCTCACGTAAAACCAGTGTAGTTTGAGCTTTACGAGAATTCTGCAATTAATTATATGTATATCATTTGATAACGTGTTTATTTTTTTACTATTTTTGTCCAAATATAAATAATAAATTATAATTAGGTCGGTGTATATCATAGATTTATTTAAAAAAAAAACGATTACCATTAAAGAGCTGTTTGCAATACAATTTGGCATATTAGTCGATCATTGCATAGTATATGTGAAATAAAATCTTTTAAATGACAAAATAGCCCAAAAAGAGGGGAGGTCTCCTGCACTTTTGAGGAACAGGTTGAAGATTTTCCGTACCTGATCTGCTCTTCCAATGCGGGTTGATGGTAACATTATTTAACATGAGCGTCTTTCTTCACTGTCGAGCACGAGATGAATTGAACATATTAAGCACAAATGATATTCAGGGGTATTTCGTTATGATTCAGTGTTATAGCAACCTGTGCGTTCGAAGCTTCTCCTCAAACGGAAAGGAGGTCTTATCCCAGCGTAGGGAAATTGACATGCTTGTTAATTTGTCGAAGCGCATCTTTCAACTTGTAAATTATACACATTATATCTAAAAAAACACTAATACCTATTTACTAGCGAGACGGTAAAACAGGTACTAGCTAATAAAATTATATTTTTCGTTGCTAAGTATAAGATAATTAATAATATCTTATTTGTATTTCTGTTTTTTTATAACATTGACAGTTTATATTTATTAAAGATAACAATAATAATTTATAATTTGGTTATAAAATTAAAAAAAAAAACAACCAACCAACAGGAATAATAACAACTTTTTTCATAAAAATCGACTGAATTTAGATGTTATATTGTAACATTCAAACAAAAATGCACCTTAAAGCCTTTCAATAGTCCATATATATCTGAATAGAACTAATTTTTTAATATAAAACTCGTTTGTCAAAACGTTTCTAGCGGCAAGTGGGTTCCTTTGTAACGGAGGAGCAGCGAGATGAGATACTGCGCGGCTATTTATCAATACGTGCCTAACTATGTGTAAAAAACACAATGGGAGTGTACACAAAATGAAGTGGCTATATATTATTGCGAGAGCCCTGATAGTCTATTAAAACGAAAACCTTACCATTCGGTCTCGTTTCAATCACGAGAATTGAGTTCGAATTTTTTTTTTTCTAGAATAATCTTCGTTTGGAAAAGTTTAGTTTTGAAATTGAAATAGTTGTTAAGTTATTTTGCCTTTTATTTGAATTCTAAAATAATAATCTTATTTACTTTTGTATATTTTGAATGTACACTAACAGACAATACCCTTGATTTCATTACATAGCGTCTATGATATACGCAAATTGCTGCTATATTTAAACGTAAATAATATATAATCAACGATGGCTGTATTATTTTATGGTTAATTTTAAAGATTCATAAAAATAAACTTTATAGAAGATGAAAGAAGATGTGTGTGCGTGTGTTGAACTTACAATTGAAAGATGAAACTACATTTGATAGGTTAGGAAGTCCAATAAAATCTTGTAAAATTATTGTATTTGTCTTATAAAGTCTCACTTTAAACTCGCATTAAAATTTGTCATGATCGAACAATCATGGTAATGGCTAACTGTTTTCAAACGCATTACAAAGTAAAGGCGTTCTCGTGTGGGTGGCGGTGACCAGCATAACCTGACCTTTACTAATGGTACCACGACTTTAACATGACAAGTGATCTAGAATTTCTATTGTTACGAAACAGATAAGCGAATTTGGTTATCGCCATGATAAGCCTTAAAACATAAAACATTGATAGATTATAGTACGAAATCAGAGACAAAAGACTATTGATCTGTAAATTAATAGATTTTATTCTTTTTTGTTAAATTAAACCACGAAGGTACACTAGCGAATATATCATTTCTATCGAGTATCTAAACTGTCACGTAATATGTGTCTCTATAATTCCACTGTCCAACTCACTTCAAGATTACAACACTACAATGCAAACTATTCGAATATACCAATAGAGTTCCACCAGCTACCAGATACCAAGTACCAATATTACTTACAATAATTTTGTTTGCTACATCTTGACAACATAGCAATTATTTTAAGTTTCAATCATTATTTATTAAGTCTAGCTTACAACAGTATTTTAGAAGATACTGTTTAGTTGGTGGTCGGGCTTTGTGTAAGGCCGTCTAGGTTGGTACCACCCATTCCTCATATATTCCACTGCCAAGGAGCAATACTTAGTATTGAATTTGAAGGGTGACTGAGCCAGTGTAACTAAAGGCACAAGGGACATAACATCTTAGTTTACAAGGTTGATGGTGCATTGGCGATGTTTATATTTCTACAACGCCAATATATATGGACGGTGGTGACCATTTACCATCGGATAGCCCACTTTCCAGTCATGCAGATATTTCGCGCCGTGTGACTGCCTCGTTAGTCAAGTAACTACATGTAAGGTCGCAGACCCAGTGGTACAAATCCCAGGTCAGGCCAATAAAAAAGTGGTTGAGTTTTTCTGTCGAATGTTCTCAATAGTAGCCCGAAGTCTGGAAATTGGAAGTGTATACACTCCCGTGCCTCGGAAAGCACGTACAGCCGTTGGTCCTGCGCCTGAACTCTTTTCGGTCGTGTCGGATTGCCGTCCCATCGGATTATGAGAGTTAGGGAATATGTCCTGCGCAGTTGGCTAAACCCTCTTGAGATTGGCCGCCGTGGCCGAAATCGGTCTGGAGAACTATATATTTTGCGACGATTGTAAACGCTAAGAAAAAAAAATGCAATAAATTTCAAAATCGAAACGAAATTCAAATTTCCAAAATGTCATTTCGATTTGACATTAAGCGGATGACCATTGCTCAGTAGTGCTCCACAGATTATACATGAATTTATGTTCTATAACAAGACTCGCCTTTATGTGCACACTTGAATCGTAACCGACATTCACTAATGTCACATGCCTAAGTCCTTTTCGGAGTCTTGCTCCATTGACCGTTCACTTATGAATCAGATTTTATGGTGATATTCCACTTTCAGTTTACACAATATCGCTTAATATCTTACTGCTGTATCGCTCATCTTGTTTTATTATAGGAATGTTATTTGTGATCAATAATATGATATTGTCAACGATGTTGTAATGATTAATATCAAAAAGGAACCAAAGTGTGTTTTTAGTTATTCGATAGCGTTGAAGCGTTCAGTTAACGAATCGCGATTTGTATGGAATGAAAACAGTGTCATCTATTGACAATAATTGGAACTTTATACTTAATATGCCCTTCAATATTATACTTAAGGATTCTGACATAATCCCCAGAATATCATATTAATTTTAAACTATATACAGTTATTTTTATAATAAAAATAAAAAAAAAACAAAATACACAACAAATTTATCGCAAAAACACGCCGTCTAAAAGATAGTCCTGTTTTTGTCGTTGTCGTCGTCGTTATTGGCATTATATTATTTATATATTAAGATGAGCATAGAAATAGTAGTATGTGTATCGTTGTATAGCGCGATATCGCGTGACGCACTGAGTGGAACAAAAACTTAAAATATTTAAAGCATTAATTCGTAACTCCATTGTATCTGCTCACGACTCGTGTCGCAAAATTTTATCTCTTAATTGGATTGATGTTGTAATAATTAACATCGTGTTTAAATCCGCTGACTCGGTTAGTTGAATCGCTCTTATTTATCTTTTCATATTAATTACATTGTTTTTATGAAATTTTAAATTATTTTCCTGTTGATGAACATGAGAATGTTTGTGAATTCCTTGCAACGTCTTCATGAAAACACGAAATTTATGTTAAACACAAATTAAGCGCGTTACAATTTAAAATTACTCGCCTGAATTTGAACCCCGATCATTGGTTTACGTTTCCGCGCTCCACCTTAGACTGTATCATCACTTTCCATCAGGTGTGATAACAGTCAAGCGCTAGCCTACATATTAAAAAAAAAACTACGGCCAGCAGAAAATCTATCAAAAACAATCTTTAAAAATAATTGTTTTTATTCATATTAACTGCGATCGTCACTCGCTAAGTTGAATCTTTTCACACTTATTGGCATAACGTGAAGGTTTTTGCCGATGTTGCATCGACGTACAAAAAAAAATGTTCATCGGATATTATTATATTTTAAAATAACAATGTTCTAAAGTGTCAATGACAAACCTTTTTTGTACTGCTTAGCGGTGCTCAGTTAAAACGATTTCTCTCTTTCTGTCATTAATAATTTGACATACGAAAAAAGAAGACAGAATTTTTTAACTTTATATACATTTTCCTTAATAGTTTGATTATGTTAATTAATATTTTACAATCGTGCTATATATATTATACTATAATAATATAATAAATAATGTGTTTAACAAAATAAAAATCAAAAATGTCAACTATATTTAAATTTATAGAACTTGTTTCACATAAAAGTTTCATAATGTTATCAGACATGAGGACGTAAATGCACTTACATCAAAAACAATTCATGCGATTACACTTTTTATTAAACTATAAATAAGACGAAAATTGGCATGTATGTATTTCGACATGTAACAACACGTACATTTGTGTAGAAAGTTGCTCCAAAATCATGCATGCCAATTCACAGATTAATAAGGCTTCGAAAATGGTAACGATCAAAACACAACTCCTTTTATTTATATGAACGGAATACTCTACCACGAAATATATATATATATATATATATATATATATATTTAATTGATATATATATATATATATATATATATATATATATATATATATATATATATATATATATATATATATATATATCAATGTTTGTTTATTTATAGTAATTTAAAAATAGTTAAATTTAAGAAATGAAATGTTTTTATATTTTTCCCTACTCCCCGTGTGCTGGATTTCATGATTGATTGATATGGACTCAATGAAACTGAAATTGTTTGAAAATATGGCTTGGTTACTCAAACTGAGACGACAGTGGGACTGCATACAAACATGGCTGATATTATTATTATTGTTTAGTTTTTATTGCCATCGTGCCATTGAAATACCGTTTTGTCTTCATTACTGTTTACATTACACCTACCGAGAAACATAATATATATTTTTCAATGTTTTACAACCATTTATTGTACTTTATATCTAAATTTTATTTTATTAATAACCCCAAAGCGCGTCAAAGAAAAAAGAAGAAAATCGGTTGACAAACAGAGGAACAAACGTCACAGAATTATTTTTTTTAGCCTGTTTATATATTATTTGTTAAAATAAATAATTTAAAATATTATATACATAGTATTGTGAATACCTGATTAATATAAACCAAAAAAAAATACAGGCAGAGAACGTCTGATATAAATACACTATAAATTATACGCAGTCATTTAAAAAAAAAAAAACAAGATTCTTTATAGTGTTGTTTTTAAATATTCAAGTAATTTAATTAAAAAAATTATATTATGACGTAAAATGTCATAAGTTCATATGAATAATACGATACCACATCCAAAGTGTGCGCTGTTCTGAAATTTAAGATTACACAATAACTAAACAGGAATTTTTAATTAAGGTCAATAGAGCCTTCAATGCGTAAGAAATAAATGGTTTTATTGAAATTACTACAAACATAACAGATAATAAATGAAAATCATATTACACTATTTCTAGTGCCATCTTATATTGGTTTTCTACTTTCTTGTTGACATTTTTTTTTAATTTTGTTATCGCTGACGTCATAGATAATTTCGTTTCATCTAAGAACATGAATGATTGCGCTTGCAATTCCTTAACATTCCTTTGGGCGTGTTCTTTAACCTCAATGATAACAAGTTGGAAATATTCTTTTACTTAGTATTATATTAAATGTAAGCCCCGGGCGGCCAATTTGTTTTTTCCTATGGACGTATAATTTTTTTATTTAATATAGATAGACATACTTATTATTGGGCTACCTAATGGTTACGAGCGCGCGGAGAAATTGGCACTTTAAGGGAAATCGATGCACCAAAAACCATGGGAACTAAGATATGTCCCTTGTACCTGTAGTTGCACTGGCTCACTCACGCCTCAAACTGGAACAATACTGTATTACTATTTGACATTAGAATATATAATGAGATTCTTAACCAGGCAGGCTTGCACAGAGCCCTACCAAGTAAACGTGATATCTATGATACGTATTGGATATTTTGACTAAACGATCACATAAGCATATTTGTTCCATATTATATTCTTATTAATTCTTACTTCTCACTCATTCATACATTCATTTTTCTTTTCTTTTGTTCATATAAACGGGAGAGCAGGCCTTGCGTCTTGTAGAAGAGTTTATCTATTGTCACCAGTCTTCACATTATTTACTTGATATTTAAATGTTATATGGAAATTTGTAAATTTTAAGTGAATAAATAAAATATTATTATTATTAAATGGATAACCTTAAGTTACTCAATATGAAATCGATTGACACACAATGACACACATCGACGATGAATCCAACCAGGCGTATATAAAAAAGGTACATTATTGGGTGCGTGTGTGTATTTTGAATATATATTACGTATATTTCTACCTAGACAAATAAATAATCAATGAATATCATTTTATATTTGTACAGTATAACTTCGTGGTCAACCTTTATTCAGGAACGAACAGCCGTAATCAAATATAATAGTCAAACGAATTTAAACCTAATGTACTACTTGTAAGATTGAAATTCAATTACATTTATATGAGGTAAACCTCTCCGTAATAACACATCTGACCACAATAGCCTTTTAGGTTCGTTGTCCACTGGATAATAAAAGCGATATCGATTTATCTTTTCCTATAAATCTTTATAGCAAATCTTAAGTAAAATATTTTCTTACAAGTCACATCCAATGTTGTAAACCTTGTTGGCGATTCATTGATTTTATTCACGTATGAAATATGTCTTATTTTGGTTAATAAATTACCTATTTACTTACATAAAGAAAATCTATAGCGGTAACTAAAGCAGTTTACTGGTGGTAGATCTTTGTGCAAGCTCGTCTCGGTAGGTACCACCCACTCATCAGATATTCTACCGCAAAATAGCAGTACTTGGTATTGTTGTGTTCCGGTTTGCAGGGTGAGTGAGCCAGTATAATTACAGGCTCAAGGGACATAACATCTTAGTTCCCAAGGTTGGTGGCGCATTGGCGATGTTAGCGATGGGTAACATTTCTTGCAGAGCCAATGTCTAAGAGCGTTTGGTGACTTACCATCAGGTGGCCCACATGCTCGTCCGCCTTCCAATTCTATAAAATAAAAAAAAGTTACATTATGGAATTATTCCCTTCACCAAAATCACAGTTAAACAGAAAATCAAAAATCAGAGATAAACTTTGTTTAAGTTTTATCTGAATCATTTGTCAATTTAGACCATCTTGACAATTGGCTTACTACGAGGAGGACCCCCTTCGACAAATGCAATGGGGCAGAAATCCAAAACTTTACTAACAAAGCACCATATTCTCAATATAGATTGATAAAAACCTCTGAACATATATTTCACGAGATTATCAACGTGTACTATGCCATCGCACTTTTATCCCTAACATAATTCCGTCCTTAATTATATACAGAAAAAACAACTTAAAACATAACTCTTCGTTATATAAATAATATTCCAAGCTATAGATTTCACTGGAGGACAAACCTAAGAGAATCAATCACATACTTCCACGAAGATAACGGACCAGTACCGGCGTCTTTTGTACATTCTTATTTTATTTTATATTTATAATTAAGCAGTTTTGTTGCAAACAATATCGTATAGAACATGTCCCAGTCGGAAATAAACAGCCACAGACTAAAAAAGAAGACTAAAAAAGTTTGCATAATATTGAAAATAAAAAAATTAATTAGATTAACAATTCCTAAAATTATCCTTTATTAAATAAATTTATTTATTAGTTTTACTATGTTTGAATATTATGTAGGTATATTTAATCTGTGAAAAATAAAATAAAAAGTTTTTTAATCATGCAACACCACAAAACATTAGCGTTACACATTTGTTATTGCGAACAATTGAGATTAAAGTAGCGGATTAAATGATTTTGATCTTTGATCTCTTACCTGTTTCCTGCTGTCAGTGAAATGTAAACATGTTTAAAGTTCTGATATCATAACGCAAAAAAAACCTTATAATGGATTTATTTATAAATGCTTAGAGGGCGTTTAGTTTAACACTTATTTGTCTCTTTCTGACACCATTGATTTGACATTCGAACGAAGGAGACAGCGCTTTACTAATCACCCGCTAAGCAACATCTATATGTAAAGCCGTTATTGTTTAATCTGGCTTGCGGTTATGTTTTGCTTTAAAAGCGCTGAATCTGCTGAAAATGTATAATGAGAAAAGACAATTAAACGTCTGCTGCTCATACTCTATTTTCGTCTTTTTACGTCTGATCGTCTTAATGTCAATAATAGCTACTATCATGTATATTTTAATGTTAATTTTTCTTTAAGTAAGTCGTAAGTCTCTAAACTTTCTAGCATGTCATACCAATTATATGCGTTTCATCATATAAATAAATAGCTTTTTCTAATTATTTATCTTACAAAGTGTATCTAACTTCGAGTTCAAACAAAAACTATTGTAGTAAAACCTACATATTTCAGAGGCAAAAAAAAAAACAAAAAATAATTATTATAATTTCAATTATACGTTCTTAATATAAATCGCCCGCGCAATATGGTAAAGCTGCGCATGCGTGCACGATTATCCTACTGACCCTAGGACCTAGCTCCATGTGCCTACCGTATTGACTACTGATAACACTGAAATCACGATATTTCTATCATTACATTATCAATTTTATTTTTTTTAATTATTGCACAATATATACAAAACAGATAACATAATAGTAAAAAAAAAATAATGTGCATTATTTATTTCGAGTTTCTAGTTTTATCACTTATATCTCTCACAGATTACATTTTCTGAAAGAACTAACGATAAGAGAATAGATTAAGAAAAAAAAAACAATGCATAGACATCTATACTAAAATATAATATGCAAGTAATTATAAACTACTCACTACACGTGTGTAAATTAGATTTAAAATCTTGACAGATTCGTAACCCCAGAATGATTGTTGTTATATGTAAAGCCGTTATCGTTTAATCTGGCTTGCTGTAAAAGCGCTGAATCTGCTGAAAATGTTTAATGGGAAAACTCGATTCATGATTGTTACTTATTTCACTCACTTGATTAATTCTTAACAAATCACCTATTCTATTCTGTCAAAGTCAAAGTCAAAAATCTTTATTCAATATAGAAGCGTTACACTTGCTTATTGATTGTCATAAATCTACCACCGGTTCGGAAATAAACACCTCAGACCTGAGAAGAACCGGCGAAAGAAACTCAGCAGGTTTTTTTTTTATATCTCATCCTTTACAATAAGTAATATACAACACTCTTAAATATTAGAAAGAGAGAGAAAGAAAACGACAACATATATGTATACTAGATATGTCATATATATTCGTTTTCTCACACGGCTTTGTTGACTTAAATTAGTAAGAACATTCGATCGAAATTATAATTCTACATCCGTTTTAATATCTCAACCTGTCTGAGCTGAATTCCACGCCGATCAATGCATGACACACACACAGACTTTCACATTTATTATATTAAGGATTCCTTATAATATATATCTTCGTATATAATGTATATACGAAATATAATTCATTTTGTTATTGATTTAGTTCATTACACGTTGTAAAAAATATATATATGAAAGTGTTGAGATTTAATCTTGTGGAATTCGACATTGCGTTTTGCGTTATTACCCGGAACTTAATATAGCGATTTTAACTTTCTTCTAACATTTTAATAACAATCTTGAATCTATATAATAAAATACTTTTTTTTTTAAATGTCGTATACATTTAAAAAAAAAGCGCTTCACTGTTATCACACCTGATGGAAATTGATATACAGTCTAAGATGCTCCATCTGCTCGCGCTTGCCTAGAAGGTGCCTATTCACTCTGGACTTGAAGGTACCCATATTGTAGGTGGTGGGGAAAACGGAGGTCGGGAGGATATTCCAGACCTTGGCGGTGCGTATCAGAAACGAGGAAGCAAATCGTTTCGTACTATACTAACTAAACCCCAATTTCGAGGGGTAAATTAGTTTATCTAGGATTAATTTTATTGTATATGATATTAATAATTGTTTTACAATATATATCAATTAATATGCGTAAATACATCTATGCTCGATTTATATTCATGGCGCGAAAGCCTAATTATAGTGCGCGAAATGTCTACTGAGCTACTGGTGGTAAGGCTTTGTGCAAGCTCGTCTGGGTAGGTACCACCCACTCATCAGATATTCTACCGCAAAACAGCAGTACTTGGTATTGTTGTGTTTCGGTTTGAAGCGTGAGTGAGCCAGTGTAATTACAGGCACAAGGGACATAACATCTTAGTTCCCAAGGTTGGTGGCGCATTGGCGATGTAAGCAATGGTTAACATTTCTTACAATGCCAACGTCTATGGGCGTTGGTGACCACTGGACGTGACTTAGGTGGCCCATATGCTTGTCCGCCTTCCTATTCTATAAAATAAAAAAGATTACAAAAGTTTTTAATTCCCATCGAAACAATATGTTATTTTCATTAATGATTAACACAGTGCTACATAGTGACCTTAAAATTATCTTCTTATTTTGTTCATTGTTTTAACAAAAAATGTTACAAAAAATGTCACTAATAAAACACCGCAAGTCCGGTCGAGTCGCAACTATGAATTTTCTGTAAACACTTTTGAGATACACAAATTTTACATACGAAGTTTTCGTGAATTTCTGTTACATTTTTTCCAACGTTCGTTTGTGCTTGGAAAAAAGCTGGACTTCGAATTTACGACTACGTTGACATACATCTTATCTCAATAATAGTTATTTTATTATAGCCTACATCTATCTTGAAACCTGAAATGTAGAAGCAGATTATCGCAGTTGTATACTATAATTTACCAGCTGTATACCCCCAAAAAAATTAGCTGTAAGCATATTCATGCAACGCATATACAGTAGTAATTCATAATTAATTTAATAGGTTGTAAAATGTTTGTAACATTAGGAATTTTGTTTTCTTCTTTTTATAAAAAATATTTAAAGAGTTCTTATTTTTTTACACTTATGGAGGCTAGCTTTTGTAATATTAATAAATTTATCAAATATAAAAGTTACACATTCGTAACAATTCTGAACGTGATTAGACAAATAGAATTCATATTTCCGGACGAAACGCCAGCAATATAGGCACCCCGCCATCTTGCCTCGGGCGATAGTACCAATTGGCGCGCGTTCTTTATTCGAAATTCAAAAAGAAACTTCTGGCATAATTATTTTTTTCCCGTTCATTTATTTGTTATATTGTATTTATTCATTGGCCAGTAATTTAAAGAGGTTTTTTTTAACAATGGAATGAATACATCATTCTAACATTAATATTTAATTAGCACTTACCAATTTGCTTTGATTGAAGTATTTCTAATAGGTTCATGTTATGAAATAATTTACTTAATTAACTAGGTTTATTTTGTAATAAAAATTTCATTAAATTATAAAATAAGCGACACACATAACATTTTATGTAATTTCGTTCGTGCATTTGTTTAAAAAGCCTAAAAATCATTTAATTGATTAAATTTGATAACGTATTATACCGATACAAATTTAAGTCGCTTTACTCTATATCTTTCCGTACACATAATGAATGTTATATAATTCGTTTTAAGGACGTAAAGATAAATCGATTTCAGCCCTTCGCCGTATATATAATATATGTATTATATACAATGTCCCAATAGCCCGAGGCAAATGCACATTTACGTTGGGGCGACTAAATAGCGGATATTGTACAAATGTGAATGAATTTGGAGACGCGTTCGTTTCACCTGAGCAACGAAAGTTTTAAAAATATTAATATATTTTTATATATTTTTATATGTAATGTATTAACAAAAGATTTACATATGTACAGTGGAAGAATCACGTTTTCATAGCTATTGAATTTAATTTAAAAAATTAAACTGTCATGTATTATCATTGCCTATAATCTTATAAAGAGAATATTATTAAGAGGTATATTTTTTGTATGTTTTTAAAAAATATTTCACTTACAGAAATATCAACAGTATTAAGATAGATAAATTTTCAACCCAGACGAAGACGGGACGCTAATACTAAATAAATTTAGTCTTTTATTGAATTACATTCATTTTCACTTAATATATCGAATTTTCTGCTTGGTCAAGTGCACGTACATAATACAAAGCACTCTGTATAAGACTTAGTTACACGCTTTAATAGTCCTTATGTTATGTAATATAAAGGTGATTTTCCTTTGCAATGTCCTATTGTAAGTTGGTCCGCTGTACAAAGTCAGTTGTTCAGCCGAATGGTCACCAATCGTAGTACGATCGTAGTACCTACTAATTACTTATCGCCTCGGGGTGGGGTTTAACCCTTAACACTGAATCTCGATAGTAACTCACATATGTATTTAAATCTGTTAGATAATTAATCTAGCATTTTAAAATTAGAAATCATTGTTTTGTATATAGTTTTAAATTACTTTAAAATCGAAAATACATAGGATTTATACATTATATTAAAACTAATAACAACAATGTTTTTATTTAATTATTAATGTTTTCGTTTTCTCCAATATAAAGGTAAACCAAAATCGAACCTTCGACTGTCATATCGCAAGACGTTATTAAAAAATTAAAAATTGAATAATCAACTCTAAACCACCAAGTATGACATTGTAATTCACTAATCAGTTATATTTCTCTGGTAACACATAGAACGTCACATGACAATTCGAATTGGTGTTTAACTGAATACAACCAGCACACGGAATTTTATTGACGTATTCCGAATTCATTATAATATTTAAATACAATACAACGAACGAAAATAATAATAATTCAAAATAATATTTTATCGAAATTGTTAATTATTTACATTTACGTACAGAGATTAAATACATCACCTTCTTTGTTTGGAGTCGAGTAAAAGGGGTCAAACATCAGTCGAGTACCAATAGTAAATACCCCGAGGGAGGACCGCCCTCGGCAGTCTCCGTTTGGCACGCGACGCGCACGATCGTTAGTGCAAGGTCATTCGTGAAAAATAATCGTAAACAAAGTGCTTCGTGAATTAAATTTTCATGTATCGCGTTACTTCAAACTCGCTTATTTTTATTAATATTAATAAATGATATAAATAATGTGGCTCGATAATTTTTTCTTTTGTTTTTTTTTTTTTTTAATTTTGGAATGTAATGTTTATAATTAAACGTCATTGATTGTTAAACATTTTCACAATTAGGCATGTACCACAATAATATTAATCTTGTTTTTATTTGTAAAGGAATTTACAGCAAAGTAATCATACTAAAAGTTCAATTAAAATAAAAATAAAACGCACAAGTTCTGTAATTAAAAATATACCGTTACAGAGGGCATAGTAAAACAACGCCTAAACGATTTCTGTATTAATTATTTTTTATTTCTAGAGTATCGACTATAATCGCCATGCAGAATCGATTTTATAACGTTATTTGCATAATAAAATTGTAATAAACATTAGTGATGTTTAATGTAGCGATATGAAATTATCGATATTTATTTTAATGAAATTCGCTTATCGATTCGATTTTCGAATTTAGTGCACACGTGTGTCAAAATCGTTATAATTTCAATCGATTATTTAATACGAGATATAAATTGTTGTCGGTCACTTATAACATTGGATCCGGTAGTCCATTGGGTCGAAGCGAGTTTCGAACGTAAGGTTGTAATTTAAGAAGTAATCACTTACTGATCGCTGCCGGAATCGTCCGCCTTTTAAGGGGCCAGTAATTATCGAATATTCGGATAAAAATTTACATATTGTTTTTTTTTTTATAGTTCGCTTTCTCATCGTTTCGATTAACGTTTTGAACTTTACAAGGGACGCGGGGACAATTTCGTAGTGAGTTTAATGTAATTAGATGGTGCGATAAAAAATTGTGTTGTTCCCAAAGAAAAAAAGCTTTCTTTTTATTGGGAAGATATAAAAAACTGGCGGTGGCGTACGTGGATTTATCCAGCGTGATTGAGGTGCAGGTAATATATAATTACTTTTTTTATAATATATACAAGACTAAAGTTATAAATATAAGGTCTAAACATAGAAGTATTTACTCTTACATCGAAGACAAATACAGAAGCTAAATAAAAATTATTCAATTTTTTTTTATAAAAGTTATCTTGTAATTATAGAGTAAGTTATATTTAAAAAAATAGCCGTTCCACAACACATGACCAGTCGTTATATAAAATGATTTAGTAGCCTTCAACTTGTCAAATCAAATATATTATATAATCGAGAACGCTCATTAAAACTGGTGTTATTTGCGATAAAAAAATCTTCAATGGAATCAACAAGTATATGAAAAATGCAAATTCAATATTGATGAATTGACTCGTTAAACTATGTAATACATATGTACGTTTTATATAAGTGAATAAATAAGTAAGTAAGAGATAAATCTCTAGCGATCCCGGTCTTGCTCTTACTCATTCATATATTATCTACCTATTCTATATATACATATATGAAACTTACACGATTTTTATTTTATTTTGGATGTATTTTTTATTCAATATCAGTATTTAACTTTTCTTTTTTTAATTCCTAGATTGCATTGGTGCAATGAAGATATTTATTATTATTATGTTAAAAAAAAATTCTGTACTTTGCATACTAAGTATATAGAATACCTTGCTGTAAGAATTACAAATTATCTGTCGTATTGTATGGTGCATAAGGTGGAAACTCAATTTCCCGCTACTGGACTAAAATCTCCGCCTCTGTTGTAAAGTTTTTTTAAATAACTTCAACACGCTGCTTTACCTGTCATACCTGTAGGTATCACTTGGTCCTTCAGGGTGTTTTTCTATACAACCAACCACGAGATGAATTATAAACCTAAATGGAACATGAAAACTCAACAGAGATCCTTAAGCTGTTAATGGTCATTATTATTAAAACAATTATTATTATTATTTTCAGGATTACGTTAAAATTAATACATGAACTTGATTATTTATCCTGAATCATCATATAGGATCACTTGTTTTCCACCTGTACTTTCACAGGTGTTAGCTACCATATGTTTCCTATACCCCTAACAACCTGTATGTATTTCAAAATGTGGAAGCTCACGTCTTAACTACTCAACCAATCAACAAATATGTATTACAATGTTAGGTCGGATATATAAATATAAAAAATTGAAATACACGCATAATTTAGTGTTTCGTAAGTTAAACTCCAAGTCCAATCGATAAAGGACTAAAGACAAACAAACCTTTGATTGACGTATTCCATGCGAATCGCTAAAGTCTCTACTATATTATGTACTACAAACAGTATTGATTAATATATCTTTATTTATAATACAACACAATTTCATATTACTTATATATGCTTAAATTTTAGTTCCAAAGTTTCGATACCAAGACATTCAAGACGCCATTTTTTCGCGAATCCACAATGAAAATCATAGATAATTCAAGATCTTGACCAATGATATCACGTCAATTCAGTGTTAAAATAGTTTATTTGTATTGTATCTCTTGTGGTTGGCCAGGCTTTAAGTACCGACAGACGTACAGTCTACATAGTGACTCATTTTTCTTTAACGGTATCATATGAGTGTGTTTTAATTAACAATTTATCTTCTCAAACGTAATAAAAGCATTTATAGCGTCTAATATACCTCTTTCGTCAAACTGACTGCCTTTTTTTACAAATCCTATCTAAGAATGACTGGACGTATTACATTCGTCTGAACTTTTTTAGCACTAGTTTGTATAAATTAGTTTTAGAATTTGAATGTTTCTATTATTGGTTCGTTTCGTTCGAGTAATTTTGGCGTTAAATTTATTTAATGCTATTTTAATTGCATGTTCATTTTAAATGAATATGCAGTAGTTACCAATTGTATTTTAACAGATGATGTCATGACAAATGAAAGTCTTTTATTTGCCTGTACTTCTCCTGGCATAAGAATAGGCTATACGTATTATAATTATAGTATATATATAAGCGACATAAGTTTCACGCCAACTAAAGCAGACACAAAGCCCAAACTTCAATTTTCACACTTCACTTAACTAATGTATAAACTCACAAATCATACTACTCAATTGTATAATAAGTATTACAATAATAAGGTATTACAAATTAAACTCAGGCGTCATTATTTTATCGCGTAAAACCGTTCTGTACTGACACGCTAACGAATGGACTCTGCCTATTCCGTATGTTAATGAGACTTACATATTGGTCAATTTAACAGCATTGTAATATAGACACATCAGCCATTACACATTCCTCGATTGATTGATTGATTTAGACATATAACAGTAAATTAAATGACGTATCGATATCGATAATTTATAGCCTGTTACCGCACTTGCAACTTATGTTTACTCCCACATGAATATTACCTACGCTTTAGAAAATGTTCTATTTTTAAAAATATTTATAAAGTATATTTATAAGAAAACATATTTTGTTTTCGTTAAAAAAAAACAGAAGTCTGTTTAAATTATTTTAAAAAACCTTATAACCGTTTTTAATAGTACAGATATTAAATCAATTTATAATTGTTTTCATATATAAAATATAAATTAGTTAATTGTGGTCAATTTTAATCCCATTTTTTTTTATAAAAGACGATGAAAAATAGTTCAATTCTGTTATTATCACTATTTACAATTATTTATTTAAACTGACAGCTAAATATATTTAAAAAAATATATTTGTAAAGCACGCAAATCGAAATAATAGAATTGCGTCTGCAAACATATTTTTAAAATCATTTATATTTAAAAGAAAAAATGTTTTTGGGATTAAAAATTATTAAATATATTTTCGAAAACGAATATGTAGTTAGTATAGTTATTTGACGTATCTCTTACATCCCACAGAGACTTTTTTATCTATTATCTGTAAAAAGGTCAAATTAATAATTAAGCTACCTAATTTGTAAACAATTTACCGGTTTATTAATTTACAAATAAAAATACCGAAATCACGTAATAAAATTATTAACTTGTTTTAACCTTTTGAAATTCGAACAAATTTGCACTATTAATTATTTAATCTGTGTCAACGAGAATATGTCAAGTAATTAGAGAGTATAATGCATAAATCTTATAAAAATTAGACCAATTACGACATTGAAATCGTATTAAATGGCCTTTGACTATAGCAATGAAAAATGGTGACATTTAATTTAATTTTACGTTCATCACATTTAATGGCTTCTGAATTTATTATTTTATATAATTATTTTTTATTGTTACTGCATCATTTAATTTTACTTTTTTAAGGTATTTATAAAATCTAAGATAAATCAAAAATGTGTCAAAAAATTAAAACCATAATTAATTAGAATTAATTTTAAAATATATATATATTTTAGCGACTTTTTTTCAGAAAGGATCATTTAACACTATGTTAGAATAAATACACTATAAATAAAAAGTAATTTTAACATGAAAAATCTACGTCGAAATCAAAACATTTTTATTCAAATACTTTTATAAGTTCCTGTTAAATTATGAAACAATCTACGCTCGCGGGTTAAAACCTAGGTTTTAACAAGCAAGCACAACAGAATAATGATGTGCTTATTTCATGTTTATTATTCATCTCATGCTTGGTGGTTCATCTATAATTCTGCCACATGTGTATCCACCTGCAGTGGAGCAGCGTGGTGAAATAAGACCCAAACATTCTCCTCAATAGGAGGCCTTAGCCCACGAGGAAGTTCACAGGTTGTTATTTACTACTTAATAAGTATATTTATTTGACAGATATCTTTTCATTTATATATATATATACGTAATTATCTCGCTGCGTAATGTACCTGTTTTGGTTTTCACCACATCCGGTCATCGCATTGGTTTAACAAAACTTGATCGAGTGCTGACATTATTATTAGCGCAGACAGAAGACTGTCTTAAAATAAAAATAAAAGTAACACAATTACTTCACTGACAAATCTCTTTACTCATCATACTCGATATGAACAAAATAGAAGAATTACTTTATGATTTTTCGAATTAATTACCATGTAATCTTTAAACTTCTACTTATAAACGTCGCTTACGACTGTTTAGTTAAACACTGATTTATCTCTTTCTATCATTATTTTTTTGACATTAGAAAGAAGAAGACAGCATTAATACATTCTTTAAAAGAAGGTTATACTTACATTTATATTAAACATCGGTAAGTTAGACTGTGATGTATGCTTAGTGCGAGTTTCTTAAGTTATACGAAGTTATTATCACTAGACGTTGCTGTTATCATTCCATACGAATCGCACGACGAAAACTGTGCTATGATATGCTATGCTGGCAGAACTCACTTCGTATCCCATTCGTGGAATGGTGGAAACCTACTTGCGTTGCTTTAAATGTTTGCGTCAAAAATTCATCTTCAAACATTAACTCTATACAGGTTGCTATCAAATACATATGTTCATGAATTAAACCTTCTAAGCAACCAAAGTACTTTGTTATTTAATGTTTGAGGAGCTTTGAGTTGTTTCTCATATGATATGAAATGATTAAGCGAGTCTGGAACGGACAAACAAACATACATATATAAACGATTACATTCTAAACTTAAAATTAAAATATAGTTCAAGTAGGGTCTTATAAGAACTTTTGAATCATTTTAGGATAAATAATATGTAAATCAAACAACAGTTTTGAATTTAGAATACCGAAAATAACCAGAGAGAAATTTAATAGACTTTTTCTACCTTTTAAATTAAGTATGTCATAAGTATGTCAATTAAATCTATATATATAAGCGAAATACCACTCAACAAGAGATCTTCTAAACTATCCGCCCGATTGACTTGAAATTTGTCACAGTTACTCCTTCCCCGACGTAGACGCTCACTACGAACGGATTGTACGCAAATCCTATCCAAAATACATTTTTATTCTTATCTAACTGGGAAAGCCGAGACGATTAGCTCGTATTTTTATATTTAATATTTCTTCCACTCAAAGGGAGAGGAAGCTTTATCCCAGCAGTAGGACATTCACAGAGTATTTCACAACGAGCAAGGAATACTGTACACCACGTAGCTACTCTTGACTAATAAAGTACATAACAATAACACGGCTTCTTAATGAGATTAATTAATATAATATTTGATTTTTCTTAAAGGACTATTTTAAAATAAAATTTCAATGCAGCCAATGCAACGATGACACAAGTTCAATATTTCTGACGCAAAAACGTATCACGTATTATAATAAGCTGCACGAGCTCTTTCAATATTTGTTTGTCTTAAGACAGTCGCGTGTCTACAACAATATAAGTATGCGTAACTCGATATTTGGCAATTGATCTAAATTAAATAGATTTAACGTCAGGTCAAGTATAAATTGGAGATTTGATTACTGAACATATAAATCTTGTTATAAATTGCTACTTAATTATATATGCATTCTAATAAAAATATATAGTTAACATAGTTCTAAAGTAAATGTTTTTATAACTATAATGGTTTATTTTTTTAGAATGGAAACATCGACACATTCACGAAAAAAAAAATTAGGATAAGATTGTGCATTGTCAAAGTGCGTTGTGATACGTCATTATAATTTATAAAATTACAATACGCAAATGGGTCACCTTATGGCAATTGGTCAACACCGCAGACAGACAATAGATTACCATCAGGTGATCATTGCTCGTCCACCTACCTATACTATAAAAAAAAAACATTGTCAAAAATTTCGTTTCATTATTAAACATATCACTATGGACTCTATAGCTTATTCTAACCACTACAAGAGTGAATACATACAATACAAACAACTACTACTCATTATGGTTTTTTGAATAAATGGCGTTTTGAATGTCGACGAAGTAGTTACCTTTGGAAATACAATTAATGTGGATATATATTTATATATTTGCTTTTATTTTTTTCTCAAGTTATCGTGTTATATAATTGTAATCCTATGTGGCCTTAATTTAGTAATGAGTAAAACTGTACAACCATTTCTGTAACGTTTTTGGATGAGTGGAATGATGTTGCATTATAAATAAGATATTATCAAGAACTGTCTAGTGCATAATATAGCGAAGCTGATAATAAAGGACTATGCAACTCTAAGTTTTGTTTTTTCATTCACGCATTCACTCATTCGATTGAAATACTTTGACTGTTCTTAAATAAATACTCCCACAAATATTGTTTATTACATAAATCTATGCGATTATGATGATACTGATATCGTCAGACAGACAAGTTTACGAAATAATTCGTTTTTATATCTAAAATGATTAATTTAAATATCATTTCGAGTATTCGACGCTCATTACAATTATATCGTATGTTTATAATTCGAACATCGCGTGCGCTTGCAATTACATTATGATTACATTATTATCTGTGATTCTTATATATGATTTAAAGAATGATATGTCAAACTTTCATTTAATTTAAACCAATAATAATCAATCTTCATTTAAGATAATTAAATTCTAAATTAGAATAATATAAATTAATTTTAACGTAAACTTTAAACAAATCTTATAAACTTACGATTGTATTGTAAATAATAGGAAGGCAGTAACGCAAATATGCCACTTGCAGTTCTATTCTGTAAGAAGTCACTTCATTACTCACCACGTGAAATGTTGATAACCGACTTATGGTGATATACAATTTTGATGCGTGTATTCTAGATATGTTATAACTATTATGGTCAATGTTGCATATCATCTTTCTGACATTTCATGACAATTTTCAGCGGTGACTTTTTATTTTATTTTTATAGTATAGTATAGGTAGACGTACGTATAGAATATGAGCCACCTGATGGTAAGTGGTCACCAACGCCCATAGACATTGGCATTATAATTAATGTTAACCATCGCTTACATCGCCAATGTGTTTGTTCTCAAAGCATAGCTCTACTGGTGAGATAGTCATATATATAGATATGGTGAAATAGTCGTTATCTATAGGTTTATAAATATTATTAAATTGAATGCAGTTTAAGGCACTACGTTACAAAATTATAATGGCGATCGATATCAGCAATTAAAATGGAATGACAGCAATTCTATAAGAATGCACTTCGCGTATATTGAAATGTCGTAAATAAACACAGCGAATGATATTACACTGGTCGCTTGTTCTGCTTATAAGTGCAATTCCTGTCAAATAAATTTAAACTAAAAAGCCGAGATGGCCTAGTGGTTAGAACGCATGAATCTTAACCGATGATCGTGGGTTCAAACCCGGGCAAGCACCACTGAATATTCATGTGCTCAATTAGTGTTTATAATTCATCTCGTGCTTGACGGTGAAGGAAAACATCGTGAGGAAACCTGCATGTGTCTAATTTCACTGAAATTCTGCCACATGTGTATTCTACCAACCCGCATTGGAGCAGCGTGGTGGAATAAGCTCCAAACATTCTCCTCAAAAAGGGAGAGGAGGCTTTAGCCCAGCAGTGGGGCATTAACAGGCTGTTACTGTACTGTAAATTTAAACAAGTTATATATTCCTTTAATACATAACCTAACTCATTAAACATATATTAATTTGACTTATAATTAACCCTATCAACGACTTCACTCGGTCTTTAATACCTCAGTAATTCACGTTTAATTTACGTAACACAATAGCAAAATCTTTAAGCGTTAATACAAAGAAACGACGTTGATTCGATAATTACATTAATCATGGATGTATTAGTCTGTTGATGTCGGTCGGGCTTATTGCCATTGATTAATTTTTGATTCAAATATAAATGTTACAATCATATTTTTGAACACGTTATTAAGAAAAATTGATGTAATTAAACTTAGAAGATCTTAATTAAGTCGTTTACAGATAATAAAAGAGCTTAGAGTTAGTACTCGTTTATTTTCATACACGATATTAAAATTTAATTGTTTATGATTATTATATGTGTATTTTTCAATTGGAATAGAATCTCTCCATAGAATCTACATTCTGAACCATACATGCTATAAGCTTTAAATAGTTTGTGAAAGTACGAGGAAACAGTGCCTGTTAAAGCCTACATGAATCAAGTATATACAACATTGGTGATAATTTGGCGTTGGTATTGGATTGGCAATGTTATATTTATTCCCAATATGCCAAAAAACATACCGGATATTAACGATTTGCCAAATATAAGACATGTGACCAAACTATCACATACTTGTCATTTACTCTAATCAATTCATCATTCATACCGGTTTATATAAGTTGTAAGAATAATGACTTGAGTGTGGGAGGTATCCGTTCAGGTACAGTCATATAAGACCCATTATATAACTCGCGATAGTCTTAGCACAGTCATAGCATAATATGAACAAGGAATATGTAAAAGAATCATTTAAAATGTCCGAATCTCATTGGTCTAGTGGATAGATAAGACCGCAGATCGCGATGTCCTGAGTTCAAATCGCAGTTTTTCTGTCTAAAATCCTCAGTAGCAGTTCGGAATATTGAAGTTGGGAGAGTACACTCCCGTGCCTCGGAAAGCACGTAAAGCCGGAAACCTGAAGTCTTTTCGGTCGTGTCGGGTTGCAGTCTATCGGATTGTGAGAGTGAGAGAATAGAGAGTTGTGTATGAAAATGTCCTTCGCAGGCTAATGGCTCTCTTTAGATTGGCCAATATCATATTATAATATACGATAAACTCGATCAGTACATCATTTTGCAGTAACAATAACTAAAAATAAATATGTATACTTTGTAATTATATAATTGAACTAAATATACAAAAATAGAAAGCAAAATTGCGAAATATTATTTATGTATTAATATTAATAACAATATACGACTTATTATAATTGCGTAATTATATTAAAATATAGTAATAAACGATATACTCATTAAACTTTTATTATTATTATAATTATTCGATCTCTTGAGTTTCGACGATAAATTTATTTCAAGTGTATTATATGCGTTAATAATAAATAACTTAAATACATACATAATTACATGCTATACTAACTTTTATTCAATCTCTTTTAGGAAATATTGTCATAAAAGGCTATGCTACTGCGTTCGGCCATCTGTATTCCGATAAC
The DNA here is from genome assembly GCA_905147175.2 of Nymphalis urticae. NCBI lineage: Eukaryota > Metazoa > Arthropoda > Insecta > Lepidoptera > Nymphalidae > Nymphalis > Nymphalis urticae. Next base: position 4,191,610 of record LR990007.1, read on the forward strand.
TGCTGTATTTAAAAACTTCCAACATTAATATTATAAGGCCTCCTTCACAAATGAAGGCTTTTTGTACAAGCTAATTCAAATCCACCTTTGTCACATCTTACAAATGCATTTTAAAATACTTTCGCCCAAATTATTTGAACTAAATTTTTGCACTCAGTTTTTGTAATAATACTTTTTAATATACATTTTTTTAATTCGTTTTATTATTCTATGTAGATTTAAAAAGGTTTTTAAAATGATATTTTTTTGGCAAAATTGTGATTGTAATTTATCTGTGGTCTCTTGTACCCAGGAGCGCCTCGGTGGCGGCGGGCTCGGGCTCAGCGGCGGCGGGTTCCGCGGCGCGCAGCCCTCGCTCGCCGACTTTCAGCCACCGTACTTCCCACCACCCTTCGCTCCGACAGCCCATCCTGCTAGCCCGCACCATCAGCAACAGGTTTCTTTTTGTAATTTATTATCATCGGACAACGGTTTTATAATATATTTTTTTATCATTTATAGGCCAGCATTTGAGCGTTGACTTGCCTGATTTAATGCGGTCAGCGTTTGACCCATCACTAGTAATTCATGATTAAATCAAGAATTCCGATGTTTTTTAATCTTAGACATATTTTTTAATAATGATATAATTTATGTAAATACCTAAACAATTACGGCCTAAATTATAAATGCTAATTAGCGGGTGAATAGTTAAGTAATGCCGTTCTTCTTTCGAATGGAAATAGAGAGATCAGTGTTTAATTAAACAGCCACTAAGCAATGTTAATAAGTAAAACAGAATAATAAAACCGATACATATATGTTTCATAAATTACACATACATTATTTTATTACACATATTTTTATATTATTAAATTTTAAAGTAAGATAGATTTATTATCTTTAAAATTATCTATCAAAATTAGAGACCCCAATTATGTTTATTTAACTTGTAAAAGGTTTTAATTCTAACGCCATTCTCACTGTTGAGTGTCTGTCTTGCATTGACGAAAAATTAACAATGTCTGTTATCCTCAGAGCCATGGTATGGAATACAGTGGCGGAGGCGGTGGTGGGCCGGAATACGCGCAGCACTACGCCCCGCAGCAGCTGTTACCACGACACCACGGCCACCACGAACCACACGCACACTTACGTCACCATCGCGACCACCATGACGCCTTACATTCGCACCACGTAAGCATATTTGTACCAACATATCATTAAAGCTGTTCATTAAATTATAGTCTAATGATTCTGACTATGATTGTTAAAATATTTCATTCGTAGTTATAAAAGTCTAAATTCTTCTAATTCTTTTGAATATACATACACACACGACCATGAAATATTGAAGTACAAATCCGTATAAATTAATACTTTTGCCTAGGAAATCAATTTAAAAATTACCAAAGGAGGTGAGTACATACGTTCCATTATTAAAATTTTCGACACAAAACTAAAATTGCGATAACATTCTTATATAAATTACTAAATTAACCAAAAAAGTGACAGATACACAAGCTACACAAGTATGAGTGCGACACTTTTCATTTGTCTAAAGATTTTAAATTTAAAAAAAGAAACCAACGATGACAATCTTTGATTATTATACCGGCCACAGAGTATAATGAACATAATACTAATTACACAATAGGAGCCTCTGACAGCCATAAAACTGTATGAAATAAATTATGGAATAAAAAATCATAATGAATATTACAGATATTTTGGTTATTATGATTTAACAATACACAAGTTGCGTTAAGAAATCGATTGGCAACGGTCTCATAAAACTATTCGGCCGCCGCGTGCCAGCTACGAAATCTTGACATACTTGTAACCTTACCCTAAATTATTGCGTTATTAAAATAACCCTCCATGTCGAAATTATTATACTTACGACAGAGTAGTTTGGTTAGAAATAACTTATCTGTATTTGTTGAGAGAAAAATAAACATTTCCTTTTACTAAAAATCTAAAGACCGTTTTGAAGGAAACGCTGAAAATAACGTATTTTTAAAATTGGAATAACCTTAAATTTAATAATAATTTTTTTATCAAAAGCCACAGACAAGAAAAAAAAGTTAGAAAATATTTAATACACTATAAATAAACTACACGATATTTGAAAATGTCTTCCAAACTCTATTCAATAAACTAATCAATTAGAAACGTACTTCATGATCTTGTGTGACACAATATGTCAATACTTTATTATAGCAAACGCTTTAGTAGATTAGCCCCTAATGCCCCGGAACGTCCGGATTCCATACAATGCTGCAAACTTTAGACGGGATATTTTGTCGTTGGATAATACCATAAAGTTACGATACTCATATTTATTGTGACAATTTTATCTAAATAGGTTTTATACCGTATTATGTTTTTATTCTATTTTCAAAATGTAAACTGTTTTTCTTAAATATTATAAATGTACAGGTTATATATAAGATTAAAGCTAAACTTGAAAATGCTTTAATAGTTTTCTATTAGAAGTTTGTTATCAAATATATATTTTTTTTTATATATAGAATAGGCGGTTGGTCGTATATTGATGCTGGTTAGTGGTCACCACCGCCCATAGACATTGGCGTTGTAAGAAATATTAACTGTGTTTTGGTTTTAATTGTTTAATTTATAAGAATCTTAGTTCCCAATGTTAGTAGCGCATTGGTGATTTAAGGGTTGGTTGACCACCATCAGGTGGCCCACTTGCCGCTCTGACTACCTCATACAATTGAAAACAAAAAACATATATTTGATTATGACCTATTTCATTACCATTTTGTCCATAGTTGTCACACGGCGGATTCAGCTATGGTGGAGGCGACAGGCGGGCGGAGTACGGCGCGAGGGAACAACACGAGCTCGCATTACACCACGCGCTGCACTCAACAGACGAGACACAGGTTAGATTCTTGAGAGTCGAGTTTTAATAACTTTAATTACATAGTAAGTAGCTTTTTCCCGCGATTTTTTCCGCGTGAAAGTCGGTTTTATTACGATTTATTAAAAAAATATATTTCTTCGTTTTCTGTTACTTTTTTTAATTTATTCAATGTAGAGTCACACGATTTCTACCTCCTTATTATATGTATAGATGATAAACTATACGTTTTTAATTTTTATTTGCAAACCCAACCAAAGTGTACTTAAGATCATGTACAAAAAAAAATATTTAATAAAATAAAAGTACATCCTTGTATTAATTTTAATTTGAAGAATTTGTATTATCTATTTAATCAAGTAAACAGTAACAATTTAACTATGGTACGTCAAACTTTTTTTATCCGATATTAAACATCGAGGAATATGTCCGTCAGCCAATCGGAATTTAATAATCTTAATAAATTAAAACCCGCCCTCGGACGCGATCGTAATCGGTTTTTTTTACAGAATTTTCCTTCCTCAATAGAATATTGATATTAAGATATTATGACATTCCGCCATTTTTAATGTGCATTTTTTTTCAGAATGCGGGCATGGATGATACTACAGGATTTATGACAGACCTTCCTTTGTTAAAAAGTAAGTTTATATAGTTTGTAACACAATTCAAAATAGTTGCAATATATATCTAAAGCCGAGATGAAACTTTACCGATAGTTGTGTGTTTAAACCGTGGCAATACCTTTCCTACCTATATCTACTTCTTACGTGTAAATGTATGGCCATAACCAAATATCTATACAATCATGAAATAAAAGTAATTTAATAAAATCAATTTTTATATCAAAATATTTCATTTTTAGTAAATTTTAGAATATAATTTTTAAATTATGACTGTGGATTCGATCGTGATATAAACTATATGATTTATAACATAAGATTAGTTTTAATATAACATATTTATGACATACAATTAAAAAAACATATTAAATTATGCTTTCAAATATAATATTAGAATGTAATTCAATGAAATTTCCAATATGTATTTAATTTTAAAACTTGTAAATTTTGATCTTTGCTTTAAATTGTTAAAAAAAAAAACAATTTTCTAATTATTTAAAAAAATTTAAAACGCAGGAAGTATAACTCAATATAATAAATTAATATTAAATACGATTGGACCGTCACTTTCATTGCAAGAAAAAACATTTATTTTCTAAATAAATAATAACACGTTATTTTATTATGTATTTGTCTAAGTATGAAAGAAATAATTTAGAATGATATTTTAAGATAAATAATCTAATTGAATTGCTTAGCATGAAACCAAAATATTTATATAAGTGTACAGTTCGAAAATAGCCTAAGGCAATACTTGCTATACTAGAGCCATACTAACAACTATACGAACAAAAAAACAATGAAAAGCATCATATAATTCATGATGGCAATTATGGAAGCCCAATTATTCTTTTTTTGAATCCATTCTAAATTCAAATAAGTCTTCAGACTTCCTACTGCGTGCAAAACGTCTCTATAGACACATCACAAAGACAATCAAATGATAGAACAAGTTAGTTATTAACTCATTTCCTCATCGATGACCCGCTTGATAAGCGATAATTAGCCATCATACAGTTATCGGATACGTGTATCGATTTTTCATACACAAAAAAATCGATCTCATTCAACCGAATAAATCGATTCAGAGAAATAAAAGTATCGATCAATCATTCGATATTTAAATAGCATAAGTCGGATACGGAAATGACTTGTTTAGATAGTAGCTTAGCTTTTTCTGCTGATTAATTGAGAAATGCATTCCTTGTATCTATAAACTAATATTTTGAGTCGTATAAATATAAAATTTATTTAACACTCATCGACACAAATAATATTGAAATATAACAAAGAATGTTTGTTTAACAATGAAGTATTTAAATAAAAGTGTAACTAGCTGCTAATAACTTTAAAAAAAAATTACCCGCGTTAATTTTCTTTTTTCGAAAGCACGGTGTCGAACAGCCAGCATGGTGCAGAACTAATGATACAGTAATGTTTATTGTATTAGGGTTACCATAGAGAAATATTGTATTGGTAATGGATTTCACGCTGTGCACATGTTTGGGGCGTGGCGCTAATTGTTACGATTGCCATTGTTGGTATTCGACACGGGGAATTTAAAACACCCGTATTCCTAGCGGATTTTTAATATTGCAAACTTTCACGTACAATGCAAAGAGGTCTTATGTGTAAAATTATGTAAATAAATTGGATTATTCAGTTATAGTTCAACGTTTGACACGATTAACTTGTGAAATAATTATTTTAACGTATTCGTATTCTATTTTTTATTTCTTTAACTTTAATAATTAAACATCATATTAAAACCCCAATTACCCAAGAAACCGAGAAAATCTTGCGTTACACAATTTCTTCAATTTCAACTTCAACTGCTGGACTAAGGCCTTCTCTCCTTTGGAGGAGAAGGTTCTTCCCCGCAGAGGTTATTCTCCGATGCTGCTCCGATGCAGATTAGTGCCCACTTGTGCCTTTTTTTACCCAACATTCAGCGCAGAAAAATAATTATTCACACAAATTAAGCACATGAAAATTCATGGGTGCCTGGTTTTGAATCTACAACCTGTTGTAACCACTTTTTTTTTTTTTTTTGGTGAGGAGGAAAGGCATTTACGCCTACCGCCCGGTCCACGACCGGGACGGTTATGTGGGACTCACGGGGCAAAAGGCCACCGTCCTACCCACTAAAACCTCCCCGTACCCTTTCCGTCTTAACGAGGAGCGCCACGGGATTGCTTTCGCATGCTACCGTGGCGCTTTGACGGCTGGCCCGCCTATGCAGGCCTTCATTCTCTAGGCCTGTTGTAACCACTGGTAAACCTCGGCTTATCTATTTATGAGCTATATTAGATTAAACGGGAATAATTAAAGGGGATATAATTATTTATCCAGAAGTCCGACTACATATCTATTTAGCATCTACGGACGTGGTTTTTTAAACTGGTACCAATAAAATAAAACGCAGTACAGTAAAGAACCCGTAGCGGGACCACTGTTGGGCTACGATAACGTCTGATAAGTTATTTCACATGCAACCCACTACGGAAACATATTTACGTTACATGGTATTGGTGTTACATGGTACAAATCTGACACATATCTGTAAAAACTAAATCTCAACACGCAATCCGCAATGCTCGTAAATAGCATTCAAGTCTATCAGTTTCCCGCCATAAAGAGTATCTGTCAATGTTCTTGTTGCCAGATTAAAATATAGATTATTATTGATTAATATAAAAAATGACAGATACCATCCAGTAATATTTAATATTAATTTAAAATAAAATACATATTATAACATGTATTTTATTTTAAATTAATATTAAATATTACTGGATTTACACCTATGACTTTCTGATGAGAGCCATTTACTCTTAAGTGTCATGAATTATTTAATTAACTGACAGACGTCTGGAATGCATTCTATCAGAAGCAGGACGGAAGAAGGAATTATATTTTACATTTCTTTGTTTATTCCAGCAATGAAAGGTCGAGATGGTCTGGGCGGTACAGGCACGTGCGCGCCGAACGACGTGTTCTGCTCCGTACCAGGACGGCTGTCACTGTTGTCTTCGACCAGCAAGTACAAAGTGACGGTGGCTGAAGTGCAGAGGAGGCTCTCGCCACCGGAGTGCTTGAACGCGTCTCTTTTGGGAGGAGTATTAAGGAGGTTTGCCTTGAGTTTATTTTCGTATTCTCTTTCTCTTTGGTGCTCTTAATAATATACAACCGATATTGTTTCTAAGTATACTTTATACCTTATATCTAGCTAAAAATATATGATTGAAGTATATTGCGACCTTATTTATAAACGTTGCTAAGTGACTTAGTTAAACACTGATTTCGCTTTTTCTATCATTTCTATTGATTTGTCATTCCAAATAAAGAGACACGGCATTGTTTAACTACAAAAAACAGCCGCAAAATATATATAACCAAAATAGTTAAATACAAAAATATTTCGCTTCAAAATTACTAAAGTAATTAAAACGGTACAAGTTTAACCTAAACATACAAATCAAATGATCATTAGGCAGCCCTGGTTATTTATAACTGTTATTGCTTATAATACTCTTGCGGTAACCACAAACTATACCGGGTTTCATAAAATCAACGATTACTTACATATTAAGCATTTTTTATCTGTGGCAAGGCGTTGAACAATAAAATCTATAGCGGTCTGTGGTCTCTTAGTAAGAGCTCGTAATATATGTAGATAATGTAAAAATAATTGTAACCTTATATTTATGTATAATAAAATGTCACAAACTTTGTTTTTGGATCTTGTCATTTTATTATAGTTTTGACAATACCTACTTAAATTGTCTTTGTAAGAAGGAAACAGAATAATTTATCATATGGTGTTAGAAAAAAAAAACAGTCATTGATAAAACACACAGAAATTAAATATACATACAAACAATAAATAAAATATTTAAATCCGCAATTTAATTAAATAAATTATTAATTTATAATCATGATAGATACATAAAATTGTATCAACAATCAGTGTGAATAATCAACAGATTAAAAATTTATTTGTGGATATCTTTAATTTAAAAAAAAAAAGTTAATATTACAAACCTCGAACACAGGTCATTCATTCTTATATGTACGACATTAGTTTTGTTTGTGATATCGTAACTTTCATATCTGACTAATGAATCGCGGCTTATTGATGGATCGTTATATTGTAACGTAAGATATATTAATTTTCAATCAGTTACTATTTGATTCGGGTAATTGAACACGAATCGATCGCATTCGAAACGTGTATTAAGGTTTTTTTGAAATACGAACGACGACGAATTCAATGGATTTTTTACAACAAAAGATATACATAACGAAAACTATGAACAGTTTATTTATTTATTTGTAACGGGAACTCAAACTCCAAAATGTATAGTTTTTTTTTTTTAAATAGAATTTTACAAGTACTTATGAATCGGCAAACGCTGCCACCACTTCTATTAGTGTTAAATCACGTATGTTAATAAATAATTAAATTAAAAAAAAATACCTATAACTCTACTTCAATTTATTTATCACATAGGATTAATCCTTATATTATTCATTTTAAGATTTGCTCAAAAATATAAAATACCGTTTACACTGCAATTTGGACCAACGTAGAGATAATATTATAAGAGGTGGACCGCAAGATGCAGAGTAAGATAGATCGCTAAAGCCGATAGCTAGTGATTGTATTGAATACTTATTTATATCAGTCGTAGGAGTAGATTAGTAAAGGAACCGGCAATCGCAGATTTACAATTTCATATAACTAGCGTAGATATACATAGTATTTATGTACGTAGCTAAAATACAAGATATTTTACTGTGAAAAAATTGTATGTAAGCACGAGTGTGGTGTAAAACACACGGTCGATATTAAAACGGATATCGTATGATACATAATAAGTACCCTTGAGATAGTTTACGGTACTATTCGATACTCGCATAGTAATTATCGTAACGTAATCAAATACATGTAGATGATTGATAAACTCATTTATCGGACAGTCTATTCGATACGTACTCGATATTTCTTGCCCATTAGTTTCCAATCTGTCGATTCATCCGATTTAGTTTTCCATTGATTCCAAATTCAAAATCATTGTTTGACTCGTTAGCTGCGCGTGATTCTCGTTTCTTTTGTCCATGGTTAAGCGAACGTGTGAAAATATTGTTGAATAAATCTGACCAAAGAGTTTTGATAAGGTTTCGTGGGATTATTTGCAAATATCAAAGAAATCATCGGTACTGGCAGGATCTGTTTGTATTATAAAGCACCGTTTTTTGTTATACTGGCAAATATCAAAATGTTTAATACATTTTTTTTATTATATAATTTTATTATTTGAAAACTTCAAGGGAATGTCAGAAATGTTCTTATATTAAAATCTAATCTTTATTTTCTTTAAACGTAGAAAGCCATTTTATTTTTATTTTTTCGTTGCTAAATAGGTATAGGTTTTTAACGCAATTTTTCATCGACGTTTTTACAAAATTGTTACGAAAGTGACTTTTTAAAATACAATCAATACAAAAATATCAGTAGTTACCTTTTTTAAACTAGTTTAAGTTACATCATTATAATATCTTAATATATATAATTCTTCTGTACGTGTGTTTGTCACCTAACTCCTAAACAGCCGGACATTTTGTGTGTTTAATGAGTTCCTGGATGATTTGAAAACACAATTGGAACAAGGTGGCGCTGCTGTCGGCATGTCAAATGAAATAATGTTTGTATGGACGATTCCATCTAGGTTCGCTAGCTTAGCATATCTTTTTTATATAAAATTCAAGAACATAAATTCACACTTGACACGTCAATAAAGCGAGTGTTTCTAAGCATAACTACTTATATAATAATATTAATATACTAAAAACGTCACCAACGCACATTTTCTGATATATACATTTAATGTATATTGGTTTTGTTCTTTTCGGTTAATTATTAAAAGGAAGTCATATTTATTAGTATAGATTATTTCAATATACTTACTTGAACATCAAATTACATTCCCTATATCGAAGAATTTATCCGCATTCCGTTAAAAGGGGAATTCAAAACCAGACGTTGGTTTATCAAATTGAGCCTATTATGTTGTATAATCCCGCCCGCCATTAATAGGGAACAGTTGAAAATTTTTTAATGACCATTCTTTGCCTTCACTATTCTTTATTTATTAAATAATTACTATAATTCACAAAAAGGTGATATATATGTTTTAATTTTTAAATTATTTTGTCAATTTATAAAATTAGATTTATAAAAGAGTTTTTATCATAATTTATATATATATATATATATATATATATATATATATATATATATATATATATATATATATAGATAATATAGAAGTGGCTTTATGTTTATGGTGTACACAATGAGAAAATTACTAACTTTTACGTTGTCCAGTCGAAACGTTGATAATAAATATTATAGACTTGCATAAATATTGGTGATTTTCTAAATAATTAAATTAACAGTTTTAAACATCCAAATTTGCTTTGCAGTAAATAATATTACAATATCGAGGTTAAACACCTTCGCTTGAATTCTACTTATAATTAAAAAAAAAGAACTAAGTTCTCTCGACGAATCTGAAAGACATTAAATATAAATTCAAATTGAATTATAGATAATTCTGACCAAAAGTTAATGATCAATACAATGAAATAAACCATACAAAATAAAATCAAAATCGGTAATCTCGTAATCAGGATAGCTTCCAATTTAAATGCGATTATGATTGCGAATGCGTTTGACAGTTAACCTACATTTTAGGCTTTAGGTAACGTGTATACAGCTTTAATCATAATCATGCAATAATGCAATAATTGTGCGAGAAATATAAAAAATTAAAGATTCTTACTTTTGAAAATGTTGATTTTGATGATTTTTTTTCTTGTGATTGAAATACGTTTCATATGTTTTTTTATAATCTTCAAAATACTGTTTTTCCATTCCACAACACCTGAACTCTGAACTTAATTATTAGTATGTTATGTACATAAAACTACAATTAAAAATAAATTAAATTTCATTCATCTTCAAACATTTACATATAATACTATCTTATGACAGTGATATGCAAAAATTGTTACATTAAACTAACTGTTCTATTAACCCGATAAAACCGGTTAATTAAAAAAAAAACAACCAACTTTTTTTCGATCAATCAACCTAACAAGCCAGCGCATTCGGCTTACAATTCAAATTCTAAACTCCATCGTTTATAAAAACAATTTCATTAACGAGCTTTTATTTTTTGATGGTTAATACTTAATACTGGTAGCGCGTTACGAACGCTAAGAAATACCAAATTTATTGTTGCAGCTAAAAACATTTATGCCGTAGAAATTTGAACTTTAATTTCGAAGATACAAAATTGTGTATTCCAAATTTAAAAGCAATCTCGAAATTTTAAATAACTTTCTATGCGTCAATCACGAACTACTACTCTGACGGTAATCGATAGTTATCTGTGGCTCGATCTAGCGGCTGGTAGCTGTAGTTCAAACACGCGACCTGTCAATATTTAACATTTACTTTTTTTTTCCTTTCGCTTGACGTTGATTTTAAACGATTCAATAAAACAAAACTAAAAGGAAAATAATTGTATAAAGAGATTTCATTATTCATGTACAGTTATCATTGTATTTTTAAATCAACCATTATTAGAAATGTGGTTTCTATGCTCATTAAGCGTTAACCAGTTGTCAAAATAATAAAACGGTACTCAACTTATTTACAGCTTTTAATTGACAGTCTGTACATATTTTGTTATGGCAACAATGCTATATTATTTTTCGACCGACCGCTCAAAGGCATTGGAATAATAGATGTTATGATAACCTCGGTCGAAGTTATTGTGCCTTCTTTATAAAAAAAAATGCTTCATTATATTATTTCAAAAATCCTCTATAAAAACTCCTTTACGAAATCGCTTGTTTTGGTTACGGCTACCTCCCAAGCCGAAGGAGTATAGGATAGTTTTACGTACAATTCTAAGTACAGAAGTGTAAGCAAACCAAAATTAAAACGAACTCTAGATTCGTATGAAATTGTGGCGATAAAAATAACTTACCATCCCGAGCCGAGCTTAATTCGAACCTAGAATCTTCAGTCTTTGTACGAGTATGTAATAATAATTTAACTATTAAACCAAAGAAACAAAAATTTCATTCTTTTCTGACTATTCATCTCATTTATTTATGAAATTTATGAAATGAACATGTTTATTGTTAATTAATACTTATGACCAAAATTAGAATTAAATATTTTTAGTAATAGTTATACAATAATTAAAGTGTATACATATAATTTTCAGTAATCATCTAACGTGTATTTTTTTTTTTTTTTCAGAGCAAAGAGCAAAAATGGCGGTCGATTATTACGTGAAAAGTTAGAAAAAATCGGTCTCAACCTGCCGGCGGGGAGACGGAAAGCTGCAAACGTCACTTTACTAACTTCGTTAGTGGAAGGTGAGTCTCAAACATCACTCAACACCTTGAGCAGAACCCTTACACTTTTAGGAACACACAAAGTCTCATTAGCCGATTCACCTGAAGGCCTAACTACAGTGTTATTCAGTAACAACACACTTCATTACTCACACGTGAAATGTTGACAACCGACTTATGGTGATATACTATTTTGATGCGTGTGTTGTGGATATGTTATGATTATGATGTCGCATATCACTTCAGACATTAACGATCGATTACCGCGGTGACTTTCGAGGTCGTTGTTACATTTTTCACAATCAATGTACAAATGTTATGTCCGAGAGCTTTTGGGTAATCCAATAGTTACGCTCTCTGTAGACAAACATCTCGTTTGTCAATATGTCAATTGTTTCGACAGTTCAGACTCGTATTTTTTTAATATATCATTGAATTGAATTATATAATATCATTATGTAAATGTTCTTTAGACGACATTGACATAACGGATTATTGCAACAGATAAACAATTACACTTTCGTATCTTAATTTCTCTAATAGAAAACCTTAAAAATATTAACGATATTAAAACACGCTTTATCTATAAAGTAACTGATCAATCAGTAAACACATGAACCTTATTATATAATTAAAATATATGTATGCTATATACACAAATAAGTATTATATATAAAAATTTTATATAACCTTATATATTATAACATTTATTAGTCATGTGATTTCCGAGCACAAAAACAAACATACAGTATAACCATTCTTTTTTTGAAATTGAATGAAACAGTGTTTCGAAAACCCAAAATAAAGTAGCCGATATATCAAAATATATCTGTATGTAGTTTAATAGTTCTCACAGTCCAATGCCTTTTTTCGGTGATGACCGCTAACCATCGTGCGTGAATGCACGCCAGTCTATTACAAATAAATAATTGTTAAATGTTGTCAACAGCGGAAGCCGTGCATTTAGCGCGTGACTTCGGTTACGTCTGCGAGACGGAGTTCCCCGCGCGCGCTCTCGCCGAGTACCTCGCGAGGCAATACGCGGAACACGACGCGAGACGCCGGAGGGACTTGCTGCAGGCCACCAAGCAGGTGAGGAACACCATCTTAAATTCGTTGGCTTATCTTATAATGACATAAGATTTACATACCCATTTATATTTGAAAGGTTAATATAATTAATAAGATTTTGGTTTGAATCTATATACAGTAGGCCAGTAGGAAGTAGTCAAATAAACTTTGACATTGATTTTATTATCGGTAGGGTCTTGAATTGTCTATGGTATTCATTGTGGATTCTTGGAAAAGTTGCACTTTGAATGTCGGCAAAATTATCATAACTTTGGAAGTAAAATATTCAAGTGGATATGACTAGTTAGGTATGTGATATTAATAGTATTATATTATAAATAAAAGTATACATATCAAGAACTATTTTTAGTGCATTTAGCAAATCGCATGGAATGTAAGTCTTAGGGTTTTTCTATATTTAATCCTTCTGCGATTCGACAGGCTATATATGTATAATGATATATATGACACCCATATAAATCTTAGCGGACTACATAGACATCATCGAATAATTCCCTCAATTTCAAGGTGGTGAAGGAGGTGATGGACCTTCTGAACCAGGACCGGTCACCGCTGTGCAACACGCGGCCGCCACACCTGCTGGAGCCGGCGATACAGAGACACCTCACGCATTTCTCGCTCATCTCACACGGGTTCGGTGGGCCGGCCATTGTGGCAGCCCTCACCGCTATACAGGTAACATTCATGGAATTATTAATTTATATAAATAACAGCCTTCAACCAAAGCCTAAGAAATATTAAACGTAATTCTAATTTTTCCTCTTTATCTAATTAAATTATTCATTCTATGGACTAATTTAGTACTTGTGATCATTAAACAATAAATGCAGACTGCCTAATGTCTATTAGGCAGATTAGATGCTGATGTAGACAATGTAAAAAAAAAAAAATTAAAAATATTGTTCAGTTTGTAAAAAATGTCTATTAGGCAGTCTGTAGTCTACCTTTATGCTACAAGTTAAAAAATATATTAATACAGTAAAATAAAGTTACTAATCGTATACATATTTGTTTCAGAATTTCCTAAACGAATCTCTAAAACATTTAGACAAGTTATATCCTCAAAGTGGTATGGTGTCATCAACGATGGACAAAACAAAAATGGATCCAGATATCAAAAAGTAACACACGCACTACCTCGGCGTCCCAAATACATGGAAAACGCGCACGTTACGAAAAACAATAAAAATAAACTTGTAAATTTTTCGTAATGGTAACATTTGATATATTAGACTAGGTTCTTCAAAATGTCGGTTTCTAATTCGATTGTTATTAAAAAGACTTTGGCATTTTATAAAATCGATGTACATTTTAAAATAACTTTTTTTTTAATCTATTGTTCTTTCGTTTTAAATTATAATATAAAATATATAATGCCAATACAGTATAAGCATCTCTGTAAAATGTCGTTTCACGTGTCATCAGTTTAAATTATTAACGCTTTTTATTATGAAAAACGTGTTAATTTTTTGTCATAAAAAAGTTGATTCCAATCACAATATTATGCAAAAGAAAAAAAAAAAGAAAAAACAACTATTAAAACTGTCATGATAATCATATCCACGTTTTAATACTATTACTATCCTATAGTAATAATATTAAATTATTACATAATACATTAAATATTACATTCTCTCGTTTTAAATAAAACGTGACGTCACTTGTGCGTTTGTAATTTTTGTCTAGAAAAAAAATATATTTGGGACAGATTAAATAAATCAAAAAGAAATTACAATTGACAGCGAAACAATTCTATTAATAAATAAATCGGTACAAAAATACCAAACGGTAAAAAACGTTAATTTTATGATGAACCGAACCGCATTAAAATAAAGTGCAATTATGAAATACTCAAGTTTGTGAGAATTTTGTAAATATAGGATTATATATAGATAAATTAAGCATATACTTGCCGCGTGTATTGCAGTTCATTTTCTATTTAAAGACCAATAGTAACAGAGGACGCACATTCTTAATTATTGTCGGCCAATTGTTCATTCTCTATCATTAGTGCAGTATGGTAGTGCATAGCAACGTTACTTGGTTTACGAAAACTTCGTTAATATCGATTAACGAATTACACTATTAAATAGCAACATTAGTAAACAGCCGGACGCTAACCATTACTATAGATCTTATAAGAATCGTAGCTTGCCAGAATAAATGGCAAGTTATCCAAGGTTTTGTATTTAACTTCATCGATTAAACTGTTGAGAGCTTGTAATCCAACAAATACAATACACTAAAGACTAAACCATTGGCCGGCAATAAATCGTCTAATACATATTGCCAGTTTTTTTTTTTCAGAAATAGTATTTTTAATAAGTAAATGTACACCTAAAAAGTCAGTGATCCACCGCAATAAAATCACATATCAAATGAAATTTGTATATAGTTAATGTAGAATTTGAATTTCACGCTCAGTCTTAAATTAATTTTAACATGAAACCTCTTTAGTTAATATTTTTATATTAGTAATAGTGTTGCTAGTGATTCATTGTGAAAGTGTGCCAATTAGATTTTAAAGTTGGAATAACCGTATATCGACGGTTAAGTATTTAAATATCTTTTATTAATTATTGTGAACTTACATTTAAATGATTAAAATGTTTTAAATTATAATCTTTTACAAATTATGTCGCACAGTATCTATTATATAAAAAAGTTTTTTTTTTTGTACCACGTTACTTCGACTACAATTTTAAAACTTTTAACGTTAAGTTAAAATCGTAAATACTATGAAATTATTGATTTTTTTTTCGTTTTCAATATACTATGAAAAAAAATTATCATGATATATTTTTTATTTATTTGTATCTTGTATACAAGGTAATTTTTTCAACTGTACGTGGTAAGCCAAAACTTAAACTACAAGGATTAGAGAAAAATGGAAATTTTGAATATTGATGAGTCTCGGGTAAATTTTGATTGCTCTTAAATTGCATCACAACATTTTTTTAATAATTTATTCTCCACTGCGTAAGTTTCGATACAAAAGTCATATGCAATTAATTCATTTGCAAAAGAGTTTATAACTTTTGAATGCAACCTGTAGTCTAGTCTGTTTGTGTTGAAAATTAAGCATTACGCCCAATGTATTACAAATAATTACTTTTATTAGATACATCCCAATATCTTACTTTTATATATCTGTCATTTTCTTTTTGGAAATCAGCATATTCGATATGCCTCTCGGAAAAAAATATTTTAAAAATCGAATGTTGCCATTTTTGTTTTTATCAAAATCGATCCCAAGACTGCTTCGAGTATTGTTCGCTTTTCGTTTTTGCTCTTTCTGTTTACTTACTTGCTGCTCCGCGTGGTTTCACTCCTGATGCCACGAAATCTACTTAAAAACATAAGGATACCTAATAGAATAAAATACAATAAGGGAAAAAAAACGATAAATAATATCTAATACACAGTGTGCCAAGTAAAACAAATGAAATTAAAATAAAAAGACTCCTTGCGTTTTTTTTTTCGTTATTCTTTTCAGATATCCCGTTCCTTTTTTATTATTATTTGATATACTTTTTTGTAAATATGTATGTTACTGAAGATTATTAAAATAAAATATTTAAAAATTGATTTTGTTCTTAATTTATTCATAAACCATTTAAACCGTAATCCACCAAAAAAATAGTAAGTAAAAGATAAGAATAGTAGTCAAAGAAACATGTAATAAATACATATACTTTAAAAAGAATACAATTTGCGTGAATCGTAATTATTTTTCAACATTGCAGCATTAATTACCAAACATCCAAAGTTAAATTGTCTGAACAAGCAATTAATGTAATACAGTACATAAGAGCTATTCTTTAAGAAAAAAAACCTGGAATTATCTGCAGAAAAGAAACATGAAACATTAGAAAGCGCTACAAAATAGCGTATAACCGTTATTGCATAAATCAGTACACATTTCATACCCGATCAAGCGATGAAAAACTCTTAAGAGTTCATCACGTATTTACATACAATTTGTCTGCCCAGAATATTTGGAAACACGCCTTCAAATACGATCACTCTTAATCGTGATACGAGGTATATATTATTTAACTATTTATTATAATAAATAGTTGGGGTGACATTTTGCCAAGACATATATTGGAAAATGCCAATTGAACACTCCTCTCCGAAAACACCTACTACTATGTTACAGCATTATCAATAATCTCCGGATATAACCATAGATTCCACTGTGTTGTGTCTCCAAATCTAAGAAAAATCTAAGAAATTGTAAAATAATATCACATCAGATGATACCATTTAGATTTCACGGTAAAACATGGAATGAAGTATTTGAGTTTGCACAAGAAGGCTTTAATACGGTTAATCACCTACAACCTACGACGATACAACAACCACTTTGAATCCTAATAAAACACAATACATAATCTTTTCAATACGCAACACACCTAATAAAACAATATCACATCAATTAGTAGCTCAGTAGCTCATTCATGTAATCAAACAGATCATACTAAATGTATCTGTCCCGTTATTAACAAAACCGATCAAACTAAATACCTAGATATACCGATAAAATTCTAAATTTCAATTAACATCCAAAACAATTAAGTCAAATAATCAGAAAACTTACATATATTTTGAAAAATATAAGACATATCGCTGACTGGACCCTGATCAAGACTGTTTATACATCATGATGTCAATCTTTAATAGCATACTGTATACGCGCATAATTGAAATTGAAAGCGCTCAAGGAATGATACTAATAATGATAATGATGTTGTAGATGTGATTTATGAAAAAAAAATCGATTTTTTCGACCCGAGAAACTAGAGGACCCTCTTAAAGTATCTTTTTCTGTCTAAACTACGCTTATATCTCACTTATATAGGAAAGCAAATGTTCTGGCCGTAAGAAATCTTTACATATTAATCATTTTAAAACAACACATATGTAAAGGCTTGACTAATTGATATAGTTGACTCAACAAGATGCGGTATGTAAATCTGTGACGGTTAAAAGTTTTTTGCCCAACAATTCTACAATTTAAATAAGTTACGTTACATTTCAAATTTACTTAAATTCGCATATAAGAGAAAATTAACGGACTGGCTTTTAAAACTGGAATATGTGAGACAGAAAATTATTAACGTAATAGATATTAATAATAAACAAACAACAAAAAGTAAGTAACAAAAAGTAGCATGTACATAGGTACATAATCTACACATCCATAGCATATACACATATACGCATCATACTTGCACACACATACCATACCAGCAATAATAACAGTACAACACATGCGCTCAAACGAATACACACGCATATTCATAGCGTACATTACCTTTTCATTTCTATTATCATAAAGTCAAAAGTCAAAGCCAAAAATATTTATCCAATATAGAAGCGTTACACTTGCTTATTGATTGTCATAAATCTACCACTGGTTCGGAAATAAACACCTCAGACCTGAGAAGAACCGGCAAAGGAAACTCAGCGGGTTTTTTTTTATATCTCATCTTTACAAGAGGTACAATACATATACAACACTAGCCAAATTATATATATACTTTTTTTTTAATTTGAGATAACCTTGAGGCGATCGTTTTATTCCATTCATTTAAAAAGTGTGTGTACGTGTAATATCCTTTAGCACACAAGCGTTATTTAACGATTCTTTTAAATTTCACAATTGAATATTTTTGACCGTTTTCTGGGATCCTTTTGTAAAAGCGTATACATTGTCCCATAAAAGACTTACTAACATTGTGTAATCTGGTAATAATGGTTGTAAGTTTATACTCGTTCCTGGTGTTAACAGTATGTACGTCACAATTTCTAAGTAAATCTTTTATGTTTTTGCGTACATACATAACATTATCAAGTATATACTGAGAAGCGACAGTCATTACTTTAATTTCTTTAAATTTACATCTAAGTGAGTCTTTTGGCCCCAGGTTATAAATTGCACGAAAAACCCTCTTCTGCAGTACAAAAATCGTATTAATATCGGCTGCATTACCCCAGAGTAGAATGCCATAAACCATTATACTGCGGAAATAACTGAAATACACTAGGCGAGCCGTATCTACATCAGTTAACATTCTAATGTTTTTTAATGCGAAAGCTGCAGAGCTGAGTCTATTTGCCAATTCATTAATATGAGCGCCCCATTAGAATCTATGGTGATACCAAGAAATTCTGTTGCTTCTACAGCATCTAAAGCTTCCCCATTTAAAAGTACATTCGTTTTTACAAATTTCACGTCATATATTAATAAACGTCTTTTTATTTTAAAAATCAATTAAGTGTCATCAGCAAACAATACTATCTCATGTTTGTTATTTAGTAAATGTGGCAAGTAATTTATATTAATGAGGTAGAGAAATGGACCAAGAATAGACTCATGAGCTTCGGGAGATCTCTTTCCATTTATGTGAACCCTCTGAATCCAATTGCTTAAATACGAAATCAGGAGGCTGAGTGCTGTGTCTTGAATCATATAGTGACGTATCTTCCTGATCAACATTTCATATTGCACACAATCAAAAGCCTTAGATAAATCACAAAATATCTCTATGGCACCTGTGACTCTTCCCAGGCTATATAAATATTTTTAACGAGCTCGACACCAGCATCGGTTGTCGAGTGACCCCTTGTAAAGCCAAATTGTTTATTGTGCAGCAACTTGTAGGTATAAAAATGTACTAACGTTTGATTGAGCATTAATTTTTCAAAAATCTTGCTAAGCGTTGGTGGTACAGAGATGAGTCTATAATTGTTGGGGTCTGAAGTACTACCAGATTTGAAAATTGGAATTACCTTACTATGTTTCAATAGGTCAGGAAACACGCCACTAAGAATGCTATTATTAAATATAATAACAAGATAAGGTGCAATTACATCAATAACCGACTTGACTACCTTAACAGAGATACACATTACATCCAATAAATTGAAAGTTCTTATTATATCTTTAACACTTACAGTATTAAAGTTAAAGCAAGTATTACATTTAGTAACATTGTTTTTTAGTAACGATACAGCGACGGTAGGAGAGGAACTGAGTGATTTGGTAGTCGAAATTGGAATTTTGGTAATTTTGAAATTTGGTAGTAAAAAGTTTTTCAAAAAGATTAGCAACATCCTGGTCAAAATTAATTGGCTTATTGTTGGCTTGTTATTTTTAATTCTTCCAGTTTCGCATTTGTTATTTTTAATTCTTCAATTTTCCACGTCATTTTTATTTTATTTGGTGCATCTACGATTTTTTTTTTTAATGTGCAACGACTTGGCCATTAACATATTTATAATATGTTTATGATGTGGTACACAATTAGTAAATATATTATCAATACATGTAGCAGTGGACTCAGTGATTCTAGTTGGCTTAAGGAATAGTTTTATGAATTTAAGAAGGTTATATGAATTTAATAGAGATCTGAATCTAAAAATTCAATAAATAAATAGATTCTAACACAAGGCTCCTGCTTCCCACATAGAAATGTATTTATTATTAAGATATACAAGAAAATGTAAACATAAATGTCTGTAGGAGAGAAAATAAATTTATTATTATTATTTATTATTTAAATCCATACAAATCCGAGTGACAGCACTATTTATTGCTATATGACAACTGATGTTTAGCAAGATTATATTAGACACTGACATTGACAACTGAAAAAATTTTGATAACGGCGCGAAAAAATGGTTTTCAAGATAAATTACTTACAAACACAAACTTATTATTTAGTACAAATTAATAAGAATGGATTCTATTAAGGTCATTAAATTACAACATCAGTTATTGGACAATTTAAACATAGTGTACAATGTGTCTAGTCGGTCAATAGTATTTTGGAATAAATATCAAATATTTTTGTTCGATGAGCTGAAATATGAAAGTTTGAATAACGTTTGCCAGTGGACAAATTTTACTGAATTCAGAACTGCTCAAGTAATTTTATCGGATAACTATCTGATCTGCTTAGATCACAGTGGCTATATTTACCTATCTCCACTGAAGTTTAAACAGTCAGCTCAGAAAAGAATTAAGACCAGTTTTCAGCGACGAGAAACAGGAATTTTATGTATAGATTGCAAAGAAAATTACAATGTTACATTCAGTATTCAACAGGAAGCAACAAAATTATACTTTTGTATCTATAAAATAAGTTCAGATTTTCCCTTGGAGAAAAAAATTGAAATATCTAATGAAACCGAACTATGTTTCAAAAATGTTATTCGTGGTAAGATGATATTTCGCTCTCATGTATTAAGTGAAACAGAATTTATAAATGTTAAAGATTTATTCCAGTTAAAAGACTTTCAATGGACAAATCAACTTTTAGTAATTGTAAGTTTTGATAATTTAACATTGTATGCTCTTCTAATTTGTTTGAAATTGACTCAACAAAATGTATCTCTAATAAAATTAATGACTTATCCATCTCAAATCAACAATATCAGTTTTATTAACGACAACAATCTGAGTATAATTATAAGTTTAGCTTCCGGGACATTGATAAAGCAACCAATTAATAGTGAATATAAAACACCTCATATCATACATTTAAATACTGCTATAAATAAATGTCTATCTATTAATAACACTATGATATACACCGATGGCATTTCTATGTGGAAATCTGAAAACACATTTTCTGAAACTGACATAACGTTCAGAGAATTTAAGGTACGGCAAGTCAAAGATTTCATTAAGGTTGCGGATCAGATTGTCTGCACGACATATTCAAAGTTGGTTTATTTAATACCTCTTGAAGATGAAGCATACTATCTTAAACTTCCTACTACTGATAGAGATTATTGTCCAGCGAAAGATCTTTTAAATAACTGTGATTACTTAGACAAAATAATGGAGGAAATAAAAAGAAATGATCAAATAATTAAAAATATCAAAAAGGAAGAAAATTATCTTACAACATTAGCTTTGTCTAACAGAAAAGATGTGATGGATGAAGTTATTCACTATAAAGTTATAGTACTAGATAATTATGAAGATATATTGAATAAAGATATATTGTTAACAATGACAAATAATGTCGAAGAATATTTCAACACGGACACATTATATTTCCTCATAAAAATCACCACAACTTATCATTTGCAACAAAAATTTAGTGATATCCTCTCTAACCTTTTTGGTAATTTAAAGATACATATCACACTCCTGTCTGACTGCAAAATTCTAAAAACAACCAGTATAACCGTTCAGGAACAGTTGAAAACTATGAACATTGTCGTACCATTAAATACACAAATGTTAAATTTAACAAAAATAACCGTAGACATTAAATTGGCAACACATATACCTGGAGCTCTAAATGAAAAAGACACTCTGTGGACAATTTTGCACTGTAATAAAATTGTTTTAAATCCAGAAAACTTTATTAAAACGAATTATTCAAGACATAACATACAATTTATTAAGGAACCAAAAAAACCTATTGCGGATTTAATTTACGAAACAGCTTGCAAGCACTATGGGAAATTATTTAAAATTCACAGAGTTCCAAACACAAGGACAACATTTAAATGGTCATTTTATGTCAAATTACCGAATAACTATAAGGATTCATTGAATAATAACGATTACTTTTTTGCCAATTTTGATATTAGCAAAGCAAAATATTTATTGAATGAATTATCATCGGAAGAATTCCTGAAATCGCAGACTAATCTCTGCTTCTCAATAAACAATGAAAGAGTGGAAGTAGAAATTTCAAGCGATGGTATCTTCGACCCTTTATTAAAGGTGACCTCTCAAAATGCTCAAGTAGCTTTTGGTATCAGAAATTTTTTCTCTGGTCTCACTCACAATAATTTTAGGAGTTACAAACACGAATTTACTAGCAATACATTATATGACTCAATTGAGGTAATCATATTTTTATTTATTTAAAAGTTCCGCTCCCTTGAGAGGTAGCATGTCCTTATCTATACCAGTGACAAAGGGTATACAAAATTTAAATTCACTACCCTTTTTTTAAATATAAATTTCGTATTATAATGAAGTCTAATAATATATTTCTATTTCAGAATATGGAAAGAAAAGTTAAAGTATGCTTGTACAAACAAATTTCGAATGAAGAATTCATCAACATATTTGATCAATACCAAAGGAATATAATTGGTGCTATACTTATATAAGATACATATTTTTAAAAAGCTAGTCACAATCAACCCTGGTTTCATGCCAAGGCCTACAAGGCACTGGCCTAGGGGTCCCGCTAACCGATAGGCCCCGTCCAGCCAAACAATATCAAGTGCCTAGGACCTTGTATCTGAGTCGGGGCCTGGTCACAATCGTCTTTTATTATATGTATTATTATCAACGTTTTGGCTTAACTATTTAATATTCTCTTTTTGTCTACGGAATTTTGTCTTTAAATAACTTTCTACTCCACTGGTCTAGTGGCTAGCTTTTGTCAAGGCATTTCGGCAACTGTGCAGTTAGCACAGGGACATTACAGTAATTGTGAATAGTTGACTAGTCTTCTTTAAAAATGAAATTGTGTATATATATAATTTTCAAGCAATGTTATAAATATAAATATTTATTATTTAAATTTCTTTTAAAAAAAAATGTAAAAAAAATAATTTCATTATGTCAATAAACTTGTGAATAATGATTTATGTTATACATTGAAAGCATAAAATTATAACATATTTGATATTAAAGTCTGAAGCCCTAAACGAATCAATAAACTTTAAATCTAATCTTTTGATGAGGAGACATCAAACAATTAATTATTATAATCAATGATGTAATAATATTTCATACTATTATTGCTGTCTTATTTCGGCACTTATGTCTAACAAGAAAAAGTTCATTTTCTTTTTGAATTAAGCCTATCTAGTATCTAACCTAACCTATTCTGTATATTAATTGAGTTATATGCATAATAATTTGATTCCCATTCCAATTCATTGTTTTTTATTTAAAAATCGTAACGAAGTTTTGCTTAAAACCTACATATAAGGATTTGACAGGATATTGAAAGAAGATAAATAAAAAAAATATAGATTAATTTTAAAATTATAATCTATTTATTTAGACCATTCTCCTGAGGAGTTCGTTGATCTTGTCCTCACGGTTACCGAAGTCACCACCATCCACATAGTGAATGGTTTTCTTACGCCAGCCTCCCGTTGGGTTGTTGAGCTTGAATGGCCATAAGAAATTGCTTGCATACTGAAACAATTAATTAGATTTAACTACATGGCTTGTAAATGATACATTTCTAAACATCCAGTTGGCTTGTTATTATAAGTACAAAGCTGTAAAAATGTTGTCTTGTGAGAACATTTTTATTTAAAACTGACATTTTTGGGAGCAATCTGATATATACAAATGTGTAAAGAAGAAAACTATTGTTTTATATCTTAATGGCATAACTTAATGAAACTCAGTCAAAAGCAAGAATAAATATACTATGAAATGGGTATCAAGAAGTCAAATAATATAACTATCAAGACTATCATTTTAATTTAAGTATACACATGGTATTTATAAGTTATAAAGAAAACATACCTTGAATTTATCACCAACAGTGAAGATTTCGTGGATGAGATCCTCCACACAGATGATGTTGCTCTTGCCAAGCTTGTCCTCAATGACCTTGTTGGAAGTGATGGGTACACGTTGTCCCTTCACTTTGGCAAAACCGCGCTTGTAGATCAGCTGCAACAAAAAAATAATGAATTAAAATATACAAAACGTATTTCATTTAAAAAAATTCTTTTTATATTCCAAATACCAAATGCTACCATAATTTTAATCACTTCAATCTTATAATAAGGATTTGAAAAAAAAGAAATTTAGAAAATGTGCAATGCAATTGTTCCTTTGTCAATAGAGCACAGACAAAACTCCGAAACACTAAGCTGCTTTTATTTTCTTTAAAATACATGTAAAACAATGTATTTTTGACATATTAAAATTATTTTCAGTTTCATTTATTTACCTCACGAACACTCTTCAAGTTGGGGTAACCCCAAGTGATGTAGGGCTCAGCAATACGCATCATGTTGACTGTGGCCTTGTTCAACTTGATGAAGACACCATTGTTAATTTGACGCAATCTGAACAGCTTGAGGACTTTGCGTACCTAAAATGTACATTCTTTATTAGACTACCCTTATTTTAATAAGAAAAACAAAAATAGAAGTTAAAATGTACATTTTTATTGTTTACATAGAATTTTACATAATATCTTATTATAATGTCTAAAGTAGAATTACAAAGGTTCTAAAAGCCTTGTTTTGACCTGATAAATTAACTAGATTGAATAATGTATTATATATTATGTTCTATTATCTACTAGAAATATGTAGCTGAGTTTCAGGCAAGGTCTACTTCAGAAATTTCAGAGAGTGTACAATAAACATCCTGTGATTATATATTATCCCATTACAAATAATTAATCATGCATATATAACAAACCTTAGGTGAAACTTGGTTGATACCACGGATACGAATGACGAAAGCAAGCTTGGCCTCACCGGGAACATAGTAGTTGCCTCGGTTGCGTGCCTGAAAAGATTAAATAAAATTACATATTTGTTTCTTCCTATCATTTTGGGAGGATCCATAAATCATATCCAGTTTAAGCCGGTACCTATGGAGCAATGTAGTTAATCTACAAATAAAGTTTTCAATCGATTTATCACAATCTCTCCATTCCTCAAACCTAAATCACTATTATTTGTTCATTGCAAAATTGAATATTCACTAAGTAGTTAGTTATAAAAAAAATATATTCATTTATTACATTTGAAACTACATGTTGTGGTTCACTAAAAATTCTCCTTGTAATTTTTATCTATGTAAGTCATGCAATCATCAAATATTATTTTGGATATTTACATAATAACAACGAATATAATATCATTATTAAATATTACATTTTAAAATATAATTAAAATTATAAAGTTATTATTATAATAATAAAAAATATATTTTTTGACAACAGTTAACTTTGTGCAATAAATATGAATAAAGAATTTAATTTAATGTTATCTAAAAACTTTCAAGTTGGTCTTGTAATACTAATTTTTTTTATAATCTCTTAGAAACATTTATATTGTAATTTCACATATTAATGAAAGTACACATATATTAAAATAGTTTTATTACCTGTCTGACCAGCCTGATCTCATCACGCTCCTTGATGCGGTATTCCTTAACATACTGTTCAGCCCTCTTGAAGATTTCTTTCCTCTTCTTGTGGGCAGCGGAACGCCTTTTGATTGTTACCTAATTATAATAAACCTTTTTAGAATTTACATTTTAACAATTTAAGGAGATATACTAATTGAAGTGATCAGGTAAATGTTTTTACAGCATCTTATTCAGATGAACTATGCCTTTGACTTTAGTATCATCATGGAAATGACTTATTACAAAATTAGTAAACGGTTTATAGTGACTGTGATTATATTATTTGTTAATAAGATATTTATTTAAAAAACGTGAGCAATTGACAATAATTTACTGGTAAATCTATTTTTAACAAAATTAATCTGACAACATTGTTTTTACAGGCCTTTAATGAAATATGAGTAAACACAGAAACCAAATTCAAATTTAAATAATATTTGTGTGTGTGAAAAGCAGTTAGTACTGTATTTGATGACCCAATTGTTTGTTATGACAATATTAATACTAAATATTACACCAGCAGGACTTCCAACTAGTAATTTTGAGTTTATTTTTATAAAAGCATGAAGGAATGTTTATCAAACAAAATAACTATAATTACCTGAATACGACGGGTTCGGAGAGCCTCCCTGCGTTTGCGGTGCTTGAGAACTGACTCAGGGACTGCGGGAAGCTTCTTGCTGTCTTCCTTGCCCTTAACTACCTTCTTCTCGGCCGGAGCCTTTTTGTCTGTTGTCGCCACCATTGTGCTGCGATATAATATCAAAGCATATTAAACAACGAAATATTAAAATATAAATTGCATATTTGTTATCAACATGTTAACAAAATTTAATATTACTTGCAATTGTCAATAAGGTTAGGGACAATGTTTTATTTATTACGGAAACATGTTTTCAAGACAATACTATAAAAATAAATGAAAATAAATTGTTAGATTTATGGTTAAACTTTAATCTTTAAGGTAGTAATTATAATATTTATTTACACATTTTTTAACCAAAGCATGCATCAGTTATAGGTTAGAAAATTGTCAATAGTGTAATTGGAAATCAGTTAAACTTTAGTAATGAGGTGGATATATAAAAATCTTAGTTCTATTTACTTAAAATATAAGCTAAAAGGGTTATACTAAAGTTTTATTGAAACAAGTTAGTGATCACTGGCATCGGATATTAACCACTCCTTTGTGTATCACTTTTCACAAAACCGTTCAACTTTTTTGATATATTGTCACTGTTACTGTATTCCTTAATAATAAATAAGGTGATTTACACTATATTATCAATAAATAATTAAAAATATAGCAACCTGCGAGGCAAAACTCCACGCGGCACGTGTGTCAAATTATAGAAAGAACGACAGGAATCATAGACTTCCGGTAATCGCCATATTTTTTATTTTTTTTATATGGCAATTAAAAATTAAAAAAAAAACTAAAAAATATTTAAAATAAAAAAATGATATATTTACCTCTTTTTAAAAAAATAAATGCAATACAAAAAAAAAAAAATGATCCAGTCTGAATATAAAATAAATAAATGACGACATAGACATAATAACAAAACTTTTAACTTGCTTGTTTCTATAACAACAATATCTGATAGATCAAAGTTGATTTGCTAATTTATTGTTAACGCATATAGGCAAATGAATGAAAGTTATATGAGGCTTATTTTTGGTAACAAAACTTGGTAATAAACTAAACGATGGTCGAGAAGGACTCTCAACTTAGTGCTTTAGATATTGGCGAACTCGATATGTACGTTCAAAGTGTGGTACCTTGGAGTATAGATGCCATCGGAAACCAAGCGTAAGTTTTTTAATTACGCAGGTATAAAAAATATGTAGTCTATTATATATTGCTATGGCCATGTTTTGAAGTTAGTATATGTCATTACTTTGGTTTAGGTATAAATTTGAAAACTTTTTATGATGCTTTTAATAAAAATAATATGTACCAAAATATTTTAGATGGCTTGACTGGCATATTCGGTTGCAAAAACTAAACCAACAAGCCGTTCTGGAGGCTTCTTCTATGCAAGAAGAAATAACAAAAGAAACACTCATTTCTTATGGAAAGGTATACATAATAAATATATAGTGTAAAAAAATGTAAATATTCAATTATATTTTAAACGACTTTTAACCTACTTCTTATATTTATATTATTTGTTTACTCGGTTATTCGTAAAGTTGTAAAAGCCCACCCATTACTCACAAAAAAGTTATAGCCCGTTTTAAATTAGGCTTCTAGTATTCATTCTTAATTTAAGAAAGAATAAACAACACATTTTTATGTAAAGCTTAAAGTAAAAATTTTAATCATTAAGAGTTTATCAAATTATTTATTATGGACGTGTAACCAACCTATTACGACATATTTTTCAGCTTCCTGTTTTAGTTCAGGAAGCAATTTGCATTCAAGTCTGGCGTTTAAAAATCTACCCACAAATAATGAAATTGGAACCCGCACCTACAAATACTTTTGGTGTATATATGGTGGTAAGTTCTAATATTCGATAAAATCGGTTATTAAATTAAATTAAAATCGAATTAAAATCGATTGATATATAATACTTCAAAATCATAAAAACGTAAAAGAGATTCGTTTTTCGTTAGGAAACATTTTTCTTTTTATAGATAATCACGCACATTATATAAATTATACTGGCATTACCAATAGCTGCTTTGTCGCGGGAAAGTTGAAACAATGTACATAATAAAAAGCAACTGTGTCCTTAAGTTGCATTTTAAATATAATGATATGATATTTATGTAGAATATTATTATATAGAAAGGTTGTTATTTTTATATCCGAATGTAGTAAAACAAAAGATTTCTGATTATTAAATAAGACGCCATCTATTCTAAGATATTTTTTGCTCAAAGTAAATGCTATGAATATACTTGTGTTTTTAAATATTCCAGCTATATCACGAGGCGGCGACTATAGGACTGCTAGAAACTGTTCTGTTTCATGAAGACGGCGCTCAGTGCGTCAGTGAAGTTGCTATTGACTTGCTTCACTACGCCGTCGATCAGCTAACGGCTCTTGTCGCTCTTATTAAGTAAGACGTTATTGATATTTGAGTTCGTTTGAGCTGCACCGATTATTTGGCTATTCGCTGTTCGCAGTATTCGGTCTTTTGTTGAATATAGGTGTATTGCCTTTCACGCCGAAGGTTGTGGGCTCGATTCCCACCCAGGACAGACATTTGTGTGCATGAACATGTCTGTTTGTCCTGAGTCTGGGTGTAATTATCTATATAAGGATGTAATTAAAGAAAAGTAGTATATCAGTTGTCTGGATTCCATAGAACAAGCTCTGCTTAGTTTGGAATAAGATGGCCGTGTGAAAAAAAAAGTTATTCTGCAAAACAACGTATTTAATTTAAATTGCAAATATTTAATTAATATTTTCAGTAATGGATATTTAAAACCGTTAACCGCTAAGGAGTTGGATAGTGAGACAGCGGTCGAAGAGCTTGACCGGCAGAAAAGAGACTTACAATTCGATATAAGCATGAGATGTATCTCAATTGTTCGGTAAATATAACATTCTATACGTAGAAATTGGTTTCATTTTTTTTTCTGTAATTTTAAGTAAACTTTTCAGGTATTTAGCAGAGCACATGGAGGTTGCTGGTATAGGCGCATCAATATCAACCAACTTGTACAAGACCTATGATGTCCCATCTATTCTATGCCATCTCATACAACTGCAACCCTGGCGAAAAGTTAACGACAAAGGAGACATCCAGATATTCAATTGTATGTACTTGTAATATGTTGCTTTTCAGTAATACAAATACATTTATTCTATTAAGGAGTGCCTTTGACAAAATTTCACCACGCAGCTACGATATCCACCAGTTTGTGGTAATATTTTATCTGAACATTTCATGGGTTGATCGATTTAAAAATAATTAATCTTTGCAATAGCCTCTTATATTTACTTAAGGATTCATTTGCATGGGCAGACTTTGCAAATTTAAAATAAATTATTAATACACGTTTTGTTCAGTTGGTCGCTGGTCCAAGCCGTCTACTGAGGACCTCTCTCAACTGCATCGTAGCGAAGCGCAACTTTGGCTTTGTCTTCGCCAATTACTTCTAGAGCCAAGACTACCCCATCACTACACTATCGACGAGTGTCGTCGTTCCACCTTCTGTTCGGTAATTTTAAATAATTTTATCAACGCAAGACATTACTTAAATTAACTTAGGTTTCAAAACGACGAATTTTCTGATTAAATCTAATCAATAATGTTAATGTTAGCTTCAAGCAAAAATCACGGAAGCAATGTTAGATCAAGTGCCGCCGTTGGGCGATTTGAAAATGTTCCTGTGCCGGCTAGCTGTAGGCGACTACTCTAGCCTACATAATCGTACGAATGGCGTCAAAAACCCGGGATGTACGCTTATTGAAGTAGTACCCCAGGTTAGTAGCTTTCCACGATAAAGCTTAAAGAAATATTATGTATACAATTACGGTATATATAATAATAAATTATTTAATATTTTCAGATAAAAAAATCATATTTAAAAGAAGTACACAAGCGCACCAAGTCGCTCGCTAAAGCTCAACTTGAGCATTTCAATATGGACGGTTCGGAAACGTCTAGAACTATGGCGAAAAAACTTCTAGAATCTTACACGAGTGACGCTGCACTTGCGATGGATAGTGGTGGGGCAAAGTGCGCCAAGTGTGGTGATAAAGCGAGTAAAAAATGCTCAAGATGCAAAACTGAGTGGTACTGTGGCAGGTAATTCTAATATAGTTAAAAAACAATAATTCTATTTAATTAATAAATGCAGTGCAAATATTATATGATAATAACGTCTTCATGAACGATTTTGGTGATGCCGGACATTCCCAAGGGAGAGTAGCCAACTGCAAAGGACATTACAAATAAAAAATTGTAAGAAATTGAAATTATGGGAGTGTAAGCAATGTCAACTTTCCAAGCCAATAGCGAAAACATTTACAAAAATGCGACAATTGTACAATCTGTCAATGATGTTATTTATTGCCGTCAATTAGTTTGTGTATTATTACTGTTTAATTGTTTAGTTTTTTCGGACAAACTACCGCTCGCGTGAGAGGAGGTGCAGGTGTTAGGCTAGATCAGCTTATTATACTCTTTCCACGGGAACAGTTTTACGTGGACTTGCTGCTATTTCAAATTCGTTAAAATCCGTTTAGTAGTAACAAAGATCCATCCATCAGCACAAACTATCACTTTTTTAACATTACTACGATTATCAGACTATTTCGGACTTGTAAAAATTTAAAGGAAAATACATTTAATTACAAGATAACAACTCTATGCTTATATAAAATTAACATTACAATAAAATCTACAATTAATAAACAATCTTTTATCGGATTCGAATATCCGATAGTTTCGGTTAAGGAGCTCCGTAACATCCCTGGTTAAAATTAAGATTTAAAAAACATAAAACAATTTTTTTTGTTTCAGAGAATGTCAAGTACAACAATGGCCCAAGCATAAAGAACTTTGTGATCAATTTTCAAGTCTCTGCATGTAATTTTTTATTTCGAAATGATTGCTAATTCAATTATTCTTAAACGTCGACCGATTGTCAATGGCAGCTTTTCAGTCCGTCAAATTAACATTGCACGCGTTTAGTACCCGACTGATTTTCAGAACCTGAATAGACTAGCTTTTTAATTTAATACATTTCTTTAAAATGATAAGTTTGATGTCTGAAGAAGTTGTCAGTCTCATCTTGGTTACGAATGTGCTAGTTTAAGTCGGAAAATTATTATGTTTTTCTAGCCATTTCAAGATAAAATGGTATGTTTTGTTAGTATTTATTTAATAAAACAGATTATAATTTTTTTGGCTTTTTATTTATTATTTATAGACATTAAGACCTAAGGATTAGCTTGAAGACTTCAAGTAGTCTTTGAGCACATCCAACGCTGGTGTCTCCTCACCGAAGTCCTGAAAACAGAAGTTAATGTTAAATTTTGTTGATTTCATCTATTATACATAGAATATTAATAAAATGAATATTAATAAATATGTTGTAATGAATGGTAAATTTATTAAATGTGTTATGATAAAAGAAATTTAATATATAGGCGATTAGATTGTGAGGCAGGAAGTACTTCATTTTATTGTTATTCAAATGGAATTGTATATTGAAATATAGCTTGTGCTTAAACATTGGGAAATGATTTTGTTTGTGCGATAGGAAGGTAGTCTGTGCAAATAACACGACACCATAGGGTCGCTCAATATTATATTGCGCTGATATTATTGGCACTTTCAACTCTGAAGTTGCTAGTGTTCGTGCAAGCGCATATTTGTAACAAAATTGTTAACAATACTTGATACTCACTTTGATAACTACGCACGAGCATCCAACAATTTTCCTGGCCTTTCCGTCTTTGTCGATTTTGCATAAACCAGCCCATTCACCAAGTTTTTTGTTGTTGTCCACCTAAGAAAATTATTAACATATTATTCTAATGTATATTGATCCAACATAATAGCCTAAAATTTGTTATTATATAATAGAAAACAAATTAATTTCCCTTCATGAATACATACTTTTTATTCATTTAACCAAAATTGGTTTTAATGTTTTGAATTACAGTTTGAAACTTAGTCAGTAACCTTTTGTTACATATTGTTGAATAATTATTTGTATTATACACATATATTCAAAACATTTACAGATAAAATATGAGGTTAAATATGATATTTTATTCATAAACTTCATTCAAACTTGTTTTCAACTATGACAAATTTATCTCCACTTTTACAAATGAACAGGACTGTGAAATAATTTAGTGTCTTCAATACTGTATGCTAATATCATTGATAAATGTTTGTTTGCTAGGAAAGTTGACTCACATGATGTAAGTCACCATAGGGGCATACATTTCACTATTTGCTCCTTTGGCCTTCTCTGCTATTTAAACAGAGCGGCTCGTGCGGAGCAACATACTATTCAATAATGAAGACAACCCAATCTTTCTCTCTTGAAATTTTCTTATATATTACAATAACATAACAACTAACAAATTTTATCATTTCACTTTTAAAATAATGATAACTGTCACTTTGGCCAGAAAACAGCAAACCAGACTATTAATGAATAAATGCGAAAGTGAGTTTGTTTCACATCTAAACATTGTCAGAAGTGCAGTTAAAGAATATAGTGTATCTAACACCTCACCCCTCACACAAGGGCGAAACCGTGGCAGAAACTATTATCTAATAAATGTATTTTGACATATGCAGAAACAAGTTTCTAATTAATGTATTTTTACATACCTTCACGAGTGGGATTTGATGTTCATTGCAAAGTGCTTGCACTAATTTCTTGTATGCAGCCTCATCGCAGTTTTCAGCCAGTACACAGAGTACAGCTTGTCTCCTATTAAATTTAAAAAAAAATTATAAATGATTAAATGTTTTATTCAAATGACATTTTTCAAATCTAGAATATTATTGATTATAGTATTTATATACCACATCAACTATGCATGTGATTACAAAAATATACTAAATTTGAATGTAATATTTGCATGAATGTAACAAAATGAACAGTTTTAAATACATATTAAATAATATTGTTGTAATGTAGCACACTTGGGAGGCCACAAGCTTGCAGAAACAAGCACTGCGGTACTATGTGTATGCATTAATGTTGGCTACTGAGTTGATCCAGCACGACATTGTTAGTGACAGATATTTCCACTCAACATGTGACTAAAACAGCCCACATGCTAAGTGAATGTTTTGTGAGGTCTGTAGCCTGGTCTCATATTCTTATCGAACAAAGGACTTAAAAATTTCAGTCTTGTAAAGTAAATTAAAGACTGTTACAGCAAAAAAAAAAAACAAATGAGGCGAAAATTACAAAGGTAGAGCCATGCATATCTAACTCAACTTGGTTATCATGCTATCAATAATAACCGCCTAATTTTAAAATGTTAAAAGTGATTGAAACGTGTCAAAATAACAAGTTTTAACCTTAAAATTTGACTAAGCAACACTATTTTCACTTACTTGTCAAGAGCTTTAGTGGCTTCATGGAGGCCGTGCACAAGTCCGCCGTGGATGAGGGCAGTCTTAAGAACTTCCTGTAAAGCCGTGTTCACGTCCATAGCCCCTCCGCTCAGGACGGGGTTGTTGGGGGCCTCACTACAAAAATTAAGAAAATATAACACATGGAACATAAAACAATAGATCTCATTGACTTATCAAGTAATCTAATCATTTATATATTTTCTTTTCGCTCTACACGATTTATTGAAATGATTCGTATACATTCATAGTTATTGAATGTTGTAAAAAGATTGTCAAGTGCATTCGAAAACTAATAGTTTAACTATCATGTTGACTCGGAAAGATGAAAGTTGCGCTTAAT
Organism: Nymphalis urticae; assembly: GCA_905147175.2. Lineage (NCBI taxonomy): Eukaryota > Metazoa > Arthropoda > Insecta > Lepidoptera > Nymphalidae > Nymphalis > Nymphalis urticae. Next base: position 4,226,210 of record LR990007.1, read on the forward strand.
GAGAAAACAATAAAATTTATATATAATATGTAACCATTTTTACTTGAAGAATGATTATCACAATGATTGGAAACAAATAACACGAGTTGCGATTAGGTTAGGTTATGTTGACGATTGTAAAATAACCATGTAAACTCGATAAATGTGATTCCGTAAATATAAATCAAATTGATATCTTCAAAAGATTTCATTGCACGTGCTAATTAAATATAGTTACAATCAATATACAAGTAAACAAAACATAACTTACACTTCGACATCGGCCATGGTTTATAATGTGTAGTAAACCTGAAATATGGAATAAAACAAGTTGAATGACGCCGTAACATATTGGCACAATATCAAAATGCGTTAAACTTAAAAAGATCACATTAATTTTTACAGATTTCACAAAACTTTTAACAAACTCTTTGACACTTTACCTTGCGCACGGGAAAAAGACTAGGGTTGCCATGTTTCTGTTTTACATTGACTTATGATATATTGGATGTTACCATAAGCAGTATTCACCGATACTGGCAATACATTAGGACTTTGTTATGAATTAAACTTAAAAACAAAATACCGACAGCGTCATTTTGATTATCAGCTTCATTTTGGCTTAATTTATATTTATTTTATTTTTTATTTTGCGTATCTAACTGTTATTATAATTGTCTGATTGAAATACATATGGAGACCAATTCAAAATTTCTTTTCATTATGTGATAAGTATTTTTCACGCGGCTGAACATGACACGGAATTCTGATATTTTATTTGTGACTGAATATATAGAAAACGTATTATACTTTGCTACAGTAAGACAAGGAAAAATTCTAAAAAGTACCAGTGATACTCACTTTTTTTCAATTGATAACGAATTGGTATACGAAAACTATTATGGGGATTTTGGGCCTTTAAATTTAGGATGTGTGTACAAGTACTGTAAAGCTCTCGATGAAAAGTTAAAATTATATTTAAATAAACAATGTATTGTGCATTATACGTCCGTGGATCCCAAGAAGAAGGCCAACGCTGCGTTTCTCTTAGGATGTTACGGGGTGTTATATTTAGGCTTACAACCGAAAGATGCTATAAAACCGTTAATGGTTCACGGACAATCTTACAGGTGAATTTAAAAATATTAATTGATAATCTTTTTCAAACTATAAATAAAGAGTGAACCTTTAAAATTTTAAGACCATTTCAAGATGCAACGCAAGGTGAATCTATGTTCACTATTACGTTAATGGATTGTCTGCAAGGCTTGGCAAAGGCACGTGACTTAAGATTTTTTAACTTCCAAGACTTCAATTATGATGAATATGAAAGATGGGATAGAATTCACGGCGGTGATCTCAACTGGATAGTTCCAGGTAATCGAAATATTTTCTAAAAATAAAGCCACTAATGTATTACAAGTGAGAAAGTGAGTTTGTTTGTTACGCCTTTTCGTCTTACTATTCAATCAATCATAATGAAATTTTGCATACGCGTTGTCAGTGAAGCAGAAAACTACAAAGGGTATCTTATAACAGCAATACAACCCCTCATGCGAAACCACGGGCGGTATCTGGTAATGCAATAAAATGTATTGTTTTAGGAAAGTTTTTAGCATTTATTGGACCTGTGGAGTACGGTGGATATTTTTATCACCCACCTGAAATTTACATTAGTTATTTTCTTGAGAGTAATGTAAAAGTTGTCGTTAGACTAAACAAAAAACTGTACGACGCTAAAGTGTGAGTAAACTTATACATTTATGAGAACGAATATCAAAATTGTATTAAATTGTTTTTTTTTAATAAATTATTTAACACCTGTTTATTAATAGTTTCACCGATGCTGGTATTGAACACTGCAATTTATTTTTTCCTGACGGATCGTGTCCACCGCAACACATCTTATTTAAATTCTTACAACTAAGTGAAGAGATTGACGGAGCCATTGCTGTACATTGCAAGGTTATGAATTTAATGAAAATATTTATGTTACCAGTTAATTCGTTTGTCATTATTTATGCAAGTCTATCTAATTTCGTTACTTATTATGCATGTATAATGTCATGAAACTAATATTTACGCGATAGTAATACCTAATGCACCAAAATTGACATGATTTTACACAAACATTGTAGCTGATGCCGGTGACAAACCACAAAGTGACAATCTAATATCAATTTTATTGCATGGCTTATTGTTTTTAGTTTTTTTTTTAAATTAACTAATTAATTTGAATAAAACTTTGATTTAGGCAGGTCTAGGTCGCACTGGTTCACTTATAGGATGTTATTTGATCAAACACTATCGTATGACTGCTCATGAAGCTATAGCATGGATGCGGATATGCAGGCCAGGCTCAGTTATCGGGCACCAACAGGTAAACAAATTGTAATCATCTTTATCCTTAAAATTTTATAGTTAAGAAATATATATATTCAAACAAGTTGCTAAATAGATCCTGATCTCTGGGCTTTGTCGCAATAACTTTTAAAAGCTTATTTGAGCTTCCTCTCCCTTTAAATAATTTTCTAATATTATGTCCTGTAATATATTATATTTATATTATAGTAGTAGTAATTTATAATGAAGTGAAAAGGCGAGTTATAATAACACAATTGTTTTCGAATCAAACGAGGGGAACATTTACGTAGAAGTTTTTAAGTTTTTATAATGCATTGTAATTCCTTTATATAAAATTTAGTCTATTGCATTTATTCCATCGTATTTTTAAAATAAAATTTGCAATGTCTAGAGATGGCTTGAGGAATTGGAAGCATGGTTAATAAAACAAGGGAATTTGTACAGGTAGGTAATACTGATATCATAAAAATATATTACATCTCGTCGATAAGATTAAGCCAATTCAAATTTATAAAGCTTGTGGCAGGAGACGAGCTTATCAGGATGTGGATAAGTTGCCAGTACACGAATTTGGCATCTACTCTATTGCTGAGATAACTCGTAGATATAGGCCAGTGGTGTTGAGCAAATCACCGTCACCGCCTCCTCCGATGCAAAGATTGACCCACTCGGAAATGTCTCCAGTACGACCGCAAGCTTCCAGAGTAAGAGAAGGTACATATCACCGAATTAAATTGTTTTTTTTTTTTATTGTAGTTCAGACAGTGTTATTTTCATAATGTAATGGTTATCTTGAAGTAACATTGTTTGAACGTGTTTTTTGTATAATGTACTGCCAACACCACGCGAAAACAGTGTTATTTTAAAACCATTTTTTTTAAGTAAAGCTGTTGAATCATTCAGCACTTTTTTCATTTACATTCAGATGATAATGAAAATTTCGAAGATGAAAAATTCATTACGTCGTGTGATTTAACAGTTCAAAAATCTGAACAAAATATGACAAAGATGAAAGGTTGTATAATAAGAAATAGTGTTTTAAGTGAACAATCAACTAGTTATGATAGTGATTCAGAAGGAAATGTTTCTATATGGAAAAGATATCTTTGCTGTAAGCCGTGTAAAAAAGTTTTCAATGACAAACTTTGGTGGTTGGCAGTACGTTGTGCAAAAATGACGCCAAATAGATGCAATACAAATAAATGTTGCATTCTCTTTAACATGGTTAGTAAACATACGCTTATTACGCTTGCGAGTATGTACAATTTATTACATTAACAATTTTTTTTTTATTGAGGCAGTTCCTAGTAAAACAGCCGAAAAGCACCAGATCGAATGCAACGAGAAGATGACTATTGAACAGAATAAAAAAAGAGGGTATGACGTAATTCGTATTACATAGGGTTAAGCCTAGACATATAGCCTAGGTATCGCGATGACGTGAATATGAATGGGGTATTGCGCCGATGACACTTCGCTCCGGTGTCGGTAAGCTCTTGCGCATCAATGGTTGATGACCACGGCGATGAGCACGGTGTGCGGCCACACTTCAACCGGACACCAAGCACAATAAATACGACGTATGTATAATTTCGATATGGCTAATGATACGTAAGAATAACATTTTAGCGACTTCGCGATAACTTCAAATTGCAGCGACGCAATGTAGCTATACGCATTTGCCGTAGGCCAAAGACGAAGATTCCTCGTAGGAATATTATAACGATAAGTGTGGCCGAGGCATTAGGAATATGCCCAATTGATTGCATTTATAAACGTAGTATTTATCTATGAGATTATCTTAGTATTTATGATAATATGTTTACAATAATGTTAACTTTTTTAAAAAGTTTATAATTACAAAAATAATTCAAATATTATTATGAGTTGACAGATATTCGCTTTTTCATGAATTATGTGACTATATACGAACGTTGTTAGTTTTCTTTTAACTGATTAACGATAAAAAATTAACTATCATTCTCTGTTTTAATATATTGTGAAATTGTAGAACTTCAAGCGATCGTAGTCGTACGGGTTCGAGACCTGGAACTGGTGCTGGTGAACCACGTAATACTAGATCATCTCGGTGCACTACTCCAAAATTACAATGGAAATGTAACATTCAAACAAACGTATGATTAAGTAGACTCAATGGTATACAGCTGATAAAGAAGATCAATTACACTACTACAGCATTTACAATTTCAGGATAAAGGGAAGAATACCGAGGGATCTCCTCCCAACACGCTTCGTATGTCCCAAACTCCCATCGTACGAACTTTTAGAGACGCCAGGGTAAAAAGTTAATTTCATTTGTGTTTATAATGGTGTGGTCACGATTTAAAGTTAAGTATCTCTTTCTTTCAGAACATTTTAATGCGAAGTTCAGTAACCAATGAGCAAAGAATGAAAGAATTGAATTCGTCTATTACGATCAAACCGCAATGCAACTTTAGAGGATCAAATGTTTTCACTGAACGCTTAATTAATAATGTTGCCAATATTCAAAAAAATATACCTTCAGGCTTCACTTCAGGTATGACCCTATGCTCTTTATATATGCATACCGATGAATTAATTATCCAAATCATTTTAATATTCTTTGTCTTAACAATATAAGAATACCTTAGCTCATTTTTCATATCGATAGGGCTTAGCCTCTGTGTTTTCAGCCTTTCCTACTCCGCTGAAGGTAAAAGTCACCAAGTGGTGTGTCAAACGCGTAGTCATAGAAACAAACTCTGTCTATGGTCAAACGTCAGAACAATAAAAATTAAATTGATCCTGATTAATATCAATCAGGTTTATTATATTGTGATTATTTAGAGGCAGACTTAATTGACTAATAATAAGTCAATTTTGCATTATTACGAGTAACGTTAAAATATATATAAAATGTTTACAAAGTCATTTACTGTAGTTTAAGCGTCTATTTGATCAATTACGACTCCCTGAACAAGTTGTCATTAAAAGCTGACGGATATGAACTAATTGCGAGCTGTACATTTTTTTTTTCAAATATTTGTATTTATACTTAAATGGAACGTAAAATTGATGCTTTTATCAAATGATCGTGTGTAACTATTCTTTTTTTATTAATTAATAATAATAATGTCCTCCAGACCGATTTCGGCCATGGCGGCCAATCTCAAGAGAGATTAGCCATCTGCGCAGGAGATATTATAGTGCACAAGTGTTTGCGCAAACACAGGTGCACTCTCTATTCCCTCACTCTCATAATCCGATGGGACGGCAATTCGACACGACCGGAAAGAGTTCAGGCGCAGGACCAACGGCTTTACGTGCTTTCCGAGGCACGGGAGTGAACACACTTCCAACTTCCAGACTCCGGGCTGCTACTGAGAATTTTCTGACAGAAAAACCCAATAACGTTTTATTGGCCCGACCTGGGAATTGAACCCAGGACCTCCGAGTCTGCGGCCTTATATCAAGCCACTAGAACAACGAGACAGTCAAATTATTAATTAATGTGCATAAGTAATTAAGTAATAATTTACCAATAAAAATATTATATGGTCTGCCTTCGAAAATTTGTGTCCTGGATGTCTGCCGCTTCGTTTTTTATATGGGTATATAAATTATTCTCACCAGCTTCATGACAATATGAACAAAATTATGAAATATTAGTTTTCATTTACAACAGTATCTAAAGCACCAAATCAAACACAATACCGCCGCCGTCTTGGTCGAAGTCCAAGTCCGGCTCCAAGAACTGTGATGGAACAGTCTCGTGCTACCAATACACCTTCTCAGTTAGCAAATTTTTCAGCTCGAAATTCAAAGCTAACAATCCAAGAAGCACTCTCAAAGCTAAAATGTGAGTAAATAAAAGTTTATGTATGTGTTCAATCAAAACCATGTTTTTTATCACCTTACTTTTTTTAATACTAATATTAAATGTATTTATTCAAAGTAATTTTACAGTCTACGCAAACCTTATGGTCTCTAGGTTTTATTTTAAATTTAGACTGGCAATTATTAAAAAAAAAATGTCATTTTGACATATGTTACTAGACTTCGAAAAATTGTTTCAAAAGTCAAATTTGCAATAATAACCTCGAGTGATGTAAAATATGTTTTTATTAGTGCAATATTTAAAAGAATGATGTTTTGTGAATAACAATACAAATATATAATATCCTAATAATACCTCTAACGCCACCTGAGATGGGTGCTTTATTATCGAAGGCTTTGCGTCCTATTAAAACGTTTAATATAGAAAACCGGGCTCACAAAGTTATATCTAAAGAAAAGCCAGAAGTAGCGCCTAGATATCCTTCTATGACTGAAGAGTTAAAAAGAGCGCATGAAATCGATCCGCAGCTCGATTCGAAACTCGATAATAAAGATACTGAGTTAGATGAACGGCTTAGAGAGGTTTATGTAACGTCACACGGGAAACCAGAAGACGATGTCACTAAAGAGAAGCAACAAAAAAGCTTAGGGCGGCCGCTGCCCCAAAACCGTGGCATCGTGCCGGATTTCGACTTTGGTTTGATGGAACCCGAAAAGATTCCATATGGCAAAACTACATTAAGACATGCCATAGATTATATTTCATCTCACCAAATTAATCCCGAAGAGGTCACAGCTGCTAAAATAGCTTTCGAATATAAATTAAAAGAGGAAGATGTAGAAAATATTTTAAAGTATTTCAGAACATTTGATGTTTATTTGCCGGAAACAAAGGAAGCCCCGGCCGTATTTGCTGGTCCGACTGAATTAAGAAAACGTCTACATAAATCTGATGTGAAAAAAATTGAAGATAAAAGTACTATAGAAGAAGAGAAACAAGCGAAGATTAAGAATGTATCGAGTTAATTCAGTTTAGTTAGTTTATTATGAATTACCTCAGTTGTTGTTACTTGTAAGATAAGTATAATGATACTTAGAAACTTTCATTATATAAAATTAAATGATTAAATTTATAATTTTCGTCTTTATGTAAACTAATGAATTTGTTTTTTGCCTTAGAAATCAACAATTTTCATAAATGATTATCGGTTAGAAGTTTCTAGATTATATTTATTATATTTGATTTGAATGTATTATAGAAGCCCTGATTTTTATTTTATAAAGATTATGATGGCTTATTACATTCTTAAGATTACACAAACCAGTTGTTATTAGGATCTTCAAAAATATCTAATTCTAAATGAAATCTAGAGAAGCAATGCTTACCATTATGTACATAATGTGATATAGTTGTAGAAAAAAATAAAGTTGTTAGTAAATGAATTTTGATTCTTAATTCCTTATATTTTTATTATTCCTATTAATATATTATTATATTGGGTGACTTTTTTACCTCTCGAAATAATAATAGTGTATGACATAGTGGCATATAGGCAATAATGTTTATTTAATTTAATATCTTTGTTTTTTTTTTCAAATAATCCTGCATATATAAAAATAACCTTAAGTTAAAACATATTACAACATACGCGAGGTCAACGCACCAGTCTTAAAAGAAGTTTATAGGTATTTATAATAATTGTTTTGAAAATTCCGATTTTTTGTTCATACTTATACGGGCCTAGGACTGTATAGCATCCAGTAGCAAAGTTTAGCTAACAAGACTCAGAAGTCGTAAATCATTATTATAAATCGTCAATATAAAGATTTAGGGAAACAAGTTTTCGACGCCAACCGCATTCTACAAAATCCTAGGCGTATGTAAATAATTGAAATCAACTATTTACAAATTATTTATTGATTGTTATTTTTAAAAAATTAAAACTTTTCTAATGGTAGTAAAGCATTCTGGTTTTGGCTTTGGCAAAGCTAATTTGGCTCCAAGACGTCTAGTTCGTTTGAAACGAGCCTTCTGGAGCCCACGCTACAAACGCTGAGTTTTTACGAGCCTCAGTTGCGGCGCACTCAGCGTTGTACCATCTAGGGATCTTGCCATCCAGTGATACGTCAGCATATGGGATAAATAACTCCATAGCCTGACATATCACTTCAGATATGGCTTGTTCGCAACTCGACGGATCAGTGGAAGAGAAGCATATCTGCCGCCAAGGGTAGGATGCAAAAAAGTGTCGCATCTCGTCCCAGTCTGCCGACCACGCCAGTATCGCCACACCCGTCTGGTTCCAGTGGGACCAGAGTCCAGAGGGTGAAAGATGAAGACCGACCTGATCACACAATGATCAGAAGTGCCCAAGGGAGCTGCAACTGACACTGAAAACCGGTCAGGGTCGGTAGTCAGCAGAAGGTCCAGACAATTAGGTGTAAGACCGTCCACAGCCGCCACCCGAGTTGCTTCATGTACCAGCTGAGAGAGATTTAGGGATATTGCGAATTTGAGCGCCTCTCTCCCGGCGTGGTCGGTGTTCTGATATGGGAACAGCCAATCTTGGTGGTGAGCGTTGAAATCCTTCAGAAATACCATTTGAGCAGTCGGGTAACGACGTTGGATGGCATCAGCCGTCACGCTGAGATACTCAAACATCTGAGTTGTCTCCTGGTCACCACTGTGCGACCTATAGACGCAGGCGTATACAATCCGCTCCAAACCTGTATCCGATACGCACCACATTACCGAAAAATCGGGTACCTCCAAGTTTCGGAGACGCCGGCAGGAGACGTCATTACGAGCGTACGTACAGACCCCAGCACGAGGTTTGAAGTTGTGCTCGAGAGAATATCCGGGATACTGTAAGTACGCTACATTTGCTGGACTGGTGATTTGTGTCTCCGTGAGAAAGAGCAATTGCGGCGTGGCGGTCTCAAGGTGGTGGTGGACCGCAAAGAGATTGGAGTGCAAACCTCGTATTTTAGAGAGATGCACTGAAAATGAGAGGTGGTGGGCATGGGCAAATGGAAGTTGTACGAGGTGCCGCATTTTGGACACCGTGACTTTTACCGCAGAGACGGGTATGGTAGATTTAACTGGAGCCGGCCGCGACGCCCGAACCCCCCTGGGAATCGCCACCGGGACCTCTCTCTGGTCGCCAACCAGCACGGTGGAAACCATCCCAGGATTTTTCGCAAGTTGGCGGGGCAGCCTTTCGTAGATGGCGAACCTACTAATTGGGCCCCCTACTAACTTAGGACGGTCAGCGGTGTGGTCAGCGGATCCCGCTGCCCTCCAGATTGAGCCGCCCGGCGTCACTGTTACTACGGTCACCAAATGCAGAGCACAACTATACAGACCCAATCCGCCATGGTAAGCTGCTGCAAACATCGCACCGGAACACGACGTGCTGCGCGACAATGTGAATCTAGCCACACAAACACATCGACAAATCGCTATGGCGGTGCGGCTTTATTCGCAGGGTGGTAATGCTAGCTACGGCCGGAGCCTCCCACCTAGAATATGTTGCTCAATAAGCACCACCCAGGGGCCACGTGTAGGGTAATGAGGGATGAAACCTGTCTTTGGTGAGACCTACGGACGTGAGCAACTTTGATCCCTATAAATAAAGTTGGAAGTGTATACACTCCCGTGCCTCGAAAAGCACGTAAAGCCGTTGGTCCTGCGCTTGAATTGTTTTCGGTCGTGTCGGATTGTCGTCCCATTGGATTATGAGAGTTAGGGAATAGAGTGCACCTGTGTTTGCGCACACACTTGTGCACTAAAATATGTTACTGTACTGTACTGTACTGCGCAATTGGCTAATCTCTCTTGAGATTGGCCGCCGTGGGCGAAATAGGTCTGGAGGACTATTATTATTAGTATAAAAGTTAACTCTTAAATTTATATATATAATTCCGACTCGAATAAATATAGAACAGTAAGGACTTGAATCGGGAACGTATCGTAATAGGCATGATGACTGATTTTGAAATAACCTTCTATAATGTAGGTACACGTCTACTATTAAACCCGTAACCGTAACAGCCTGTGAATGTCCCACTGCTGGGCTAAAGGCCTCCTCTCCTCTTTTTGAGGAGAAGGCTTTGGAGCTTATTCCACCACGCTGCTCCAATGCGGGTTGGTGGAATACACATGTGGCAGAATTTCAGTGAAATTCCTTCACCGTCAAGCACGAGATGAATTATATATAAATTAAGCACATGAAATTCAGTGGTGCTTGCCAGGGTTTGAACCCACGATCATCGATTAACATTCACGCGGTCTTACCACTGGGCCATCTCGGCTTCACGTCTACTATTACTGAAAATAATTTTATTTCAGTAATAAACTAACTGTTTACGCAAATAATTGATTTTCATTTACCTATTTTGAATTTCGCTCGAAAACGACCGCAAGTGTCATGGCACCTGTACGTGACGTCACGGCTCAGTAAACGTAATACTCAACGAAGAAAGGCAGAAAGTATTGCGTATATCCTAAGGTTAAAAATGAATTCCAAAGTTTACAAGTGGTGTGCTGTCTCTCTGTGTAAAAATACATTCGAATCTAATATCAACAAATCCTGGGCAAATTAGAGGAATTTGCCTTAACAAAACCTTGTTCCATCATTGATAGATCTTGGATGTTTTATTTTCTTATGCGAATAACCAATGACTCAACTAATTAAATGATGCTAAATTAAGTTTGAAACGCGTAAAGACAACAACTGTTCTAGAGGTTGTAGATACTGAGGCGTGACGTCATTCTCTCTGATTAGTGTTTCAAACAAAATGGCCGATTGCAGAATTTTATATTTTATTTTACTAAAAATATTGATCTCAATGTGTATATTAAAATTGGATCCTTTTTATGAATCCTTTTAAAGTAGGTTCTTCTCGGAAATCATTTATTTTTTAATTCTTTAATACTGTCATCATGCCTATTGTTATAGATTAGTACAATTGTCCCCCAGCTCTCTATGTAAAGACACCGTCTTAACTTCGCGTCAATTCCAATTTATAAACGTTTAGTTCAAAAAGTTGATTTTACAAAAATCTCGAATTGGTCTTTTAAAAAATATAACACGAAATCTTATAAATTGATGTAAATAACTCACTCAATTAATCTTAAATCTTAAAAAGTTGAACACAGTGAGCAAATCACAGCAATAATTACTGTACCTTTATATCCATCGTTTAGCATCAATCGTTTAGCTTTTGGTATATTTAATTCCAAAAGCTAAGCTAAACTAAATTTAAATATTCAAGAAAAAACAAAATATATCGCACCAAAGCAAACAAAACAAGAGGTAGATTTTTTTTATATTTCATTTCTACCTTCATAAAGTTTTTCTTTTTATTTAATTTCATTCAACGTTTTCTACACCTGCAAAACGACCACGACGTGGGTCTTTGGTATCTAGGAAGAAGATAAAATGTATTAAAAAAATAAGTATGTCTAAAAATAAAAACCAAAGCGTGTACTAAGAAGGTATTATTGAAATGGCTATACTATTTTATTGTCGATTTTTGCGAAGAAAAAGTTACTTTTAAAATGAGCCCACTACGTGGGTTCCCGGGCCCGCAATTGCGACCCACTACGTGGGTCACTAGCTTTGAATGGGTTAATTGAATTAAAAAATGCCATGTTAAAAAAAAAGTATAAATATTATAATTAAGTAAGTTTATAATTATATATACAAATTGTACACCTTTTTTTGAGACGCTGAAAGAAATCACCCAGTAAAGTAATTTATATCCAGTGGTAGTCGTACCACCTCATAATCTACTTTAACAGAATCAAAAGTTTAAATCATCCAAATCGATTTTGGAGTAATCGTTGGTACTCTCGCAATAAAATTATAATTTGTTTCCTTTAAAAAGACTTTAATATGCTTATATAATAAATTATTCTGCTGAGTAAATGTGGTGAACCTAAATTACATTCTGAATTTAGCTCTTCCAAAATGGCGTTAATAGCAAAAACTAATGACATTACAAGTTACAACTCATAAACCAAAAACGTGGTTTTGTAATACACCAAATGTTGCCAATACCGTTATGATTATTCCGGACTTTTTATTGCTGAATATTTTTAAGTGTCAGTCCCTCGAGATTCATCTATCGGGGCCGCTTCGTTGGGCGCCCAGCGTGATGCTCCCGCTGGCCGTAAAGCGCCCTCCGTCCGTTCGGACGAGAGACCGCTCGCTACACAGGGTGACATGTTGAACAGTATTAAGGTAACGCACATTTTATCTTTTTTTTTTTTGATCTTCTATAAGGACATTTTCAGATGATTTTTAATTTCGTTATATTTTTACAGTGTGTCGATCAGTTAGTCGAAAGAGCAAATCTAACTTTTTTTTCATATCGATTGCCTTTAAATACATATAATAATACTATGTATTGCGTCTTACGATATGAATTATTTTCACTTATTGTTGTTTTAAGCCGAATCTATTTCATTTAGATGTAACAAATATTATATTGAAGGCTACAGAATGTAATTTATATTTCGGTTTATTATATACTCCCAAACACATAAAGATGGCTTTAAATTATGGCTATGTTGAAGTTTTTTAAATATTGTCTATGAATAACTGCTATTTGTGTGGAACGTCACCCTTTTGTCTATGTAATGATAATGATATACTTTGTTACACGTATTGTACCTATATTTAATTTCCTATTTCAGTTTCAAAGACGATTGAGAGAAAGTTTAATGATAGAAAGACATGGAACTAAATTGAATGATAAAAATAGGTATTTTTAATTCTTATTGATTGTAGAAATGTAATGTAACAGTGTTATTATTGTAAAAAATTATATAGTGTATTTTATCTTGTTACAACTTTCAAGGTTCTCTTCTCGAATTCATACGGATATGATTTCGGTTTATTTACATAATATATGTATAGATTGAAACAAATACTATATATAAAGTTTTTTTTTAATATCGGTTTTACAAATTAAATAATACATATTATATTTTATATATCAGCTCGCTATGCACACACACCGTCTTCACTTCGCGCCAATACCAATATATATATTCTTTTCCCGCGCTCCGCGATGTGTGTCATACGAGATGACAGATGGATAGATACACAGATAATATATGTTTATATTATAAAATACTAATTAATACATTATTGTAGTTGTGTGTACACTACATAAAGTACAATCAGTATCGAGCCAAGAGATAAACCCACTCACACCTTACATATCTTTATTATGCGTTTATATGGTTGATATCTATAAACGATATATTTATTTATTTAAAAATTATTAATTTTTATTCTAGTTTTAGTTCTAGGATATGTTATTTTATGTAATTGTTTTGTAATTGTAATAATAAAATAATATAACTCAGAAACGTAACAAAAAAACAAGTGACTAAAAATATTATCTTATTTACATTAATAAGGTCTATGTGTCAATATGGCTTGACTATGTTATACCCAAAAAAAATTTAAACTGATGTCTTTAATATCCGATAATACGATATATAATATTATTACGATACCTCTTTAATACAATATAAGTATGATTCCAGCCCAACCCCTAAGGAGAAGCCGTGTCGCCATGTTAACTCTAAGACTAATAATAATGGAACGAAGCCGGGTGTTAATCAAGAGCTTAGGTACGTTTATTTCCAGCTTTATTATGAATCACTCAACTTGCTTTTCTAATAACTATCGAAATGGAATTTATTTAGTTATTTTTCTGTAAAAAAAAAATTATAAATTCCATTTAGAATTTTTAATATATATTTTTTAACATGTTTCCCGTGATTGTCTATGAAAGTTAATTGTAATAAGTATTTAGTCTTTGTCTATAGCATTACCTGCGGCATATATTTTTAAATAATATCCGTTTTGCGGAATTTTGGTATTAACCAGAAACGCAGATTATAATAGTGCGCAAAATTGTGTGCGAAAACACAGGTGCACTCTCTATCGTCTCACTTTCATAGCCCTGTAAGATGGCCTATACGACTAGAGATCGGGTGCATGACCAATAGTTTACGTTACGTTATTCATGAACAATCTGGAGGAAAATTACCAAATATAACATAATACCAACAAACACGCAATAGTTAACTTCGCTCTGATGACGTAATGATCGGTGAAATAAACAGTGCCATCTAGTGACAATAATAGGTATTTCATACAAATCGCAAATTGAATAGGTTAAAAAAATCGCATTAGGCACCTAGGCACGTCTCAAATGAAACAAATCATTATTCGTTATAGGTAAAAGAAAATTGTTAAAGGTTACTCTTTCCCACTCAACAACCATAGACAATTAAGACTTATACATTCTGCAGTCCTGCACTCCTGAAGTTAATTTTTATAATGTATTATACGTATTTTTTTAGAGACAAAACAGTAACGAATATTGCAAGACTTTTCCCTAACACTCCCCGTCCGAGTTCACCCAAAGGCAGGCGGTCACCCCAGCCGGCGTTTTATTAATTAGAAGTTTTTAATTATCATTGATATGTTGTATTGTGAAATTACGTGTATTTATGAAGTTTAATCTGCTATATATATATTTTTTGGATTTACCGTTTATATTTTTTAATCGAAATAAAAATATTATATTTTAAAAAATATATTTATTTACACATTTAAAAAACTTACACTAACACTATATGTGCTTTAAAATTATTTGTTATTTAAATAACAATAATAAAATTTAAATTTTTAGGTAAATTCTGTGCACTATTTTCACGAGGACGATGAGCAAATCAACTTTTTTACCACTTTAACACATTTTAACGTTCCAAACTTAAAATGTCATTTCATTTCTATGGTAGACCAGGGTCGGGCGTTGGTGGGGCCATGCAGTTGCCATCGGGATATCTCTTCTTGAAAGCTGCTATCAGTTCTGGATCAACAAGTCTTACTCCATCTACTTGGTTTCCGAGGGTTATCCTGAAAATTAGATGGCTCATTTTTTGTATGCCTTTTTGAAAATAATAGTCGGAGGAGAAAATAAGATAGAATTTACTTGATGGTAGATAACTACAGGCACAAGGGTCATAACACCTTCGTTCTCAAGTTTGGTGGTGCATTGGCGATGTAAGGAATGGTTAATACTTCATATATCGCCTATGTCTATGGGCGGTGGTTACCACTTAAAAGAATTTGAACGCCCGCCCGCCACCCTTTAATATAAAAAAATAGCATTGGGCACTGCCAATTGTAATGTGTTGTAAATCATATTTACCAATTGGGTTGAACATTATGTGGTCGACCAAAAAGTTCTATTTTTCGCGTGCCTGGACTCAACCTCTCTGAAAAATAAAACATTAAATATAATACAGACTATAA